>JAMZEH010000014.1:1972500-2170000 GCA_024699665.1 Ostrea denselamellosa
CCATCTCGAAAAATTCGTTTCCAAATGCAATTAAATTTTCGAGGATAAACATAGATACATTAAGTGATATATTTCAAAGTGAAGGCTGATAAATCTTTTTTTTTTATCATAATTAAAGTGGAAACCACGTGGTTTTACTATTTAGGATAGTAATCATTAGTCTACCACTCTGCTGGTCAGGGATTCGAATCTAGCCAGGATTGTTTTCAGTAGATACAAACATAAATCTATTTTAGATCATACTTAAGAACAACAATTTCCTATGAATGTGGGGAATTTGGGTGACTTTAGTGGAATAATCTGTCTTTTTAGCTTTTGGCTGGTGCATCGACTGTGAATTAGACGACTAAATTTCAAACCAAACGACGTAAGACATATACTTTTAAAATAGTGGGACACGTGATCGAGGTTGTTTGCCTATTTTTAGTTTCACTTCGTTTTTAGCATTGTAAAGGATGAAAATGGCATATTATCATTATCCGTAATATCATAAAGATGGGTTTTAATGAAATTTCCAATTCAGGCGGTGGCAATTCTTGATAGTTGAGCCGAGATTACATCTAGAGTCTTATTTTCAGCAGAAGTTACAAACTCACTGTACAAACTTACTTTCAGCAAAAGTTTCACCTAGAATTTTAGACCAAATGTCAAATATTCTTCCTGCAATTTTTTTCTTCAAATCATGCATAATAGATTTGCTCTATGACAAATATGACCGATGAACACTGAGCAAAAGTAAACGTAGATTTAATTGAATTCAAATCGGTAATTAACGAACTTATGGCAGTGATTAACATGAACAATAAAAGATTTTTGCCTTATTACACACAGAGTACTGTAAAATTAAGACAAATAATATAAATCGTTTAATAACGATTTTGCCGTAATGATCTGTCTGGTCCAAAACACGTGTATCTACCTGCGAGCACGTGCTGTATCTAGTCCCAACGACGGCGGTGGACGCGATCATGCGGGTAAATATTTAATTGTAAATTTGAGTGCCGCAGAAATGGACCATTATTGACTCACCAGCACATTCTTCGAAAGGTTGGCGTGAAATGTAAAACAGTGAGAGATTTGGTGACGATTATGAATGGTATTGAGACATTAACGACCCCCCGATAACGCTGCTCCACGACTACCGGGTAGCATCATTCTTAAGATGACCCAATCCGTGATCTTTCCATTGTCACATGATATATTGCACAGGCGCACATCGAGGATTTTAATATTCAAATAGGGGTTATTAGAGGTGATTTAACCGCCACGACAACTGAGGTCTTATTGTTAGTGCCGTGTCTGTTTAATAGTCATTTAATTGTTATCTCTTGTCAATATTTGACATCTGTATAGAGACAGTAATTCGTCCTTCTTTTATCTTCCGAGAATAAAGATTATTCATGATTATTACTAAGTTTATAAATCCTAATCTTTCTCACACAAAGTAACTTTTCTCAGCAATCCCGAGAGAAAATCACAATGAAAATGATTTTTGGTTTTTTTTTACTGTTAACCAAGCATAAACACAGTGTATATAGCGAAAAACAAGATACATAAACTGTTTAAGATCCTACAGACACGAAGATCTTACAGACACGAAGATCTACATGCATGTCAAGTGGATCTTAAGCGCTTGATGACGAAATCAATTTAGAAAGACAGCAAGAAGCTTGTCTGCCAATAAATTTTCGTGACCACTTCTGCTTTAAATCCCGACAACCTGAGTAGTGTCAACAGGTATGGTAGTACATGTCCACCCCATATGCAACGTAATATTTCCAAACTACACGGTGTGCATTGGAAAATTTCAAGACAGACGGCCAAACAGCAAAAAAAGGGAAACATGCCCAATCAATTTGTTATCATATAATAGTATTGTGTGCAGCTGGTGTGTGCATTTGAATCTCCATTGAAAGGATGATGAAAAGTAAATATTGCACTGCAAACTGTATAATTAACAGTTGAAACCCAATACAAAGGAAAATGATAAAGATTAAAAATGGTTGTGTTGTATGTACGATAAACGATTTCTAAATTGATTCAACATATTTTTCAAAGTAATTAAATCACCCAAATATCTGAAAAGGATTCAACATATTCTACTGTATATATAATGCTTGATATGATAAAATTACTTTCCTGTCCGTGATGGTAATGAAACACATGACCCAATGAATAAATTAATCAAATACATCTGATGATTTATTTCTAATATATCCTCGTTGTAAAAAACACATGTAACAACAAAAAACAATTACATGTAGAGGAAACAATTCTAAAGAATTCCCAGAAAGAAAAAGTAGTGTCAAGAAAGATAACTCTTAAACTGGCCATCATTTTATTTCAATCTCTCCTTTTCCGTTTTGGTTTTGGGCTCTTTTTTCGCGGCGTTGCTTTCACTTTCTCAAAAATCTCCGGAATCTTTTCCAGGAGTTCCTCTTTTGTAAGAGTGAAGTCACTATATTTCCAAACCTGCCTCACTTCGTCTAAAGTCAGTTTAAATAATGGTCCTTTGGGTATGTTCATGCTTACTAAATCACTTCCTGTTACCGGCAAAGCAGGTGGAGTCCATTTGCTGAATTCCTCAAGCAAATCTGGTTCATTTTTATATTTCAAAAGATCACATATATGTTCTTTTGTTTTAGTCTGTTTACCAGGAGAGTCGACTAGCAGATACTGGTAAAACTTCAGTTTATCATCTCCTACTCGTTTGTCTCGATGATGAATTATGAAAACTCCAGCAGAAAACTCATCATTGGAGAGCTTAATTCTGTTGTCCAAATCATAGAGCTATAAAAGAGAAGTCAAATCACTACACCAGAAATTCTGATGTCTAAATCATACATGTATCACTGCAATAAAGGAACAGCCAAATCACTACACCAGAAGAAGCTTAATATTGTTGTCTAAATTATAGAATAGCCGAATCACTACACCAGAAAAAGCTACAATGTTCTAAATGTCTTTATACAACATAGTATATTGCAATTTGATACGAAAGATCTGACACATGTATTTTACATATTGTGCAATAGCTGACAATTGAAACCAAGTTATTCAGGTTTATAAAAAGTACTTATTTGAGACAATTTATTTTCTTTACCTGGTCATCAGTCGATAGTAAAGCCACCAGTCTGGACATGACTTGGCATCTGGTCACTTCTGTTGCTTCACAAACTCTCTCAAACTCCTCCAAGTTACAGCACTCTGGCAAGCCTTTACAAAAATACACATGTAATGTACTCAAGTTTACACTTGAGGAGTCCTGGAAGTTAATACGTGTAATGATACATTGTCGCTATCTGTCAAATCGTTTTTACAACATAAAATCACCATTTTACACTGTACCTACATTATAAAATCAAGATAGACATGTCTTGTGAAATTCTGTGTAATTAGATAAGTACAATAAACGAAAAGCTGAATCACGACACCAGAAACAGCATAATTCTGTTGTCTCTAAATTATATAACTACCATAAAGGAAAAGCCGAATCATTACACCAGAAAGAGAATAATTCTGTTGTGTAAATCATATAACTACCATAAAGGAAAAGCCGAATCATTACACCAGAAAGAGCATAATTCTGTTGTGTAAATTATATAACTACCACAAAGGAAAAGCCGAATCATTACACCAATAATACAAAGCTTAATTCTGTTGTTTAAATTATAGAACAGCTGAATCACTACACCAGAAAGAGTGTAATTCTGTTTTGTCTAACTTATATAACTACAATAACGGAATAGTCTAATAAAATAGGTACCTTTTTTAACACAGTAAGATTTGCAGAGTCAAAACTGTTATGGCATTATTCTGTTACCTTATCTCAAAGTACCTTTGTATTAGTAAGAGACAAGGTACAAATGTACCTAATACATACCTAGGTAGGTATGTACACCACAAGACACCATTGTCCTCATCAGACTGGCAGCAAAATTCCCCATGAGAATTTTTGATAACTCCAGCCAGAGACGTTCACCAGAAACATCTGTAAATATGATACATCATATTCATTATCTGAGTTCCATATAACCTAAGAGATTCACAAAATTAGTATCGGTAAGTGAAGCAAGCACAGCTATATGATTGCCATATACAAAATGTCCTAACATCTGTGTTTTAAATCATTTTAAATTTAATATTTTAAGAAGTTCTAATCATATTTCAAAATATCATCATAATGAGAAAATCAGTAAGCAAATAGACATTCACTTTGGTCATTAAGTGTGTATTTTTCTTGATTTCTGACAACCCACTTTTTAATCCATGTGCATTCTGCCTGATGGCCTCTAGGGCTGATTCTTCATGTACGCTTTTTGAGTCAGCTATTCTTCCAAAAAATCTAAGACAAAAAGAACTTAGCTTAGGCATATATATAACTACAAAACTGAAGCTCTCCGAAAAAAATTATGTTGACAGTCTGTCAACGTAATTTTTTTATCAGAGAGCTACAGTTCTGCAGCTTAGGTGTATACTGTGCATGTACAAACTCTCTGTTCAATAATTTCCTTGATGTAGAATCACTTGTCCTCACCTGTAAGCCACCTTACCTAAAGTATCTCATTATTCTAAGGTAATCCTCCTGGATCCTTTCTGAGGGGTTCCCCACAAACCGGATTCTTCTGTCCTCCAAGTCCTGCCTTCCACTGAAGTAGTCATACAAATTCCACTGAAAATCTACGAATTTACAAATAAATGAATACGAAATTCTAGTTTTGTAAAGTGGATAAGAAAAAGAGACAAGATTGTAAATTAATAGATAACTTTGATGAATAATATCAAGTGGCTTGACATGCAGGACCTGAATAAGCATGACAATGGTGTCTTGTGGTGTACATACCTACCTACGTATTAGGTACATTTGTACCTTGTCTCCAACTAATACAGAGGTACGCCACGATAAGGTAACACATACTGAGTTTGTGTAAATGTATGCATGTTGTTGAACAGAAGAGAAAAGAGTATACATGTACCTAGAAACATGGCATTAATTGTGAGATCCCTTCTGTTGGCATCAATCTTCCAGTCTGTGGTAAAAGCAACCTGTGCCCTTCTACCATCCGTTATGACATCAATTCTCAATGTTGTCACCTCAAAATTCTCCTTTAACAGAAATCAAAACAAAAGCATGAACTCACCCACACACACTGTGAAACTGAATTGCATAGTAACACTAATGATTAGTACAACCTTGTCATCTATTCTTGCTGTGATTGTGCCATGCTTTTCTCCATTCATGTTAATCATTCGGATGCCCTCGGCTGTGAACATTTCTTTCATTTGTGTAGGAGTGGCAGTAGTGGCAAAGTCGATATCATGAGGAGTTTTGTCCATTAGGACATCTCGGACAGCCCCTCCAGCTATCCGCAACTCAAAATTGTATTTCTCAAATATATCAGTCAACTTCTTCATTTCTGGAGTCATAAGCCCATCTAAAACTGGACTTTGAACTTTCATGATTTTTAATTCTCCTCTCCAATTGGTCTTCAGTGTAGCTATATGAGATTTTCTAAGTTGTACGCAGCATGGAAGGTGTTTAGACTGCAATAAAATTGCTGAAGTTGTGATTGTCAACAGTAGTATGTGTAACAGAAAGATGATTAAGTTGTAAACTTAAAAAATTTTTGTTTACATCTGATACTGAAAAAAATCTTAATCAAATAGTTTATTCACTTTAAATAACAATATCCACTGAAAAAAGAAACATCAATTCTTTCCACATGAGCAATACTAACACTGCAAAATATACCCATCCAATATCTTCAGTAATACCTGTATTAATATCAATGAAAAAATTTACCTCAACCATTATTTTTTTATCAAAATTTGGCAATGACAATGTTCTTCTCATACTTTTTCTTATATTTGGAGAGTATCAATAAATTATTTGTTCTAAGACAACTTTATTAATTATCATACTGAAGAAGGACTTTACTTTAACAAAGTATAAGTTGAGAAGCAAAATTGTTGGTTTTCAAAATATACTTTGTATCAGCACCATGGGGAACTTGTCCACCAAGTTTACAAGTAGTACTGTGTACTGAGCGATGAACAGACTGACAGACACACAGAAATTTGCACAATACTATGATAAAACCCATCTATAATGGATGAACATGTGTATCAAATTCAATTATCCTAGCCTTATTAGTACTCATTCAATCTTGCCTACAAAATTCCCATGAATATTTTATTTCAACCTTGAAAAACATTAAAATTCCTCCACTAATCATTGAGAACATGTATACCAAGTTGATGATCCTAGCCATATAATCATACAAGTTCCACCTTGACAAACAGTAGGCCTCTTCCTCAAAACTTTGGGTACCAAGTTTGATGATCCTAGCCTTAAAAGTACTGGGGTTTTTTTTCCGGACCCACAACATGACAGTTGAAATTCTAACTTAATAGTATTCATAACTAATAAAATATGTTAACAAATCAATAAGACTTAAAACGAATACATTTTTGTTTAGTAGTGAATGAGAGAAAGTTAGTTTGACAGAAAATGTATGCTTGGTTTTTTTTTTAAATCTAGAACTAGTCCAACACAATCTTTGTATTTAGCTATATAGCTTTATGAAGCTATATAACTTTATGAAGCTATTTGAAATAGCTTGCTTTAGCTAGTTTAGATTGAATTAAACTGGATTTTTTAATTGCAATTGCATAGCCGAAAAATTGCATTTTAAGAATTTTTTTTAAAAAGAGAATTTCTTTTGTGTTAATAAATGTCCACTACCCTGTGTGCGTTGAAGTATAGATAAGTATGTTGAATTTACAATGTGGAATCTGATTGCTTATCTATGATTGGATAACTGTTGCTTAACAACTTAATAATTCTAAATATATGACAATTTTGAATCAAATTTCTTCTTAAGGGACATAGTTTAAGATTTATATTTTTTGTTTACATTGTGTTTTATGGAGTACAAGGAAAATTATGTTCACTCAGTGAAATTCGATTTTTATGCTTTTAAAAATTAATTTGAAAGAAGTTTTGAGATAGCTAAATCAAGCTATTTCATGTAGTTTTAGATACCTATATAGCTTAATAAAGCTATATAGCTAAATAGAGATTGTAATGGACCTGTAGAAGTAGAAAAGTAGCTTTAGTTTTCAATGAATGATTGAAAAATGCAATGAAAAGTAAAAGTTAACTCGTTTATAGCAATATACTGTATTCTATTACACAAGATCACATTAAATTATTTGATTTTTGTCCGTGACATTTTGCTGCACGTTGTACATAGCCTAAACCAACTAGTACTAAGCATAAAATACTCCCTGTCGTTCCAAATAATTATTGAAAATACTAACAAGTATCTGTGCTCCAAATTGTCGTCTAAATAAATGCGTGATAAATGACATTGATATGCATTTATGATGTTAGAAACTCCCTTCCAAATCATGCAACAATGTGAAATTAGTAAATGAGTCAATGTTGCTCTGTGCTTTGAAATAGGTGGTCAAAAATAGGTATTATTTCAAACGTAGAGATGACATTCCAGTTCCTAAATTTATTTCGTTCCTACACCTATTTTGCCCGTAAAAAAAAAAGACTAGAAAATAGAGTGTGATATTTTGAATCTCCTTTATAACTCTTTGCGGCAGTGTATATAATATTAATTTGGTATAGGATTTTGTTTCATAAACAAAATCCAAAACAGTGTGTCATCGTACGCTTACCATGGAAACAAATTGATAAATATTTCAAATTGAAAAAAAAAAAAAAAAGGAAGATAAAACCTGATAATATTTTCATATGCGGATGAAGGGACTCAGCAACCATTCAATGATGATGATACTATACAGCGTTTCTGAAACTGATTTTTGTTGTGTGTTTCTTTTTTTAAACCAGAAAATGTACTGTGACACGAAGTTATTGCTCGCAAAATATTTTTATCGTTTTGAATATTATTTGAAGTATCTATTATTCATTGTTTTAAAAGTCAATTATGGGAAATTGAATGATGAAAAATGATTTTAAGGAAGGAATAACACCTGTAAAACGATATGGATGAAAAGTGGAGAATAAGTACAATAATATTTTGAAATTGAAAAACTTTCAAATTTTCTTTATTTAGTAAAAAAAAAAATAAATAAATAAAAAAAAAA
This sequence comes from Ostrea denselamellosa, assembly GCA_024699665.1. Classification (NCBI taxonomy): domain Eukaryota; kingdom Metazoa; phylum Mollusca; class Bivalvia; order Ostreida; family Ostreidae; genus Ostrea; species Ostrea denselamellosa. The sequence continues at coordinate 1,980,622 of JAMZEH010000014.1, forward strand.
AGACAAAAAGATGGAGTTGAAGTTGAAAGTGAAATCTGAACCCGCGATCAACATAGCAGCAGCTTTCGATACGCTAACTAACTTAACTGTGTAGTTCTCTGGGAAAATATTGGGACACCTCAGAGTTTCTCGGAGAGCTACAGTTCCGTAGCTATAACCAACTGAGCTACCCGCCTTAGAGGAAGTAGGTCATTATATGACGCTAGTCAAACCACAGGCATCTGGAGTGTGGAAAGCGTACGTATATACCACCCCCCCCCCCCCCCCCCCCCCCCCCCTCCTCCTTAGACCCGATGGGAAAAAAAATACTTATCCAGAATATGTGATTTTCCCGCCGATCACCTCATAATCATATGATTAATTCCTCACAAGGATCATCGATCTCAAAAGAAAATAGAAATTGACTACACAGAACGACTTATGAAGGTGATCACATCACAGTTTGGATAAATGATGGGTTCTATCGTTCTTTTATGTCCATGGTTCTATATATTTATTTGTTCATTATGGTATTTCTCTCTTTTTTTTTTTTTATAAGAGGAGGGGGATATACACATATCAAATTTGTACACGCTATACACACTTCGGGTCATGAAGCATGTGAACGGAGACAATAATAATCATTATTTACGACGATGCAAGATTATTTTTGTTGGTTTTTTTTGTTTTTTTGTTTTTTTGTTTCTTTGTTTGTTTTGTTTTTGTTTTTTGTTGTTTTTGTTTTTATTTTTGTGTTTGTTTGTTTTTATTTTATTCTATTTTATTTAGCTGTAGCATACTGCTAGTAACATTACAAATTACAAAATAGCCATGTAATCTTGATCGAACTTAATGACCAGTAGGGGGGATATCATGAGGTCCACCTCTCCCGCCTTTACTCCTAGTTATCTTCCAGTAACATTTTCCCTCCTGTTTCTGCCCCTCGCTCACCCTCATTTACATGTACAAGTATATCTAGTAGACATTGATTACATGCAGACATTAAAAATCGTAGTTAACGTGATCGATCTCATCTTGATGTCCATGGTAATGGGACCTAAAACATTAAATTAAGTGAAGATTATCAATAAATATTGTATACATCTTAGACGAATGATATGACCACACATTAGTGGCAGATGTGATCTACATTCGCCCAATAAGCAAATAATGATAATAATAGTAAAAAATCAATTCATCTTCAAACTTCTGTTAGATTGATAGTACATCGATATGTGTTGACACTACATCAACCCCAAAAGTGTAATCTCTCAAATAACGCAGATCGCATTTGAGAGATACGTATTTTAATCATACCTTAGAAACGAATCCAGTTTTGCGATTTTTATAATGAAAGACATCATTACTAAGTAAACAAAACACAGAAAATACGAAATGTTGAAAATCAGTCATTGAGAAAAGACAAGTAGTCTTTGAATTTTACTCTAACTTATATAGTATTATTGTCCATTTCTTGAAAGTGAGATGGATTATAGTAGAATAAATATGTGAGTTGTAAGAGTCCAAAACCATGAGTATAATTTTAAAAGAATAACTCCAAATTAAGACCTGTACTTGGAAATTAGGTAATAGAAAACATAATTAGGAAATATCAAATGTAAGGCTTAACCTTATAAAAATATTCTATCCTTAAGACGTATTTAGAAATGTGGTGTTCATGATATTAATGATTAATAATTCAAAGTAGTTCCACCCTCATGTGATGTCATACGTGTATTTTTTTTATGTTTGTTTTCGTTTTGTTTGTTTGTTTGTTTTGTTTTTGTTTGTTTGTTTGTTTTTGTAGGTTTTTTGTTTGTCTTGAACAATTTTATTCACATAATAAAATATTGATAAACAATTTGATATGTATGTATCTATGTATGTGTGTGTGTGTGTGTGTGTGTGTGTGTGTGTGTGTGTGTGTGTGTGTGTGTGTGTGTGTGTGTGTGTGTGTATAAAAACCAGAAAATCTACCCAAGCAGAAGTATAATAAAAATATCACAAAGCCGACTGAATATACTCAATCGGCTTTATGATATTTGTACACACACACACACACACACACACACACACACACACACACACACACACACACACACACACACACACATGTATATATATATATATATATATATATATATATATATATATATATATATATATATATATCTTAATATGAATTAATTTTAGGAGAGGGCGTTCTGAGTTTTCAGTAGTTTTGCCTATTTCAATATTCAATACTAATATCAGTGACAATGACAATGGTTTATCTACACAAGTACAATAACATTTATTGGCAAAGGCACAGTATGGATTACATCAAAGGCATGTTAATACTAGGAGTAATATGCAAAATGCAGTTAATGATTTGAATGCATGAACTGAATCCATGAATCCAAACGGCGTCATTGCACAAAGATTTAATTAAATTCAGAACATAAAAATACAACTTTGTGCCCGGGTCTAATTTGTAAAGGTGCGGATCTTCTGGACACATATACCCTAATATCATTTTCGTATAAATTTCTTAATTCTAAAACGTATAAAAAAAAAAGGAAAAAGAAATTGAATGTAATATCTGTAGTTTTAAATACTATTAACAAATATGTAGTGACAGTTGTATAAATTTACTTTTCTTTAAATGCGTTTATTGTATAAAGTTCGAAACTTCGTTACTGAGTTGTTCAATTGTTAGCGAAAAGAAAAATGGCAGCCACCACCATCCGGTACGTGTTCACAATTAGGATTTTTTCGCACGAACGCTTGTATTTTTGGACAAGTTAAGAATTCTTATTCTGTCAAACATTACTTTAGTTGTGTCATTTTAATATGAGTCTCATTTTGGCATTAGTTGTTATCTGCTGTGTAAAAAGTGATCGATTATTATAGACTCTTGCGTGGGATTCTCTGGTTGGCTAATTGGCAATTCGAATTTTCTCTGCAAGATGTTGTTGTATTTGAACCACAATGAATTTAATTCAGAAGATACTGTTTTTGGCATCCGTTTATTGTTTTTTCCACATTATGTTACAACATTACTTGAATACATTAAACGTTTGTCCTTTCCCCTTTGATGAAAACTGTGAATTTAACACTTAAATTTTAACATGAATTTAATGGTACAACTCATATGAAAGTTAGATCATAAATATAATTTGCTCATCAGACAAAAACTGAAGTTTGAATGAATGAATAACAATCCAGTTCTGTAGAATGCAATTTGAATGATAACTGTATTTTGGAATTTTAATGTGTATTTTTGCATAGATGTGCAAAGGTTGGTAAAGTTTGATTTGTTAGATGTGTGGTCAGAGAGCACCTAGAACTGTATCAGATCTAACACATTTTCATCAGCCATAAATTCATAAATGTGCTCATAGTTAGCTGCTAAATACTATTGTCAATTTTCATAAACCACATAGATTTTGTTTTGGATACAATTTATATGTTGACTTCGGTCCCCACCACAGTGAACACCTAGATTAGCTTGTGTAAAGTAGTTTATGCTGATGAATTTTTGACATAGTAGAGTTACCAATATAACTGCCCAAATTACAATTATTATTGAATGAGTTACTGTTAACTATGACAACAGATTTTTAGAACAGGCTATATATTGCAATGATCATTGTTGCAAGCCCCAAATAATAATAATAATAACCTTTATTTACCCAGGATAACACAATTAGCATACAACTAGTTTTCAATGTGGTCCTGCATAAAATGAAATGAAATGTAAGCTCCTCTCCCTTTCCACCTTCTTCGTGAAAATTTTCTCTTTTTTTTTTTATAAATATGCATGGTGAAAATGATGTAATTTGTTGACCAGTAGAATTCAGAATTGGCCTAAAATTGAAGATCTGGTTTAGTGTAGCCGTGTTTAACTCAATAATGGCTGTGGCCATTATGCAACAAAACTATCTGACAAGAAATCATATACCCCAACACATTTGTTTTCATTTTTAATCGTTCAATGTTGAAATTGCCATATCTGTATACATATGGGTTCTGTTTTGGTTAGTTTACTGAAGAAGTAGAAAAACAAGTATTTTGATTGGTCAAAAGTAATTTGCTCTCATTCTATGTACAGTTCAAATCTCCAACTGACCTGTGGTCAGATGCTTAGCGATTGGCCAAATTGCGTCATGCATATATATATATATAATATAATATAATATATATATTATATATATGAGAAACAAGAACATTTTCATGCAGAGAGCTAAGGGTAAAAAGGAAGAGGAGAGTGCATTTCAGCTGGAGCTTACGATGATGTGCAATGATTGGTTGCATAATTTACACAGATGCTTTTTGACAATCTGATGCCTTTAAAAAATGTAGAGATTGAAATGACCATTATAGGTACAGCAATAAGCAATATGTTTGTCCATACACTCATCAATATGGGTACCAATGCATTTGTCAAAACACTTGTTAATACACTTGTCAATGCACATATGATTTGTACCAACTTATGTGGCGACAGGTATTTTTATGGTGAAGCAGGTCTCGTAGCCGTTCCACTTCATCCATCTGTCTGGCATGCTTATGGGTGCATACTCCGTGGCCGAGTGGTTAGAGCATCGGGCTCAAAATCCCAAAGCCTCTCACCTCTGTTGGGGCGCGTTCGAATCTCGGCCGCGGCGTTATGTGAGCAAGTTTGCCAGTTTACTTGCGGAAGGTCGGTGGTCTCTTCCCAGGTACATTGTATCTGGGTTCTCTCCTCCACCAACAAAAACTGGACGCCACCAGATAACTGAAAAATTGTTGAGTGTGGCGGAAAGCAATAAATAATCAATCAATCAATCAAGCATACATTGTGTAATCTGTAACTCAAAAAGTATCCAACCAGTATTATTCAAACTTTACACAGTGTTTGTATACATATTGAAGATGTGCACCTCCTATTACGAGCAAATTTGACAAATTTTTATTGAGATTTTTACCATGTTCGACCTAGCTTTCTTTTTGCAATTTATGCTAATGGGTTCATACTTTGTGTAATCTGTAAAAGTTAACTAAAGCTTTGCAGTGTTTACATACATATTAAAGATATGCAATTTAACAAATTTTAATTTTTAGTATGCATTTTACTCAACATTTCGGTTGCATTCCTACTGTTGATAAGACATGATAGTATGGCCTTAATGGTTCATAATGTTAGCATCAAATTATGTAAGCCATCTATGTATTAATAAATATATGATGGTGACACAGGCCCAGACATATCATAAGTGTTTTCTTCTTTTATAAAACTAATGTGCACTTATTTGTTTAAGATATAAAGCCCTAGCTGTTATATTTATTGGTGTGCATTTGAAAATGGCCAGCGAACAATTACCCGACAAAGCTCTGACACCATAGCATAGTGCTAAGGAAACACGTGTGATAGCCAGCTAAATAGTGATCAATCAATATTCTTTTTGAATTAAAATAAGACATAACAAATGAATGAAAATGATTTGGCCATGCCTACATGTGTAATGGTTGAAAGAAAATCATATGATTTTAGATATACCTGTATATAAGTGATATACTGTCAGTTTTAATAGACAACTTTCAACTGTAAATACTCATTACCCCCAAAAAAATCTGGTGATGATTTTATTTAATTCTTTAATATCTCTTGGGCACATGAGATGACATGTTTAGAAATCGCTTCATGGGAAGCCACACATACTGCCAATAAACTGCCCTGTATTACAGTACAGTTGTAACTGAAACCTTTACTTTGAAATTATGTAATTTCATTTAAAAGATTTTATATTATTATTTATACATGTATATGGGAGAGAATGTTCTAAGTTTTAAGATCCCTTTTTTGACTTCAGTTGCAGTAAAATTTCTTCAAACCAAACCAAAATATTTGATGTACTATTCACTAAATTCCAGCTGCTCAGGTTCTGAAACGGGGAAAGGATATCATGATTGATTAGTTTTGGATATCAGAGACTTTTGTGTGCTATTGTATCAGCTAACTGCTATCTGAAATGTAAAGTGTTGGGTCTTGATACTGCTTATCATGCAAACTCCAGATGTTGTAAGAATATTTATAGTATATATTAAAATTACAGGTTGTCATCCTGTCTGTGCTATTTGTTGTTGATAGTGCAGGTGCACTCAGTCAATCGAGACAACTTCAAAACATGCGATCAGAGTGGATTTTGCAAGTAAGTTAAGAGACAGACTTGAAATCAAATGAAACTTAATTCAAAAGTTGATCTGAAAAGAAAAAAGAATTGTCAAAAACTAAAATGAAAATGTATGATTATCACTGAAACTTTGACATTTGGACACATTTGTTTCAACAATACAAGTTCTTTTCCTGTATTCTATTTCAGGCGACATCGTAATGTACAGCCAGGGAGTAGTCCCTATGTTGTATTGGCGGACTCGATAAAAATCACAGATTCTCAAATAAGTGTTCAGCTACTAAATAGCAAAACAAATGTGAGACTTGGTCTGGACTTGTATGGCTTACAAGGAAACACAGCCAGGGTAAAAATTAATGAGCTGGAACCACTTAAGCCACGTTATGAGATTCCTGTTGGGGATGTTCTTATTGGTGAGCCAAAACAGCAGAAGTAAGTGTTATATGTATTGCATTTGTTGACATTTAGGACTTCGATGATCTAGGATTATTTCAGTTTGGTTTTTCATTGACATCGTCATTCTGATTCATTTCATTTTTATGTCACCAGAATCAGAGATTCAGGGGAATATAGTTTTTAGTCTGTCCATCTATCTGGAAAGGGCAATCTAAGTTTTAAGAATCCTTTTGTTGTAAACATCTTAACAATAAAATATGTTATACCAAATATGTTCTGTCTGCGAAAACTTTAACCCTGGCCATTGTGTATTCCTGGTGACAGGGCCTTCTTTTGGTACCAGAACTTTTAACCTTGGGGTTTGACCTATCTTTGAAAAATTTAACCTTGGCCATAGCTTGTGAATGGTTGGTGATAGGTCTATATTTCACATACATTTGTATTCCTTTTGACAAGACCATTGTCAAGATAGCAAAATGTTTTACCTCATGACTTCACCTTGTGGTTTGACCTTCTTTTGACCTACTTTTGAAAAACTAACCTTGGTCAGTGTCAACTCTGCTGCTATACAGCATTAGTGTTTCACAAGCACATCTTGTTTTTTCTGCCCCCAGAATCATAGATGTGGGGACATATTGTTTTAGTCTGTCCATCTGTCTGTGGTAAAACCTGGTCATATCTTTTACAGCCTAAAAGGTAGACCTTTCATGATTATTATGTGTATTCCTTGTGTCAAGACCTTTCCACTGACACCAAGATCTTTGTCTTGGTGACCTTTACTTTGACCTTTGTCTACATTTAGGAAATTAGAATATAAGCCTTATCACAAAAGTTTCAACTACAATATCTTTCAGTTCCACTTTGTTGTAATCTGGGGGCATCGGTGTATCACTAAAACACCTTTTTTAATTCATTGAACTTGGTAATCCCAGTTTTCTCACCTGTGAATATCCAGATGACAGAATCATGATATCATACCTTTCTTTGAGAAGTATTAAACATGTACTTAAGACATGCAGAATGAACAGATTCTTCTGACAAGATAAGATTACTTTCTATCATTCTTTAGCTGTATGATTTCATGTATAGCTGTAATTTACTAGATAACAATTATTGTTTTGTGTTCAGAATGTTTTTAAAGCTTAATTAAGGATTGAAAGATAATTTAAAGATTGTATTAATTCTTTATTGTATTTCATTTTGTGTGGTCATTCTCCAGAGTTCCTCCTTTGAAAATATCAAAGTGTACTGGCATTGTAACAATATACTAGTACTGAAATCTACATGACACCCTCCCATTCGTATCACTATACAAGGAATCAGTGTCTCTCAGATGCAAATATAAATAACTACACAGTCTTTGAATGCATTTCTTTAAATACATGAATAAGTGAGGCTGATATTATGTGTAAGATATGAATAGATAACTAGAGCTCTTATGATTTTATTCAATGAAAATTCTGTTATTAAAAAAAAATTGAAGTCTTTTAAAAGTTTAAAAGGAGTTTATGCTTAAAATACATGTATAAAATCATAAGATTTCAAAATAATTTTGTGATTCATGTTTTCAAGGATACCTGATGATGGTGTTGTATTTTTATTTTCCAGCCTGAAAGTTTTAGATAAAGGTTCAGGAAGTATAACATTAGGTTTGGAGAAAAGTAAGATCGTTCTTTCATACTCACCATTCCGTATAGACTTCATATCTGGAGAAGAGCCTTTGGTCAGCATCAATTCACAGGGCCTGCTAAAATTTGAACATTTCAGGAAGAAGCCGTAAGTGTCAGGTTTCATATGTATGTGCTATGGAATAACTTGTAAAAACCATTTCAGCCAATTTTTTTTTTGGTAGATTTTTTTGAAATATATTTAAACTAATAAATCTAATTTTTATCATGTTCATCATCTAAACACTTTGTTAAATATTTCTTTTTTTTGTTCAGAGAATTCTGATTTTATAATTGTCATTGGTAATTTTTGTAATATATTTGTAATCAACATTATGTACTTCGATGATTTAGAATATGTTAAAACCTCTGAATTATTTTTTTTTCTGTTTTTCTCTCATATTCTCTATCAGCTGCCAAGACAAGTTTTTACTTTTAATATCTACATGTCACAAGTAGAAGAGCACATTAATAACTCAATACTCTTGATGTTCATACTAACCTGAAACCTACATGTAGATAGGGTCAAACTTTAATATCTCAGAGCATTGCTAGGACAGGGTCAAACTGTAATATCTCAGAGCATTGCTAGGACAGGGTCAAACTTTAATATCTCAGAGCATTGCTAGGACAGGGTCAAACTGTAATATCTCTGATCCATCCTAGTACAGGATCAAACTGTAGTATCTCGGAGCCATCCTAGGACTGGGTCAAACTGTATATCTCAGAGCCATGCTATGATAGGGTCACATTATAATATCTCGGAGCCATTCTAGGATAGGGTCAGACTGTGATATCTCATAGTCATCTAGGATATCTCAGAGCCATCCTAGGTTATGTAATATCTCAGAACATTGCTAGGATAGGCTCAAACTGTGATATATATAATGATCACGCTAGGATCTAGGGTCATTCTTCAATATCTCAGAGCCATTCTAAAATAGGATCAAACTGTATAGAGTCGTGCTAGGATTGGGTGAAACTCATTAGATTGGGGTCAAACTTTAATATTTGAAATATTCATTAGAGTACATGGACCACGGATACTTTTCAAGCATTATTTTGTAAGTGTATCATTCTGAAAGTTTTGCTTTTTGACAGGTTTAATTAATTTAGTGATTACTAATTTTTGTAGAAAAGTGGATTAAAATTGTATGATGAACATATATGCATGAATACTCTCTTGGCAATATTGCCTTCTGTTTTAGGAGTACTGTACATGCATAGCTTAGTTGTGAAATTTCTGAATTTTCAGGATGACTAAGTGAAGAAATCTGAATAGTATCGAATCTAGTAAATGTCTGTTTTAAGATAAAACAGTGTAGTAGTAGAAGTTTTTTAACTGAGATGAGACAGTTTGACTATACATGTACTACTAGAGATACTGTAAACATAAATTTTTACATGTTGTACTTATTTCCACTTAGTCCATGGTCATATAAACTCTGCACAATTTCACTACCAGTGGACTTAAAGTATATAAGCTAATTTTATGTAAGCCATCTGCAGCTTGGCAGAATTTCATAACCACTGATCAAACCAAAAATGATAATCTGCAAAATTATAATTCCATGGAATTAAACATGTCTACAGTACTTGAATTGAGATAAGACAGTTTGACTGTACTTGTGCTACTAAACCTAAAGCTTTGGATGTTGACTATGTGTGCTGCTAGTTGCATGTTGTGGTGACCAGAAGTCAGTAGACTCTCTCTTGTCTAGGGGCTGGGTCGACAAGCTGACTTCTGTATTCTCATGGTTTTCCCAACCTTTCAGAGAGGCTCAGCCAGAGGAGCAAGCCGCTGCAGAACCAGCAGAAGGAGAGGAGAAAAAGGTTAGTGTTACTGTCATAGAGTAATTTAGCTTAGAAAGTACCAACAATATATTGACTATACTAGGACTGTTAGTGTCGATGGTTCATAGTGTATTATACATATCCAAATATTTGTATTCAATGTGGATGCATCCTATTTATTAAATGTGAGTAATGATATAGGTTGCTTTAAAACTATGTAACTAAACTTTAATGGAAAGCATGGTACATTTGAAAATTGCCTTCTTTGTTTGTTGGCGGTGTGATTGTGTAATGTGTTATGCTCTGTCACTGGTGGTTTAAGTATTGGTATTTGATTGGTTGTTTGGTTTTAGGAGGAAGAAGGTGAGAAGAAGGAGGAAGAGGTGAAGGCGCCAGAACAAGACGAGGAGGCTGGATTGTGGGAAGAAACTTACAAATCTTTCCATGATCCTAAACCAAATGGTACTATTCTAATTAGTCATCCATCATTGCATCAGTAATTATCTTTGCAGGTTAAAGCTCATTGGCCCCAAAAAGACAATCATTAATGCCATATGGTTTTTTTTGTTATGTAACATACATGAATGTCCCATCACCAAAACTTTCGTAGAATATAATTACATTAAAACTTTGCATATGTATGTACAGGTATATAGATAGTAAATACATGTATCTCTGCAGACCTCATAAAATGCAATAGTAGCAAGATATTGAAATACATCTGAAAAATCATTAAAATCTTGGGGATGTACTGTGTAACACATGACTTGTTTTCATAAATTAGGTCCATCCTCCGTTGGTATTGATGTCTCCTTCCCGGGTTTTGAGAATGTGTATGGAATTCCTGAACATGCAGAGAGTATGGCACTGAAGACCACAAAGTAAGTAACAGATCTACACGTATATACAATATGTACCCTGTATAGTGAGACATGTATAGTGAGACAAAGTGCATGCTCTTAAAAATTGTTTGTTTTAGTCTTCATGTTAAGATTTTAACTTGCTGGCTCTTGTATGAAGTTTTTATATTAAGCTGTCATTAAAATTGTAACTTGTATACTTACAGAGACACTGACCCCTATCGTCTGTTTAACCTGGATGTGTTTGAGTATGAACTCTACAATCCTATGGCTCTCTATGGATCTGTGCCTCTCATGTGGGCACACAAGTAAGTTCTGCTGAGGTCAAAGTTCAGGTTAGACACCTCTATTTCTTGTGATGTTTCAGATGCTGGAATTCGGTGATGCAAATCATTGACATGAACTGTCCATTTTGTATTTCTGCAGTGAGAAAAGCACTGTGGGTATATACTGGAACAACGCCGCAGAAACCTGGATAGACATAAGCTCTACCACTGCGGACAAGGTAAGGATTAGTCTCTGTTTTCTTAAAGCATGTAGTTTCACCTTTCTATTTGAATACAGTAAAAGCAGTTCATTATAACCAGTCTCCATTATATCCAATAAACTTTTCCTTATTTTCCTCTAGTATGAGAATATCACTTGACACTAAGCTTGAATTCGTTGTAAGCATATTTGTTATAGTGTGTTTTACGGTACCTCTTTAATATTATCAGATATTTTAAAAGAATGTTACTATTATACTGTAGGTAAATCAATTTACTTGTAGAATTTCTTTTCTAAAATTGCTGATCTTGTGAAGGGGAACACAGAGATGGCCCAGATGGACACCCATTGGTTCTCAGAGAGTGGAATAATTGATATTTTTGTCATGCTAGGACCACGCCCTAAAGATGTTTTTAAACAGTATGCTGCTCTGACTGGATCCACAGAACTTCCCCCTGTACGTCTTCATCAATTGTGCATTTATTTTACACAGAAAGTTATTCTTGAATTTAGTGTACTGCTTTTAAGATGAATGAAAGAAAAGATGTGTGATAAGCATGCATTTTCATATTTCTGAAATTTTGTTGTGTTGCAGCTCTTTGCAATATCATACCACCAGTGTAGGTGGAACTACAACGACCAGGATGATGTCAGGAAGTGAGTATCAGATATTGGATGGTTTATTGTAACATTGTTGATGTAATATGTCATAGACTGACATTGAACTTGTGCTTGTTTCTTTCAGTGTTGATGCTAACATGGATTTATATGACATTCCATTTGATGTGATTTGGTTAGACATTGAACATACTGATGGGAAAAGGTTGGTGTATGATTACTTTTGATATCATTTGTGTGTATGGTTGTCAATTTTACAAATGTTAAATATTTATATCTTAGTCTGGTTTTTGAAATGCATATTGTACATTACCAGTAAGTTATTGACTGTAGAAACACAGTACTGATGTGAGAAACCTGTTTATTGTAGATATTTTACTTGGGATGCTCCCAAGTTTCCAGCCTCCAAAGACATGCTGAATGGTTTGTCTGTGAAAGGAAGAAAGATGGTGACCATTGTGGACCCCCACTTAAAGAGAGATGATAACTACAAAGTGTACATGGATGCCAAAAACAAGGACTTAATGGTGAAAGGGGGCAATGGAGTAGAGTATGAGGGGTGGTGCTGGCCAGGTAAGACTAAGACTAACTGTATAGGGGTAGTGTTATACAGGTAGATCTAGAGAACTTTGTAGGGGTAGTGTTATACAGGTAGATCTAGAGAACTTTGTAGGGGTAGTGTTATACAGGTAGATCTAGAGAACTTTGTAGGGGTAGTGTTATACAGGTAGATCTAGAGAACTTTGTAGGGGTAGTGTTATACAGGTAGATCTAGAGAACTTTGTAGGGGTAGTGTTATACAGGTAGATCTAGAGAACTGTATAGGGGTAGTGTTATACAGGTAGATCTAGAGAACTGTATAGGGGTAGTGGTATACAGGTAGATCTAGAGAACTGTATAGGGGTAGTGTTATACAGGTAGATCTAGAGAACTGTGTAGGGATAGTGTTATATAGGTAGATCTAGAGAACTGTGTAGGGGTAGTGTTATACAGGTAAAACTAGTGAACTGTATAGGGGTAGTGTTATATAGGTAGATCTAGAGAACTGTGTAGGGGTAGTGTTATACAGGTAGATCTAGAGAACTGTGTAGGGGTAGTGTTATATAGGTAGATCTAGAGAACTGTGTAGGGTAGTGTTATACAGGTAGATCTAGAGAACTGTGTAGGGTAGTGTTATACAGGTAAAATTAGTGAACTGTAAAGGGGTAGTGTTATACAGGTAGATCTAGAGAACTGTGTAGGGGTAGTGTTTAACAGGTAGATCTAGAGAACTGTGTAGGTGTAGTGTTTAACAGGTAGATATAGAGAACTGTGTAGGGGTTGTGCTGGACAGGTGGGACTAATGAACCTGACAGGTGTGATACTGGCTATTAAACTGATAAATCAGTCACAGAATTTCACTAATTCAGACTAAATGTCTCTTACTAGGGTCCTCAAGTTGGCCAGACTTCCTGAACCCTGAGGTCAGAAAGTGGTGGGCCTCCAAGTTTCAGTACAATGAGTACGATGGCAGCACCCCAGATCTCTACATCTGGAATGATATGAATGAACCGTCCGTGTTCAATGGACCAGAAATAACTTTCCACAAAGATGTACAGCATTATGGAGGATTTGAAAACAGAGATGTGCACAATTTGTATGGTTTTTATGTGGTAAGATCTCTAGTTTGTATAGGTGCAAAAAGTACAGACAATAATGATGTTTGTCTGATGTCAGTAGGTCCAGTAATTACTCCTATCAAATATATGACTTTAGTAACTTGTTCTATTTAGCAAAAAGCCACAGCTGAGGGGATCTTGATGAGATCCAACAATGAACAAAGACCTTTTGTTCTAACCAGAGCATTCTTTGCTGGTTCTCAGAGATTTGGTAAGGATTTTTATAGATAAAAACACTGAAATATTGCCAGGTTAAAATATGCCATTTATTTTCCAAGAAGAAAAGATCTGACATAGACACCTTAAATAATCTCTTTTTAAAAACATAAGAAAGCATGCCATTGTTTTGACATGTATATGTGTAATAGGTGCGGTGTGGACAGGTGACAACATGGGAGAGTGGTCACATCTCAAAGTGGCCAATCCTATGTTACTGACGCTCAATCTGGCTGGAATCACGTTCTCCGGAGCAGATGTAGGGGGCTTCTTCAGGAATCCCGACAGTGAACTACAGACCCGCTGGTACCAGGTAAAGACAAAGTAGTCGGCAAATAATAAGGGAAGGAATGCCTTGGAATGATTCATGCTAACACATTGAAAAATGATTTAAACCCAATTCATTCCATGTCATTAAGTGCCACTAAAAGTTACATATCATAAATCCATTTTCAAATTGTACAGCAATAAAGAAAATTTTTCAATTCAGATTGTATAGTCGAGCTTTGTTAATCCAGATATCTCAGTTCCAGGCTAAATCATCTGGATTAATGAAGCATGAATCACATGGATCATAAAAATATTTATTGCATGAAATATAAATTCCAAGAAATCTGGTACAGAAAGTGAAGCCATTATTTTGTTGGGGTCATTGCTATACATAAACATTGCACAACTCAGAAACAAACTCCCACAGACAGTGATTGTAAAACATAACTCCGAACAAACTCCCACAGTGATTTAAAACACAACTCCTAAACTAACTCCCACAATGATTGTAAAACACAAAAGCTAAACAAACTCCCACAGTTATTGTAAAACATATCTCCTAAACAAACTCCCACAATAATTGTAAAACACAACAGCTAAACAAACTCCCACAATGATTGTAAAACACAACTCCTAAACAAACTCTCACAATGATTGTAAAACACAACTCCTAAACAAACTCCCACAGTTACTGTAAAACACAACTTCTTGACTTTTTAGGCTGGAGCTTTCCAACCATTCTTCAGAGCGCATGCCCACATTGACACAAAGAGACGTGAGCCATTCTTATTACCTGAGGAGAACATGAAAATTGTCCGAGATGCTATTCGTCTGCGGTACAGTTATCTCCCTTTCTGGTACACTCTATTTTACCATGGCTATCGTAGCGGGGAGACAGTAATGAGCCCACTGTGGGTGGAATATCCAGAAGACAAGAGCACATTTAAAATGGATGATCAATATTTGTTAGGTAAGCTACTAATGTTCGAATTGGGGGCAAATCCAAAATTTATTGAATGTGTTTTAAAAGAAAATTTTCTCCAAAGTGTGGGTTTAGTTTGCATTAAATGTGCATTATTTTACTTGTCTATTTAGGATCTTCACTTTTGGTTAAACCAATCACAGAGCAGGGAGCCACTGGTACAACCGTATATTTCCCTGGTAACAATGATGTAAGTATTGATATTTCCCTGGTTACAGTAGTGTATGTATGGATGACTGCTACAGCAGTAACTATGATGAAAGAATTGATATGAAGGGTGACTAATAAAACTCGACATTTCCATGATAACAATAATGTGTATGTAAGTACATGTACAGAATAGAGAAAAAAGAATCATTGAATGTAATGAATGGCATTTGCCAAATTGTGCATAACATATCTATAAATGTATGAAAACAATACACATTTAAGTAATTTTATAGTATGTAATACTGTATTTTCCATCATTGAAATTTTTTTTCATAAAATTGAATAATATCTTTATTTGCAAGCATTTTAATCTTGTGTACAGTGTCTATATTGTCATGAAGTGTTTTTAACATTGTCTAGGTATGGTACGACATTGAGACATATCAGAGTTACGCTGGCTCCCAGAGCACATATGTTAATGCACCTCTTGGAAAAATACCAGTCTTTCAGAGGGGTGGATCTATTGTTCCACGCAAAATGAGGGTGCGGAGGTCCTCGTCACTGATGTCAGCCGACCCTTTCACTCTGATTATTTGTCTGAATAAACAGGTAGCTGACTGATTAGGGCATCATATCAATGTGGGAGCCCTATATTAATCACAGTACTTATTCATTGATCTGTCTGTCTACCCGTCAACACATTCAGCAACACGTCTCAAATAATTTTTAAAACATAAAAATTCTCATTGATTGAAGGATTTTCCAGAAGATGCTTATTAATTTTAAGGTCAGAATGTTAAAGGTCATAATGATATGTTGAAGATTGGATTTATGACATATAATGGGAGTAATTTTCACAGAAAAATTCATATTCACCATCTTAGTGGACAAAAATCTGAGGAAGACGCATACTTTGTTAGGTCAAGGTCACAAAAAGAGATTGCGTAAACTCCTAACTGGACAATTGTTCCACTTGCAGACTTGATATTTGTTGAGTGGTAGGTGGAAGTAAAAGAAAAATGTTTGTACGTGTATATTTTGAGCCACTAGATCAAAGGTTGGTCAATGTGTCAAATTTTTCACCAATTTTATTGTGGAGTTCTGCACGACTTGTCAGTTTCCAAGTTTATCGGTCATTTGTCAAGCATGTATCGGAAGTGCAATTCTGAAAAAAACTTCATGATGATAGTTTGTAATTTCAATTTGAAAGAGTGGAAAAGTGGGGTAATGAAAAGTGTTTGAAGCTCTGGGAACTGTAGTTGTCCATCTTTCCACATGGTATATATTTCCACTTTATCAACAGTTTTACAAAATTCACAGAATTTTATCCAGCAAACTAAATATAAGAGAAGGATAGTATTTCACACATATCTACAGTTTTGTGCCTGTAGACTGCATGAAAGTTAAAGTATGCCTACAGTATTTTTATAGATAAATCAGTTGAATTCTCCTAATGTTATACTTGCCCACTAAATGAGAAATAATGTGAAACTGTGGAGTATGTATGTTCTTGCAGATACAGTACAATGTTTGTGTATGATTATTCAATCTTATTTTCTACAGGGTGAAGCTTTTGGAGATTTATATGTAGATGATTATAAATCATATGCATACAGAAATGGAAATTACATTCATAGAGCATTCAGCTTCAAAAATAATATATTACAAAGCAGGTCAGTTTTTTGTTAGATTTAATCCAGTTTTTAATTATTTTGCCTCTGACATATTACAATAGCTTCTATATTGTCTGAGTTAAGTATACAATATACCTCATTTTTTGTTTCCAGTAATGCGGATCCAAATGGAAGAGGATCCAGCAAAGAATGGGTAGAAAAATTAGTGATAGTAGGATTTCCTAAAGCTGCATCTAGTGTCCATATTACAGGTAAGGTCATTTTACACTACAGGTAGGGCCATATCATAGGTAGGGTCATCTTACATACCAGGTATGGCCATACTTTGTCATCTACATCACAGTTAGGGCCATATATATATAGTTAGAGTCAATTACATCACAATTAAGGCCATATTATATAGTTAGGGCCATTTACATCACAACTAGGGCCATATTACATGTATTCTCTAGAATACACAATGTGCTTCTTGTGTGATACATACACATAAAGGAAAGAAATGTAATGTGGAACAGTGTTAAAGATGTAAAATGAATTAATACTGACCTATATGTTTGCTAATGCCAAGGCTTCTATGAACTCTGTCATGTGTTTGTATGGAAAGCAGTTACTGTCTTCTTAGATTGAGACCTAGTCTTTTTAATATTTTAAGGTATATGAAGCTATACATACATCACACTTTTATATTTAGTTAAGTACATGTAAGTGATGATATTTGCATAAGATGTATATAAGATGTATCACATTCTCCAAGGACATGTATCTGTATGTATTTTGATTACATGTCCAAAAATTAGATGAGCTTTATTGTATACATATATAAGATTCTGTTTTCATTGATTGATGTAATTTTTTGTTTTTGTAGTTGCTGGAAATTCTCAGTCATTACATCATAGTTATGACAGTGCCACCAGAATTTTAACAGTTAGAAAACCAGAAGTAAATATAGCAACGGCTTTCACCATCACCATTCAGTAACCATTCTCATTCCATCTCCAAAAGGAGCCAATCAGAAATTGCATCACATTTCAAAGTTCTTTAAAATTGTTTGGTGTTATCTCAATCTTTTTCTTTTTTTTTGACCACAATTTAGAATCAAATGAATGGTTACTTATTACATGATGTGATAATTATATAAGGTTCATATGGACATTTACCAAGATTAAGAGAAATTTATGCTTTTATATAAACAATTTTTTCAAAGGAATCAATACCAAACATTTTGCAGTATTTCATATGATATGTACTTGCTAGCAACACCTGTAGTCAGACAAAGGTAATCTGTATCTTCTCGTTTTTGCCATTTAAAATTGGTCAAGGTTTTTTTTACGACCTTCCAGTATTTACAAATATTTCCAAAGAATTCAGATACATATGACAGCAGGTATATTGTTTAAAAGTATCAACACATGTAGTAAGAAAGTTGGACTTTCAACTTTTCAGGATAGTAAATATGTACTTACAAATATTTAAATATAGCACATTCCATTTGTTACTGTGAGGCATTAAAATGCCTTATATTTGACAGTTGTTAAATGGTTCTATATTGCCAAGTCCTAATAGCACAGTTCTTATTAATTTGGAGTTTTCATCAAGAAAGGAAAAAGTTACTTTACATGTACCATAGATAGAGTGGAGGTTCAATGAAACAAGTGGTAATCTGTATCTGTAGTCCCAGGAAGATGAAATAGAAATAGCTGATCATTCTAACACCAATTTATTGATCTACTGAACGAGGAAATTGCTGTAGGGTGGTAATTTACACTGTGCTGATTTTAATGCCCATGTAATATTTTTAGTACAGGTGTCAAGCATTGTTCTAGTATTGAAAATAATTTTTTAGTAAGAAAAATTAACTCCTATGGATTTGTGAACTAAAAATAAATTTCCCTGAATGAAAACCTTCAAAGAAATTTTTTGCTGAGGTTGTAGAATTCTTAGAAAATTGCAACTCCATTATAACATTATTATGTCATCTGATTAAATTTTGTGAAATCGGGTAATTTATGAAATTGAATATCACTTGTATTGCAAATGGCAAAATGAAAGCTTTTTTATGTTTCTTGATATTGTATGGTAGACTTGTGAGGTCAGAAAGTGCTGCATCATTAGTGCAACTGATTACAAGATTTGTATCCTGTATTATATAATCTCAGGTTTCAAAAATTTGTTTACTATTTTGAAACTGTATTTTTCCTGTGACCAGACAGAAACTTACAATATATACATCTAAATTTAAGTCTAGGTTGGGGTATCATTATTGTGGGCGAATATTCACCATTACGGTGTTTGTGCATGTGCTAAACTGCTTAGTGCTCCATATATATAGTCGATAACTATCAAAATCCAATACACATGTAACGCATAAAAATATTTTTCAGTAATATTGGGAAAAGATGCAGAGTTGCAAAATGTAACATGTACAGTACATGTATGAATGATATTGTGGAATTCTCTGTAAAAACTTGTTGTTGTGGTGCATTTAGAAGGGTACCAGTTACACACTTTCTGTTGCTATTTAAACTGGCACTTTTTGCTTTAAAATTCTGTACTCAGTTCATGTACATGCAACAGATATTATTTTTGTTGTTGTTGAAAATCTGCAATAATATAGAAACTTCAAATGTCCCAAGAAACTGTATGAATAATATTTTTTTTTATCACATGAATTGGAACACAATATCATGCAGCACGCAACATTTACTTGTTTAATGTTGCACTTAAATTATTTTTAAATCAGTAAAATACATGTACATGTATGAAACTGCTAGACGGTATTTATTTGTTTAATGAGAATGGGAAGATTTGCAATATAAAAATTCATTTGTTATCTTAATAGATTTCTGCTGAAAGTGTAGGGATATTCAACCTTGGGCATTTGCATACAAGTTCGGTTGAAGTACAGAGAATATGCTGTTTCACATTTTCATATTTTGTGATGAATATTTTTGGGAACATCAACTGTTTGTTTTTGCGATAGAAAAATAATTACGCATCGAACATTTTTTGAAAGTGTCTTTTTTTTTCATTGTCACAAATGTTTTGTTTGATTATCTACACATGTACAATGTAGATGTGTGTGTGTATATGAGACACGAGGTTGATGAATGTCGTACAAATGAATTGGTATGGCGATCTTGTTGATTAATCACCAATCATTCATGTCAGTATGCTCTGTTATCTATTTTTCATGAAAATGTAGCAAAAAATTTTGCAAGTCCAAATTTGAGTGATAGTCGTAAATAAAAATAATATAAAATGTAACTGTGTTGTCATTTGAGCTGTAATTAATAATTGATCAAAAGGATCACTTTGGTTAAGTAGTTTAGAGAAACTTGGGAGGGGGGGGATAATTTAAACACAAGATATTCAGTGTTCATTTGAATTTGTAAATCCTTCCTTTGATTGCAACACATAACTAGAAAAGATGATAATACTTACTGATTTATTGGTGGGTCAAAGTACATACAGTTAAATCGTGTACAGAAGACAAGAAACAGCTTTTTTTCTCAATTTAGTGCCGATTTAATTTTGGTCTCTTTAGTCCTTTTGAAGAAAAATATATTCATTCAGAAAGGCTTTGTAGATTTTATATCACAAAAATGTTGCTCCCCAAACAGAATATTAGCCTTTTATTACTGTTTTATTCAAATGATCTTATGGCTTGAATAATGAATGGATAATCTTTTGAAGTCAGTACATGTATTGTGTACTTGAATCCTGTTCTTATTTTTATTCTTTAATGTTTATGAAGAGAACAAAGAAGAAAAGAAACCTCTAAAATACATGTATATTAAAGTTCATATTTGTATGTATGTTTACACATTCTGATTGTATGTTAAAGCAGTGATATTATATATTCAGAATAAAGGAAATGCTTTTGTTGAAGGTGTAATTAAAGTCTGATTAACAGTGTAATTTGGCGTGAACAAAATTTTAAACTTCTTAAAAATCACGTTTGTTTCTTTACAGATATGCAAAACCAATTACAGTAAATTTATATCCATAGTAACCTTTAATAAATGATGAATTGTGCAATGTAACAAGATGTGTAGATTTCCAACTTGAATATCAGCTGATCAAAAATCAGCATTTTTCTTTGCCTATTTTGGCTTCAGAAGATATGGACTATACATGTTGTCCACAGTTGCGTAAGAAACTACTACAGAAGCTGACAATGTTGAAGAAAATGTGAAAAATCACCAACTTTGATGTCATTCATATTTGAAAGGAATCAGTTTTGGGAAAAATAAATTTTCAGTTTTTATCCATAGCAATTCGGCATGGAAATTACTGAATTTCAGAGACATCGAAGAGAGTGTAAAATTTAGGATCAAGCTGGAAATGGCTATCAATTATCACACCAACTATCTTCACCCAAATCAGGTGACAAACATGTACAATAATCTGGTCTTGTTTCATTGTAAACTTTGATTATTTTCTCATCAGACACAACTGAAACAATATTTCTCATAATCTGATGTGGCATGTATGGGATAAAACAACAGAAGGTTATTTTGTGGTATCTGTCTACCCCCTCGGGACACCGAATTGACCTACTTTGACACATATCCAATTGAATGATTGCTTTTGAGTTAATGAGCCTCAATTCAAATATCAAATAATTTGGCTAACTGAATTGCATAGATCTCCAATTCATTAATAGAATTAAAGCACGAGATATTTCATGTACATGCTAGACAAGAAATATCAACCCCCCCCTCCCAACCTATGGTTGAAAATTGAAAAGGATGATGCACAAGTATTACTTAGTTGTTAGTAGTGCCAAAACAATTCAAAAATCAATAGGGGTCATCTAATTCATAGGGTGTACAAAGTTTGGTGTCAATCAAGGAAATGATTCTAAAAATATAGGGATATTTAGCGTACACCTTGACCTCAGAATCAATAGGGATAATCAACTCCTTTTAAAAGATTTCAAGTTTGATGTCTGTCAAGCAAACAGACTAGACTTGGTCTACAGACTGACTGAAAGGTGCAAAACAATATGACCCCCTATTTTTCAAACTGGGCATAAATAAATTTAAAAACTTGGCTGAGCTATGAAGTGGAGTTGTCACATGATGAAATCCTTGAAGTTTAAAAGAATGTTCTGTAGAACTGATGGTGATCCACCCCACTGTATATGACCAACATAGTTTATAGATTGATTATTTACATGTACTACTGATACATGGATGTACACCCGAGACAGAAAGGCAGTATCACATGACCTATATATATACAGGTTTGATTTTGTGTTTATGTTTTTAACTGGCTGTCAGCATTCTGAAAGAGGATGTTCATCTACATGTGCATTTGAGATGACTGGATGGGAAGAAAATGGTTAGGGAGAGGGGATGGGGGTTCAATCAAAGACCTTGATAACTAGACCTTGCTAACTATGTTGAGGTGGATTTTTTATACTGCAAATATGACAAACTTATCTTCCCTTCTTAACTGTGTCTATCGTTATGACCTTTGACCTAAAAAACTTCATTAAAAATTGAACCCATTTTGTATTGGTATGGTTTTATAAGGAATACCACAAATGCATACACTGAGAATGTGATATAATTTTAGTATTGTATGTCCGTTCTTCTGTGTGAGCATGTTCAATACATGAGCAACAAAATTTGTCATTACATATCATTTTAATTTAAAACATCAGTCAAAAAAAAAAAACACATTACAAATATTCTCAGCAACATGATAAAATAGTTTGTTAATCATATGTATTGACAAAACCTGGAATCGCATACATGTACAGGTACATTGTAAATCCGTGGTCTTGAGTGTAGTTTACACCAATCTCTCACCAGAGAGTGAGTTACGCAACCTTCACTCTCAATAAGCTAACATAATGCACCCTCTGCTCAGACTGATTTTACACTAATGTTGATGAAACTTTGAAAACAAGGAATACAGATGAAATGTAGCTTTATGTTGTAACTCGGTGTACTTCTCCATCCAAGTGTCTCATGATGTCCTCCCTCCCAACTACAACTGAATATTAGGATTATGGTAATATCCCCCTCACATCAAACTCCATATAATACGTTTATTTCTTGCAAGCCCATTAACTAAACTGGTTACTTATTACCACAGAAATTACCAGGGGAACCAGTTTGGAATATTTCTCAAGCTTATTCCATATATTTTCTGTCAATGACTTTGATCTGTCCAAATCAATCAGAAATGGCTTTATTGCACATCCTTGTACCACAAGGAACTCTGGTGTCCTGTATAAATTTACATTTCTCTGTCACAAAATTGTATCCAAAACACCATATACATATACGGACAGGTAAGTGATTCCAATACCACCACCCCCACCCCCCACCCCCAAAAAAACAACAACCCAAAAAACCACAATTTATCTGTGCAGATTTTAAATAGTAGTAAACTTTAGTCATCTTATATTATAATCTCTGTACATGCATTGATAAATGGTAGATACACATATATGACTGTATAAATATGTATTTTCCATTTTAATTCCTTGTCATAGATAATGCCTAATTGAACTGTTACTTTGGCACTCTACACTAAACTATCCAACAAATCTGTAAGGAATAACATAAATGTCCCATTCCCTTATAGGGGCTACAAAAACCTTAAACATTAAGTACGAAATTAATCACAAGTTAAAAGTATCCATCCTCTCACAATATGACAGTCATTTGTATATTGAACACATTGAAAACCAAATGATAGTATTTGTTAATATATGTCACACAATTGGCATTGCCAAAAATATAAGTATTCAGAATGTTAATTTTCTTTAATTACACTTTTATGATCACTGCAAAAGAGGAAATATAATTATAAGTATTCAGAATGTTAATTTTCTTTAATTACACTTTTATGATCACTGCAAAAGAGGAAATATAATAATTTTTCTGGAAAGCACTAATATCAAAATATTTGTCACTGAAATAATTTATGGCAAAAAAAGACAGAATTGCAAGAGTTCTCCTGTCTTTAAACTGATGAGTACGATCACATAATTCTGCCCTAGGTGAAAGATTACTGGTTACAATCCTAACACACTGGTCAATCATCAAGCATAGTATGTTGGGGACACTAGAAGATCTGTTAATATGACAAGCTGATCGTCTGTGAACATTTGTTTGTGATCATGCCAATTATCGTGGTGTGTTCGACGAAAGTTTGACAGTGTCTTCTTCACAGTCATCTGCAACACAACAATACCAGGTAAGAATAAATCAACAGTTCTATCACTGAAAGAAAATCATGTATTATATAGACTTATCACACATATACATTAATTCAGACAAGATTAAAGATAATACAAGAGCCCATGGGCAACATTGCTCACCCGAGTCACCTTGGCCCTGCCATTGTTGAGCTGTTATGATTTTCAAAAGATTTTTTTTCATCAATTTTTATTCCCATGGAAAGTTTTTACCCCATATTGTGGCCCAACCCAGCCCCAAAGGATCATACCTTAACTGAAAATGAATTCACATAAACAGAGATGCCTCAACACCAATATGACTAACATGATCTTCCTGTTTTGGATAAGACCAAGGTTATAGATCTTGGTATGATATAAAAGACCTTGCAATAAGAAATCTACATAAAAAATATGAAAGTTCTATCTTAAATAGTTTAGGAGTTATTGAATAGGTCAGACTTTTAATAAAAGTACGTAAAAACCTCCAGATCAATGTCACAAGGTCAAACACCAAAGCATAACAAGGTCTTACCATAAAGAACCTATATACAAAATATTAAAGCTCTACCATAAATAGTTCAGGAGATATTGATTAGGTAAGATTTTTTTTTGGAAAGTTGGTCACGGTCACAAGATCATATATGAATGTACCACAAGGTTTGTTATAAATATTTATAGAAAAATTATGAAAGCTCTACCTAGAATAGTTCCAAAGATATTTAACAGGTCACATTTTCTTCAAAGTATAGGTCAAATTTCAGGTCAAAGGTCATAGTAAGAAATGTAAGGTCTTGCCATAAAAAAACTATATACAAAAATGAAAGATCTACTAAAATAATAGTTCAAGAGATATTGAATAGGTCAACAATTTAAAAAGTGGTTAAACTCCAAGGTCAAGGGTCAAATTTCACAAAATAATAAGGCCTTGTCATAAAGAATCTATATACAAAAAATGAAAGTTATAACTTAAATAGTTCATGAGATATTGAATAGATCAGAGGTGTTTTAAAAAGTGGGTCAAATTCCAAGGTCAAAAGATCAAACATCATTATGTACAAGGTTTTGCCATAAAGAATCTATATACAAAATATTGAAGTCCTCCCTAAGTTAGTTTTGGATATATTCAAAAGGTTATGTTTTCTTATAAGCAGGTCAAACTTCGAATTCAAGGTCACAAGGTTAAAGATTATGATATGAAATGAAAGGTCTTACCATAACAAATATATTTACAAGATATGAAATATCCACCTTAAATAGTTCAGGACATATTGAATAGATCAGATTTTATTAAAAGTAGATCAAACTTCCAGGCAAAGATCACAAGATCACACACCATTGCATCACATGAAAGGCCTTTTTTTAAAGACTGTATATACAAAATATGAAAGCCCTAGCTTAAAAAGTTCTAGAGATATCTTTAAAGATTTTTCCTATACATCAGCATATGAAGTTTCGATCCCCAATTGTGGCCCCACTTTATCCCCGGGAACCATGATGTGCACAAACTTGATTTAGTTCTATGTCGGGAAGCTTGCGTGTAAATTTCTACTTTTCTGGCCCTGTGGTTTTTGAGAAAAAATTGTTTCCTATATATTCGCATAAGGACTGTCATGGCTCCAACTTTTATTCAGGTTGGTTCAGGATTTTTAATTCGGGTTTGGGTAATTTGGTTCGGATCTATATAGCTATGCAATAAAAAATAAAAAAATTTGTCCTTTGTTACATTTACTGTTGCCCTTCATTTGAACAAACTTAAATCCCCTTCACACAAGGATGCTTTTTGCCAGCTTTGGTTGAAATTGGTCCAATGGTTCTGGAGAGAAGTCGAAAATGTGAGAATTTACAGACAGACTGGGAGACGACAAACAATGGGTGATCAGAAAAGCTCACGTAAGCTTTCAGATTAGGTAAGCTAATAACCAAAACTTGTACATTATTTCTGAATATCAGGAAATACATGTATGCATGCTCATAGTTTATTTTTAAAGTAAAGAAAATTGATCTTGTGAGGTCTGCATCTGCAAAACAACCTATGGTGTACACATTTCCCGATAAATTGTTTTCCTAATTCTTTATGTAAAAGCCTGAATACTCTTTAAAATTTATGGGAAAAAAAATTCAAAATAAATTATGTATTATACAATGAATAATGTTCTGGGTCTATGACATGAAAGATTATCTTTTAGAGTACAAACACATGAAAGCATTCTGTGAAGGCTGCATGAGTTAATTGCATTATCAGGATTAAACTGTCAGCAAAGATATATACATGAAAATATCACAAGTAAAAAACCTGTAAGTGCCTATCATGCATATACTTATCCTTAGTAAATATTGCCTTTGGTATTTTACATGCACAATGTACATGTATTTTGCGTGCACCAGCCCCTACTGACCTGGATTGGTTGTGGATCATTGACGTGATTGCTGAGGTCCATTAAGACCTGTGGCATGAACTCTGGCACGTCGTAAGGATAAGCTTCCACCAGAGCGCTGAGGCCAAGGACACCGGCATGTCGCTTTATCAGAGCCTCCAGAGATACCGAGTCCGAATGCTTGCGCTTCTTTACCTTGTTCTTACTCAGGGCTTCAAAGTGATCCTATTAAGAGAAATGCCAAAGCACGATTCTGAGTTACTGTATTTTTATTTCAATTCAGTGTTTTGTTAAATTTCAACAGCTAAAGTTAAGGGTCAAATTATTGTCAAAATTGAATGACACAAATACTCTAACATCTACATGTACCATTGAACAAGAGGTCCACGGACCACATTGCTCACCTGCATCACTATGGCTCCGCTATTTTCAGCTGTTGTAATTTTTAAAAGATTGGGTTTTTTTCTTTCGATCTTTATTCCCAAACAGTTTGAACCCATATTGTCCGCCCCAGCCTAGCCCTAAAAAGTCATGACATAACCAAACTTAAGTTTACACAACATGGGGAAGCCTCCATACCAACATCACTTTTGTAGATTGTAGTATGAAAAATCCACCTTATGTTGTTCAGGAGATATTAAATAGGTTAGGTTTTCTTAAAAGTAGGTCAAAATCTATGGTTAGGGTCGCAATGTTAAAAACTTTGGTGCTATAAAAAAGTTCTTGTCACAAGAAACATACGTATTAAATATGATATCACTCCCCATTCAAAAGTTGTGAGTAAATTAAAGTTTCATACAGACAGGACAAAAACAATATGACCCCTAACTATAGTTGTGGGGACATTGAAATTTTTTTTAAATCCACACAATTTGGGAACATTTGCATTTTGATATGATTTAATGTCAAGGGGCCCTGCTACTCTTGAAAAAAAATTTTGTTTTCATTAATTACCTTTACTTGATTATTTCCCCTTTGTAGGTAGCATGACCTTTCATTTGAACAAACCTTAATCCCATTCACACTAGGATGATTTGTGCCATTTGATTGAAATTGGCCCAGTGGTTCTTGAGAAGATTTTTATAAGAAACCATCATCTCCATTTCAAAAAGGGGTGTGGCACTTCATTTGAACAAACTTCAATTTTTTTTACCCAAGCATGCTTTGGGGAAAGTTTGGTTGAAATTAGCCCCATGGTTCTGGTGAAGAAGAAGAATGTTAAACGTTTATGGACAGATGGACAACAGACAAGCAGTGATCAGAATAGCTCACTTGAGATTTCAGCTCAGGTAGGTGAGCTAAAAATGACTAAAATTTCAGTCCTTATACAACTGTACATATATAAAATGAAGAGAAGATTGATACCAGCATGGCTGTGTCCATGTCTAAGAATCCACAGTGGAGCAATCCACTCAATGTAATGGCTGCCATCTCTCTTACCTACAACATCAAGCACTCAGTAACTTGTGCATTAAACAAGGTTAAATCAACCACCCAGTAACATGTACATCAACCACCAGTAACGTGTACATCAACCACCCGGTAACGTGTACATCAACCACCCAGTAACGTGTACATCAACCACCCAGTAACGTGTACATCAACCACCCGGTAACGTGTACATCAACCACCCAGTAATGTGTACATCAACCACCCAGTAATGTGTACATCAATTACAAATTACTACCTCCACTTGGTCATCACAGATGAGGTGCAGTATGAAGTTCTGGATTTCCTTTTTGTACTTGGTCTGGTTCACAGTGAATAGATTACAAAACACCATCACCTGGATGTAGCCCAGGATCGCTACCCGCGAATGCCATGAGTTTAGACCCATCACCTGTAGATGTAACAAAAACAACTGTCTCTTGTAAAGTCATACAGTGGATTCTATGTACTCAGAAGTTTTTCTATTACATCATACACCTCTTTCTAAGCAAATTTCTATTCATTTTGATGTAAAATTTGTTTTTTGTATATTCAGGATACTGCCCATTATATATTTTGGCCATAGTTTCCAGATCTGCACTGTTCATGACTTTGACAAAGAGATCTGATATACTGTTACCTGGTTCACAAAATGCAATGATGTACAGAACACTGTAACAACAGGTACTTAATTATGACACTGGTGTGTAACACTGCAACATCTACACAAGAGTTGCTCAGCAGAAACACTTGTTTTTAAATACATGTGCATACACTATGTACTCTGCACATATTTTGCAACCTGTGGCCATTTTTAAACATCTATGTTTAAAAATGGCCAATAGCTGCAAAGCATAGCTGAGGAAAGGGATGATAATTTTCTCCATTGGAATAACATGTATTTAACACATGTATGTACAATGTATTCACAAACTGAGGTGAGTTTTTCAACTTCAAAATGTTATCAGATGAAGGTTATAGGATGCATTTGGCCATCACACTACAAAGTTTGAGTAAAATAAATGGGTCAAATTTTTCAATTGATTCTCAAAGATCTTAGGATGTACTTGGGACTTTTGGACACAAATTGGTGATAAGATACAGTAAATGAGATGTAATGTATATAAAGTGGAACGCTACAGCATACAGAATAAACTTATTCACTGAAATAAGGTACCTAGTAATGGGAGTTACAAGCCTTTCTCTGTTATACATGTACAGGGTACCTATACGTTCAGAGGGCCTGTGACCTTGGCATACACCTAGATTTGTTTATGTGGGAGTATCACGTGTTACCCTGAACTTACCTCTCTGATAGTATCCAGACACACCTGGACATTGGTCTCCTGAATGAGAGCCTGTGAGAAGCAAGCCAGGGCCATAGAACAATCTGCCTTCAACTCCTCGTCTTTTGTTTCACTCTCTAAGGTGCATATCTGGAAGATAATCCATCATGTATGATGCTACAGACACTCAATGGTCTCAACAATCAAATGATGATCAATTTATGTAACTACCGTACACCCATTTCTACAGTAGCACATTTTACATCATCCTGTATGAATAGTGCTTGTAGATGTTAATGAATAGAGGGAAAAGACGGTGCTTACAACTGGAAGAAACAAGAACAGCTCTGGTGTAGTGGAGGTAAACATTCTACCTAGACCATCTGATATCCACTTTAACACTGCATTAAATACAAAAGTATTATTATACAATTAACAATGCATTATATACAAAAGAATAATTATCCAATATGTACAAGTATTTTCTATTGAAAATTACATAATCAACTCAAAGGAGAAACCTAAGATATTTTTTAGATAGTTACTTTTCTGTTAACATGGCTACCTGTTTTCTGTTGCCATAATCATCTCTTTTACTTAATTTTAATGCTGCTAATTTGTTACTATAGCCACCATTTTTACACTATAAAATTGTTTTTCTATTTCTGTTGTTACATTGTATCTGTTTTGCTGTATTTCTGTTACCATAGTTACCTGTTTTACACATTCTGATTGTTGTCTTTCTGTCTTCATCCTCATCGTCTTCCACTTCCATCTTTTCGGGCATGATGGGGGTTTCTTTGTGGTTCTCTCCATCTGTAAATATCACAAGTCTCAAATGCAATAACAATATAGGGCCTCTTTCCAATCTAAATGTTGTGTAATCCAATCATCACATCGCACATATATAAATTGAGTTTGTCACTAAAATTTGTACCCTGTAACTAATGTATCTATCATTTCAGATGCTATCCGATGTTATCGAAGCAAATAAAGTAGTATTATGGTTTTCTTGGTTATCTCCTCTGCAACCTTTTCATGCAAAACAAATAAACCGATATTACTTATAAAATTGTCGAACATATTTTAGTCAGAGACTATCCCCCAATTTTTTGGAAAGTCTTCTTTACAATTTTTTAAAGTTGCCGTGTTGTATTGAGTAAAGCATAATACACTAGATATCATTTCTTACAACAATTGTCATTTGTACATGCAGGTAAACATAAATTCAAAACGCTTTTCTTTTTTCCTTTTTTTATTTTTAAATCATACTTTATTATCACTTTTAAATACAGATATCTCACATCAACAGAACACGTGCATACCTTTTGAATTCCCATTATTTCCATTCTCTGATAGCACCAAATCTTTCAATGGTTCTAATTGTGGTATCACCTTCCGGACAAAATCTATCCTGTGGGGAGACTTTGTGGTGCATTCACTGCGAATCTTGTAATCATACAGGAAGATGTTGGACAATAGACTGAAATAAGACGTGATGTATAAATACAAACCTCCAAGTGACGCTTTATGAAATTTCCACAAAAAGACAGGCTTGCTGATTGGCAATAAGAGATTTTTATCATTCTATTGTGTGATTTCCATTACAATACATACAGGTGTATTTTTCCTGTTTTCTTTTAAATTATCATCTTTATTTAGTTGGTAATGGTAAGACATTACAAAATTAATGATTTTGACAGATTTAAGGCAGCAGCAGAAATATATCACAGTGTTATCTCTTTTAAGAAGTGGTTTATGAATAAGCTACACATTCATGTATATGATTGTAATTATTGATGTTGATATATTCCAGAGTGATCTAATGTATCAATAAATTAGAGACTTTTTTCATGATTTAACATAAAACCCTGGAAGAGGGCTAAATGAAAATGTGCTTACTGCCCAATCCCATTCACTTATGGTGAATACATATTGCTTAAATCAATCAAATCCTTCTTACATATACAGTCCAACCTCGTTATCTCGATCTTGATAAGATTGATTGATTGATTGGGGTTTTACGCCGTGTTGGCAATATTTCAGCCATGTTACGGCGATTAAACAACTGAAACATGGTTGGTTTTGAAAGCTGAAGTTTCCCTGACGGCCCTCAATGAGCCTACTCTTTTTAGAAAATCAAGGAAACAATCTTTTACGTGCCAAGGGGGTTTGATGAGACCGAGAGAAAAGGTAAAATACTTAAAGAATAAGTCACTCGGACTTCCAAATCACTTCAACATATCCATAGTATTTGAGATATCGGTGTTCGAGATATCTCAGTTTAACTGTACAATGTACGTGCATGCATGTACAGTATGTGTTGCTACACGCACTCTAATGGTAGCACTGTCAACATTTTAGATTGATTATGAATGGTTTGTGAAGGAGGAACTGATATCTAAAATATTAGTTGTGAGGGAAATCTGTCAGGGACTCAAATACTTTGCTATATCCATAAATTCACTGTATTCATGCTCATTCTAATCAAGCTTTACTGTATTAAGAGTGTTTCATTACTTGAAAATTGTAATTCAGTTTGAGAATAGAATTTTCCAACTATTTGTTAAAATGAAGGGCCCAATAACCATTCCCATATTGATGTGGAAAATCCCTGGGAATGAATTAAACAGCTTTGATGACAGAGATTTAATGTGTCTGAAAAGAACATGTTACAATACAGTTTTAATACATACCTTCCCACCCTATCACGGACATTCTTGTATCTGTGGGAGAGATACAATGACAGGAATTCCAATAAGCGGTGTAGGAGTTCCGGAACTCTCCACTCTTGTTGTACCAAAGCATTCTGCACCGCAAACAGGCGACTATGAAACAAGAATTATATTTCATTCATTTCTTCATTTTTTTTTTCCTAGCATTTTTGTTTAAACAAAAGGATGTGAATATCATTACACATCTGTCACTCTGAAACTACATTTTCTACTTCATAATTCATGTGTTCTTAAAAATGCATGCAGTACTGTACACAAAAATATAATGGGTTCTATTCAGTGTTAAACTTTACCTGGAGTCCTCAAAAGAGGAAGATCCTTCTTGGATTGGTTTATCCAAAAGTAACTCAAAGAACCTGTACAGTCTTCGCGGATCACGACTCTCTGATACGACAGTAAAGAATGTCCCCCAGTCCTTCATAGTCTCACTGGTGATGTTGTCCAGGGAGGTTCTCAAAATGGGGATAACCCAGTCCCATAAGGCACTCACCTACCAAAAATAAATACAACTAGAACTGTCCTAATGGGACAAATATCCCAAGCAGTGCACATTGGATGGTGAGAAATGGTGAATTTGTGCTCATTGTAGAATGGAAAAAAATAATCATAACTTCCTTGAATGTTAAAAAATTTCAATAAAAATAGCAGGTGCATACAAGATACAGTATTACATAACGTTTTAATCAAATCTGTTCATCAGTGTTAAAATATATTCCCTGAACAAATTATGTTTAAGATGGACAGACAGACAAGGGGATTTCAGTACACCCCCTAAACTCTGGGAGGTATAACTAAATTTAAAAACAAATTTTGAGATGGCCTATTATTTTATCTTCTTATTTCAAAATCCATGCACACCAATCTAAGTAATATCAGACTGTTTAGACCCTAAACTCTTCTCATATCGAGTTTACTGAGTGGATCTAAGAATTTGAATTTTGACATGCATGCGCATCCCAACATAGGTAAAGTTTCCAATGTTAGTTATTTCATCTGATTCTCAAATATACATGTACATGTTTTCCTCTTCACGTGGCCACTCTCTTTCTACACTTTGTCACCCTTTACATGTACAATCAGACTTTTTCTCTCTGTACTCCAGACTATTTCAGCATCTACATATGCATTTTCTAGATTCAGATCCTCTCTGCACTTGCGACTCTCTCTACAGTCAGACTCTCACTCTCTGTACATTTCGACTCTCTCTTTATATACACTTGGACCTCTCTTGCTCTACATTTGGACCCTCTATCTACACTCAGAATTTCTCTTTCACACTCAATCTCTCTCTCTACATTTGGACTTTCTCTTACTCTCTCTCTCTCTCTCTTGGACACTCTTTCTACCTTCAAACTCCGTCTCTCTACATTTAAGTTCAAATAAGCACTGATTTAACAATGATGGTTCTTCACCTTTTGGTATGGCCAGTGTTTTGAGCCTCGTATAACACCTGCCAGGATCTCCATACCACACCTCTGTTTACTCTCATGGTGTTCATGGCTTCTGTCAGACAGAAGCTCCACAATGTGAGGTCTGAAGTGGGGAAGGAAGGTATCTCCATAATTCCTAAATAGACCCTGGCACATAGAAAAATCATCAAATTATAAACATTTATAGGAAAACTATCAAATATGACAGTTATATGTAATACCAAATTCAAGGGACACATTTAAAAATATACTTGATGCATATAAATTAAACCACAGTACCATAACATATTCAAACACAAGTGCACATATCAAACAAACCTTGAATAGTGTTAAATGCTTGTTCCTGAATTTGTCTTTTCCTTTATTTTCTTCTAAACTCAGCACATCTATAAACTTTTTCACAAATACAGAGTCACTCAATTTCACAAAAATAGGTTTTTCTACATCCAATAGTTCTGATTCCACTCGATCCAATTTTGGTTGCTCCGACTGTTTGGCATATATCTTCATTTCTCTGTAACAGAAAAGTTTTAAAAATACAGACTCATATTTTTATCTAGTCCCCACAATAATCCAATGCCTCCACAATATCCTTAATTCAGTGTCCATTTTCTCTGAATTTATTATTTTCATCTGATATTCTTATATTTTACCACATATAATGGCAGTGTTAAAAAGTTCATTGCTTTCTAATCTTCCTAAAATACATAAACACGCTTTTTTGATCACCAATAACAGAAATATCATTTCAGTCTGTGCAACCAACTTTAACCTATTTAATTTCAGCCCCATGGGGATCTGGGTTAGAATAGGTCCTCAGTACCCCTTGCTTGTGTCGTAAGAGGTGACTAAATGGGGCAGTCCTTTATATGAGACTGCAAAAACTGAGGCCCCGTGTCACAGCAGGTGTGGCACGATAAAGATCCCTCCCTGCTTAAAGGCTGTAAGCACCATGCACGGGCCTAAATTTCGCAGCCCTTCACTGGCAATGGTGACATCTCCATATGAGTGAAAAATTCTCAAGTGGGACGTAAAACAATATACAATCAATCAATCAATACTTTAATTTCAAGTAGTACAAAACTTCTTACTCTGTGTAGTAAAATTTGCTCATTAAACAAAGATACAGGAAATTTGTCTATTTAACAAAGTAAACCCAGGAGTCCCAAGAACTTTCTGTAGTCCAATTTTACTACATATGTACATATATCATGAAACATCATACTTTGGCCAGCAGTAGTATCCCCAGTGCGTTTTGTCAATGAATTCCATGGCCTCCCATTTTTCCTGACTGTCCGGAAGCTGGTCCGAGTTGTACATGATCCATTCATTATCCCGTCGACTCCCAGGCAGGAAAGTCCCGGCGAGAGGGGGTGGGACACCCTTGTAGGCATCCACTATCACTTTCTGATGTTTTCTTTTCTGCTGCTTCAGAATGGCTGACACTGAAGCCATTGAAAGCTATGGACAAAATCGACAACATTCATTGATCAGCATATGTTCATGGTGTAAATGTTAAAGGTCTCTCAAACTCCTACTTCCTGTAAAATCACATTACACCACTTTTCAGCTTACTTGTTACTAAGGCAATACTCTACCTTCCTGATGTAGATGGAATCATGAATGAGGTTGGAAACGAAGAGTTCCACTGCTGGGGTAGGGGTAGGTACATCATGTCTCAGTAGCAGTGTGAGTAGTTCTACACAGTACTGGCTGAACTTCCACATTCTGTCAGGGGGATTGGCAAAAAACGGTAAAATGAAATTCAAGTTAAACCTACATCTGCATATTGTAGATGTCTTACAAAGAATGACCAAGACTTTAATTCTTATACTTCAAAAATATAAAAATCTTGCAATATCAGTAAAAATGATAATCAGTTAAAATTCTATGCTTGTAGAAATTGAACAGAATGACTTCAGCATCACTTACAAAGTTCCACCATTGACTAATCCCACAAGATCCTCCACAACTTTAACATATAACCTGCAAGAAAATGTCAAGTAAATAACAAATATTTTGCTATCAATCAAGGCACATTGGCATGTTTTAGGAATGACTAATAAGTAAATGTTGTGTCATACCTTTTGTTTGATTCATTGCACTTGTTTTCAAACTCCTCACCCTGTTTCACCTCATTGTCTGACAGCTTACTGGGATTTGCTAAAGGAACACCTGAAGCCAGCAATCTTCCAGCTGCTTCTAAACAACCTGAGCTGGCCTACAAAATTCATCTAATTATGTAAATACAGTTACACATGATATGTATGAACAGAAAAATCAAAGACTAGGGCAAAGGACAACTTTAGGTGATTACCAAATCAAGTACATGTATCCATTTTTCATTACATTGCATTCACATATATTCTTCAG
Source organism: Ostrea denselamellosa (assembly GCA_024699665.1). Lineage (NCBI taxonomy): Eukaryota > Metazoa > Mollusca > Bivalvia > Ostreida > Ostreidae > Ostrea > Ostrea denselamellosa. The sequence continues at coordinate 2,016,315 of JAMZEH010000014.1, forward strand.
GATGTGCAGGTAAGTAAAAAATATTGTACACAGCCATATTTTCTCTGCAATTTAATTTTCACTTCTGACCAAACCATGAAATTAAAACTGCAGTAAAAATAACCTTGCCATAACATTTATACAGAATGGGTGTAAGAACTAAGTGAAAACAGACTTCCACCAAAAACGAATTTACGACTGTATATTGCATATACTGACAGTCAGCATTTTTTCCTTTGATTATTGGTACCAATAAATGGTATCATAAACAGTACCATTCCCAACGTCAGTAACAAATTACTTTGAAACTGCAATTCAATAATGATTGGTTTTTACATAGCGCTTTTTTCTGCAAATGCTGCTCAAAGCGCTTCACAATACATTATTACCCCAGCTATTCCAGAGCTTTCTTAGTGCAAGCTGCCGTTAAGGCACTAGAGCACAAACATTCTAACAATATCTTTCACTGTCTATAGCCAGGTACCCTTTTTACACTTGGGTGGAGTGAGGAAATTCGTGTAAAGTGCCTTTCCCAAGGACACAACATCGGCCCTGCCGCGGCCAGGACTTGAACCCACAACCTTTCGGTCGAGAGTTTAACAGCCTAACCACTAGACTCGTAATTCACTTTGTATGAAACATTGTGCAGGTTAACTAATTTCTTCACTTCCTCATGCATGTAATTGAAAGTAATTGTTAATAAAATGGAGCTCATTTGTAAAACTGTAAATGATGAATGCTTGTTTATTCTTTTAAAGTAATAATAGCTCTAAATCTGAAAATTTTATTTTGTTGTAAAAATGTGCTTTTTGACAGTTCCATCTGTAACTTTAACCATAATCATTAATAAAATTAAAATAAAGTTTAAGATTTTATCAAAATAAAGATTTCAGTTCTATTGCATATATAGAATTATGCAGAAATCAATTTTTGTACGGGAAGACAACAATGTAAGTCTGCTTCATTCAGAGCCTCTGAAGAGGTTTTCAAACACACAATATTAATAACAAGAGTTTATAAAACTTAATTTTTTCTGTCAATGAATTAGTAAATTACAATTTTATAACAAAAATTTTTGACATGAAAATGACAGCTAATATCGCTTTAAAATATAGCTTATCGGTGTTAAAATAAATGCCATTTGTTGATATGGATGGAAATTCCCAATTCATTCTATTTTGATGCTATTTTTCCCAACTGAAACGATATGGGTACCATTCCCATATGAAAAAAAAACCAACAAAAAACACTGACAGTATTTTTTGTAAAAAATGTAAAGTTGAAAATCATCATTATACGCTGATGATTAACTAGCATCCTTTCTTCTGTAAATACAGTAACACATATTTACTTTGATTTCAATCCCAGGACTTTCTAGATTCTTGCTGACTTTTGCTATAATGTCGTCAATGACTCGTAATATAGAGGGCTTCTCAGATTGCTGAGCCTGGACAATGGCAGGCCATAACTGACCAATCACTTCCCAGCTTCTCTTGGTTGCTAGACACCTCTTCCCACTGCCAAGTACCACATACAGTGCCCCCTGCCAGAAATAAATAATCTAGTTACTCATTAGTCAAAAAAAAAAAAAATTTACATGAAATTTTTTATCTGCATCTACAGTGGACATGTGAATTTATATTTCTTATTTGCATTTTTGTTACATTAATTTGCCTTTGCTTTTTATTACCTATATGTCCTTATAAAATAGAATTGAAATTTCTTACACCTGGAATTAAACAGCTGTTAGAATCATAAAACATGAATTACCTTAATGCTTTAACTAACTGTACTTTGGAAGCCCCTCCCTGACAACGTCAGATTTTTTTGTAATGTACATGTATATTCAAGGTGATGTAACAGCGGTACATTTTATTGCTTTAACATGAACTTAATGCACTAATGATTTTTATCGTTCCTTTCATAAAACTCAGAAGTTCAAAACATAAACCAAAACATATTGCAGACAATGTTTAATGTTCTTATAAATTTTTTGCTTTGACCCATACCCTGCAAATATACACTCACTTCACTATTGTATATAAATCATTTAGGTGTACCTGTGTTTGAGTAATTGAGTTTTGTCTGAAGTAGACTTTCTTTTAATAATTTTCTATATTGATGATGATGTCATTTCCATTATTTTAGAATTGTTTGATTCTATTGTTAGTCCAGTAAAACAAAATTGGAGGGAATTGATAAGCTTTTTCTCAGACAATATTCTGTGATATTTGCAATATTTTCCCCTGCTTTGCTGATGTGATTTATAAAAATTTCCCGGGTTGTTAAATATTATTTTCAAAGTTACTGTTCTCTTTTGGTTTTCCACTGTATTGATACATTGCAAGTATTGCAGAATTGAGAAAAGGTTTTATGTTAGTCAGTTTTGTTTCAGAGGAGATAATCAGCTGACAAGAAAGCCGATGTGCAGAAAGGGACTTTTGACAATACTATTAAGGCTTATGGAACCCTGTGAAAACTTACCTTGAACTGTTTTTCTGGGGTGTCCTTTTGGGCAAGACTTTCTGATACTCTACCCAGTATGCATCGGTAGCAGTATGGGAAATTCTGAAAGCACTGCATCAGCACAGCCTGAGCCTTCCTTCTCACCTGTTACAAGGGACAAGGAGATTATGAAGGTGAAATTAAGTGCAACTCTAACAAATGACTTCTGTTTACTTGTCAGAACAAGAGTTACAAGCTTTTAGATCCAATATATCACCAAGGATTGGATCTAGTGTTACTACAATAATGATTGGATCTGGCATTACTACAATAATGATTGAATATGGTGTTACTACAATAATGATTGGATCTGGTGTTACTACAATAATGATTGGATCTGGTATTACTACAATAATGATTGGATATGGTATTACTACAATAATGATTGGATCTAGTGTTACTACAATAATGATTGGATCTGGTGTTACTACAATAATGATTGGATCTAGTGTTACTACAATAATGATTGGATCTGGCGTTACTACAATAATGATTGGATATGGTATTACTACAATAATGATTGGATATGGTATTACTACAATAATGATTGGATATGGTATTACTACAATAATGATTGAATATGGTGTTACTACAATAATGATTGTATCTGGTGTTACTACAATAATGATTGGATCTGGTGTTACTACAATAATGATTGGATCTGGTATTACTACAATAATGATTGGATCTGGTGTTACTACAATAATGACTGAATATGGTGTTACTACAATAATGATTGGATCTGGTGTTACTACAATAATGATTGGATCTGGTGTTACTACAATAATGATTGGATATGGTATTACTACAATAATGATGGATCTAGTGTTACTACAATAATGATTGGATCTAGTGTTACTACAATAATGATTGGATCTAGTGTTACTACAATAATGATTGGATCTGGCGTTACTACAATAATGATTGGATCTAGTGTTACTACAATAATGATTGGATCTAGCGTTACTACAATAATGATTGGATCTAGTGTTACTACAATAATGATTGGATCTGGTGTTACTACAATAATGATTGGATCTGGTATTACTACAATAATGATTGGATCTGGTGTTACTACAATAATGATTGGATATGGTGTTACTACAATAATGATTGGATATGGTGTTACTACAATAATGATTGGATATGGTGTTACTACAATAATGAATGGATTCATTCTATAAAAATAATTGGATCCAGTGACAATTCACTGACCTCGCCATATCTACTGACAGCCAAGTTGTACAGGTCGAATAAAATGTCCTGGTGATGATCCGTGTAATCACGAATTCCATACAGCATCCTCATCTGAAAGAGAACAGGTAATCTCTCTGTACAGACCCAGTACAAGAAATCTCTCTGTACAGACCCAGTACAAGTAATCTCACAGTACAGACTCAGTATCAGTAATTTCATTGTATAGACTCAGTATCAGTAATCTCACTGTGTAGACACAGTATCAGTAATTTCACTGTATAGACTCAGTATCAGTAATCTAACTGTATAGTCTCAGCACCAGTAATCTCACTGTATAGTCTCAGCACCAGTAATCTCACTGTACAGACCCAGTACCAGTAAACTCACTGTACAGACCCAGTACAAGTAATCTCACTGTACAGACCCAGTGCAAGTAATCTCACTCTACAAATCCTTACTAGTAATCTCACTGAGTCTACCAGTAACCTTACTGTACAAACCAAGTACCAGTTATTTCACTGCACAGACTCAGTACCAGTAATCTCACTGTACAGAACAGACTCATTAACTGTAATCTCACTGTATAAACCCAGTACCAGTAATCTCACTTTATAGACTCAGTACCAGTAATCTCACTGTACAGACTCGGTATCAGTAATCTCACTGTACAGACTCGGTATCAGTAATCTCACTGTACAGACCCAGTACAAGTAATCTCACTGTACAGACCCAGTACAAGTAATCTCACTGTACAGACCCAGCACCAGCAATCTCAACATACTGCCTATAAAGTACTATATTTCAGGTGGTATTTCAGAATTACATAAACTCACTCCCAATCTCACTATACAGGCAAATATCAAATGCTCCAATCTCTATAGAAAACATACACACAAAATTTACCTCCTGTTGCAACACCACTCTATCAACCAACAGAGCTCGGATATGCTTTCGTCTGTCCCGCATCTGAAGAATGGAAATCGAAGATGACAGGTTTAGTAAATATATTTAGAAGAGTGGCTTGTGCCCCATCCTTTTTTGTAAACATTTAACAATAAAATATGTTCAAATCTGTAAATATATACATTTGTTTAATTCAGTCTGACTAAAGTCAGCCCCTACTAATTCACTTCATTGTAGGAATTCAAATCGAATTCAAAAAATTTTTTTTTCTGGTGTAACACAACACCACATTGAGCCATGCAGCACCATTCGAATAAACAGGGAAGGCCTGAGAACCATATAATTAATTTTATATGGGCTTACAAACCTTGTCCTCCAGGGCTTCTTTAACAGAATGTAGACTTTTCCATCGAGCATCAAAATCTTGTTTACTAGCACCATAGAAAAACAACACCGTCTCATAGATCTGTTCAATAGAGAACATTAAACAGGAAGTTAAGCTTCATCACAAGATACATGTACATTAATATACAATTTATGTTCAAGTACATGCATCAATGGACACAAGACTTTAAGATGAAAAATCAAAACATTTCTCAGATGTCCAACAGCTGTTTAATTTGTAAGTGTACTTCTACCTTTACAAAAAGTCTGAAAACACAAACAAGGTACCTTAATTAGTTTCGATAAACTCTTCGTATCATCCTCTGTGCATTCCATCAGGTATTCTGTTCACAGAAATTAGTTTGGATTATTTAAACATACTTAGAGAATTCAATGAAATGTCATATGTTTCAACACAGTATCATTGTTCATATAAACTGACTCGATGATGACAGGTGAATCCTTTACTTACTCAGTAAATGTTTTATGGCTTTCACAACTTCCAGTCTTAAATTAGCACCTTTATAATTTATCTCTGAAAATCAAAATCAACAGTATACAGTGTGTTTACAAAATAAAACAGGCAAAATTGTTTAATATGAAGTACACATATTTTCTATAAAGCAGTAAATGGCCATGTGTCTTTGACATTTTCGTTTACTGCTTACCTAATGATTCTTTCACTGATTTCACTGGGAACCGTTCCATAGGGACCTGTGTTTTCACATTCAAACTGGACCTAAAAATGAAAGTACATACCTGTCAATGAAATGTGGTCAGAAAATAATTGAAAGAACAATGCTTAATGTCATAACACAGGCAAGACTCACAGATCAATGGTTGTTGACTTCCAGACAGGAAGTGCTGCCCCAGCTCCAAGAAGGCACTCCAGGGTAATGTTCAGTCTCTGTATCAACTCCTCTCTTTATTTTAAAAGAATCATAACACTGTATGTTAGTTTACTTTATTACATTCAATGTTATGTGAATTTTATGTCACAGATTAAAATTAATCAAGAAGTTACACATTTATTACCAAATACTGTATACACTTCAAAATAACTACAAATATATTATCAATCAACAAATTTCTTATACTAAAGACTATTTATGCACTTCCACCTTTCATTAATGTGAGGGTAAGAGGTGACTATCATTGCAACAAGAATGATAAATCATTTTCTATTTATACATCAATATGGGATCTTACTTGTCCATTGGATTGGATGATGATAATGACATGATTTTCTCTAACTCTGGTTGCAGTATTTGGTCCATCAGAGACTGTGCAAATGCTACCTCATCAGTTGAGGGGATATGCCACTTCATTCCAAGGTCATCTATATTGCCAGGCATTGCCCAGTCCTGCAAACAGTACACCAATTATTCAATAACTCAGCTATTCAAATTTCCTCCAAAAGTTACATTGTTGTACTTCATCATATATTTTCAAAAGAGAAATGCAACATTCTCTCTGTGACTAGCACACCTATATACACGATTAGATGCAGCTATAATGAAGGCTAACTCATAAACCTGTCCCATGACAAACACTTACAGTACATACGCAACCAGATTTAAATATCATGAAGACTAATTCAAGTATCTGTTCTGTGACTAACACACTTACATTCATGACCAGATTTAAATATCATGAAGACTAATTCATTAACCTGTTCTGTGGCTAACGCTTACATACACAATCAGATATACTATAACTATAATGAAGACTAATTTCATCAACTCTCCTGTGACTATCATACTTACATTGATGGCCAGATACTCGGACACTGGTCTGTCAAATGACCCAGCGACACTCCTATAATCCAAAGGATAGTGAAGAGTTAAGGCCCTTAGAATGTACCTCATCAGTTGACAGGCGAGCTCGTAGCCTTGTACACACTTAAGGTGAAGAATCAGCTGGAGCACTTCCAGCAGCTGGTCTTTATAGGGGAGAAGCACTATTCCGTTGCATCTTACAAGCTACAAGAACAATATATAAATATATATATATATATATATATATATATATATATATATATATATATATTGTGAAAACACAATGTACAGTATCAAACATTCAAATCAAGACCTATGTTTAAGTTACATTTTAATTGTGTATTAACTTTCATTATCATTACATTCATAAAACATAAATTGAAAAATAATTGACAGTTTAATTAATCAGTTTTCTTAGAAGAGAATCCAGATTTTTAATTGAATTAACATAAAGAATCCAACCTGAGACAGCATGAGAAGATTCCACAAGAATCCATCATCCAGATGTTCCTCTGTCTTGTATTCTTCATCTACAACAAATGTACTAGAAGAAATGTACTCCATAATGTCAATACAACAAATGTACTCCATAATGTCAGTACAGCATATGTACTCCATACTGTCAGTACAACAAATGTGCTCCATAATGTCAGTACAAATGTGCTTTATAATGTCAGTACAACAAATATGCTTTATAATGTCAGTACAACAAATGTACTCCAAAATGTCAGTACAACAAATATGCTTTATAATGTCAGTACAACAAATGTACTCCATAATGTTAGTACAATAAATGTACTCCAAAATGTCAGTACAACAAATGTGCTTTATAATGTCAGTACAACAAATGTACTCCATAATGTCAGTACAACAAATGTGCTTTATAATGTCAGAACAGGAAACAAACATACCTTATGTCAGCACAATAAACAGTCTACTTTATCATGTCAGCACAACAAATAAATGTACTTCATAATGTCTGTACAACAAATGTACTTTATGTCAGTACAATAAACAAATGTACTTGTGCTTCATAATAGTTACTTCACATTTCTACTACAATCCTCAACAGAGTAGAAAACTTACGGTCTGCCATTAAATCTTTGATCTTCTTGCAAAACAGAGGTAAAAACTTGTCTACCGCTGCTTTAGGATTTGCCTTAAATAAAAAAAAAAAAATGCACATGTACATACCATCTGTAGAGCCTCTCTCACAAAATCAAAATGCTCACTAAATCAGAGTGCAACATTCGAAACTTTGCATTCTCAGAAATTGACATTAAACAGTAACGTTACAAAATTAAATACCTATACTAGCATGTAACTCTGCATTAACATATGATTTTTATGCAAATAATTAACTTTCATTAGATTTATGTATTTCATGTTCAATGAAAGTTTCTGATACCTTTGCTGCTGCCCTGCAAAGATTTGCTGCGAACCTGCCTCCAACATTGGATTCATACACACTACTGGTTATAAAATTATATAGACGAGAGAGCGCTGACTGCAAAGTAAAAGTGATTAACATGTGAATCAATCAACTTTACAGAGAAACCTTGAGGTCAACACAAATATATGAACGAGGAGGAAATTTTCATACACGCACCTCATATATAGGAGTAGAACATTGTAGGAGAACTGAGGTAAATGTTGACGACAGTGCCACCTCCATCATGGTCTGTTCTGGATTCAGACGAGTGGGATCACCATGAGTGTGCTCCTGGGCACTGTTCTCAATCAGGGCAAACACTCTACAATGACAGAATTAGGCACTTCACCAAACAAAAATTACAGGCTTTGTTTAACTACAAAATTTATACTAACTTTTCAAGACTTCTTGAAAAACATCAAAAATGCACTGAAATACACGTATCAACAAACCTGTCCAAAAACAGCAGAACAAAGTCCTCAAACTGAGCGGTAGCTGAACATAATTCTTTTTCCTCCTGTAATTTAAACATTCACAGCAAAATACACACACTGAAAAATGGACAAATGCAATGAAGTTGTTATAACCATTCTCTAAGGTTTTAACAGAACCCATTTATCTTACTATTACCATATAGCATGGGGGGGGGGGGGGGGTGTAAAATACAATGAGTTTAAGAAAGAGATACATGTTTGTCAATAATTTTGATAGTTGTAAATTTAGTGATGTATATCATGTTTACTACATTTGTAAATAAATGTATAGGGACTTCAATCTGATGTTTATGATTTTGGCAATATGGAATCTACAGGTATCACCAAAGTACCCAAAGTCACAAACCCCACCAAAATAACCAGCTAACATGTATATACGGAAATACAATGTTTCATTCTGTGCTTACAGAGATCTCAATACACAGCATACCTCTGAGAGGTCATTTCTGACAAACACAGCCTCTGAGCAGTCAACAATTGGAACCTGAGCCACAAAGGTAGAAATCATCTGAAAGGTCACCAGGCACTTCTTAAAGTCATTAGGGTCAATTCCTGGTAGTGCAAGGTTCAGCAAGGGGAGTACATGAGAACGACCCTCTGGGTACCACTTCCTGGCGCTCAGCATTGAGCGAGACACAGCCACCACACAGTTCATGCAGGCAATTAAACGGTGGGGCTCAATCAGGTTCTCCATCGCAGGATACATCCTATTAATGCAAGAAAAAAAGATCAGTACTATTAGTAAAATAACAAAAAACAGCTTAAATGATTAAATTTGAATTACTGAACAAGCTTAAAATAGATTGCAAAAAAGAGAAATTTGAATAATACAATCATGGCATGGAAATAAGTTTCATGTTTCAAAAAAACAAAAGATATCTAAATGACAACATACTTCTCCAAGAGATCTGGTATGATGAGCTCTGGCCTCATGTTTGACAGGTGTCTGATTGCTACTGCTGAATCATGACTTCCATATTTACTGAACATCGACACCGATACTACAGGCTGCATGCTCTTCACGAATCTGGTGATTTCAGAGTCCTTCAGTTTGAAATCCTCTGGAATCACTAACAACCAGTCCTTCTTCTTATACCTCTCTCTGAAAAAAATGTTACAAAATGTCAAAGTATTATTCCTCAATATACTGATATTACCTTCAGTAGTTAGCATTCAAAATATCTGTTACTTTCAGTGATCTATACAGCTCAATCACATGTACTTGACAGACAGCAAAGTTTTTTGTACAGTAAAGTTTATACAGAACCAAATTCAATAATACAAATACCTGTGTATTCTCTTTACTACCAGTTTAGGAAAATTCATTAGCAGCCCACTCAGCTTAATCTGCAAATTGGATATGTCAAAATAACTAAATTATAACATATATACATTTTGTGAAAGAAACATAACAGGATCATAAATTATCTTCATTAACTTACATTCCACTTTCCCAGGTTTGATGGGTGGAAAAATGACTGCAGGGCTTTGAAGAAGCTGTCTATGTGATCCTGCACCGTACTCCCATTAGGCCCACCCTGCAATGGGCAATCAGAACATTTAAATCTATACGGATATCTCTGATACAGAATGGGAATAACAATTCTAATCAGTGGTAAGAACAGGAAACGCTAGCATTCTCTCACCATCATGGACACTATCCAGGTAATTGTGGCGCCGATATCATAGGTGTTGTTAGAACGACCTACTTGCACTTTTTGCATTCCAACTGGCAGATTGAAACTCCTTATGAAGCGATTGAAAACCTGTATTGAAGATATACATGTAGCTTATCAAAACAAAAAAAACCCCTCAAAATACAGAAACTGCAAGATTTCAAACAATTCTTTGTTAACAAATTTCCTCTTTAAACATTTTAATAGTGTAACACAAAATAAAAAATGTCAGCAGTAGAAAAAGACTCACCATGGATATATGAGGGGACCAGTCAATATAGCCTATTGTGTCGTGGGCAAGTCGTGCAAACAATCGAACGAGACCCTATCAAAATATTTTATTTAATTTACTGCAAAATTTGGTAAACGTGTAAATCGGTAAATTATCCTATTATTGACTAAAATAAAATGATATATCTTACTGCCTCCCAAGTAGGAGCATTTTGGTAAGAGTGCCACATGTTGAGAAATTCATCAAGCCACAGTCTGCAAGGAAAACAATTTCACAGTTTTTACATGCAACAAAACATTCAAATATCTGTAATCAACTCCCACATTTCAATATTTCTGGGCTTCTTTGAAGAAATATAATCATACTCTAACTGTAAAAGTTCTTTCTACATATCTAGTTATTTCATGCTGAGAACTAAAGCGAAAACAGAAAATGAAACAGGGATGTGCAAACTATCTTTTATCTACAACAAGATGTGTTTGTGAAACACACTGATGTCAACAAATAGCAGCAAAGGATTTCTAGTATTCAAAGAAAGGTCTTGTCACAAGAAATACACATGTGAAATATGAAAGCCCTTACAGTAAGCATTTAAATGTTATAGCCTAAGGTTTTGTTTTGTTTTCAAAAGTACTTAATGCAAGTTATAGGTCACAAGGTCAAAATCACAAAAGTCATGGCATAGGTTAAAGTTTGTCAAATGTTGGAAAAATTCCATGGTAAAGGTCAGGAGGTGAAGCATTTTGGTATCAAAAGAAATGTCATGTCCCAAGGAATACACATGTGAAATATGAAAGCCCCAACACTAACTGTTCAAAAGTTATGACCAATGTTAAAGTTTTTTTCACAGTAGGTCAAATTCCTATGTCAAGTGCACAAGGTCAAAACGTTAGCAACTAAAAGAAGGTCTCATCCCATGGAATTCACATTGAAATATGAAAGGCCTAATCCCCAACCATTCAAAATTTTGGCCAAGGTTAAAGTTATTCAAAAGTAGGTCAAACCCCATGGTCAAGGTTACAAGGTAAAGAATACAGAAAACTATATGCCCCTGAATCTTCAATTAAAAGGGCAAAATAAATACATGCAGCACAGTCTTAGCAGATATAACTACTCACATCAAAATGTTGTGAATATCCCGATTAGGAAACATAGCTATGGATAAAATAGAATTCACATCGATCATACATACTGTATGTATAACTACAGTGTGGCTATCCTTTACTGATCAAACTCACTTGAACCCTTTATCATGGTATTCAGGAGGTAAATCTGTAGGTAAGAAGTATTCAAAGTAGTGAACAGCTTTAATATTAGTGACATCAAATGGACAAAGCAATGGTTGCCATTCATCCAGCATCTCCTGGGTCGCTGAGACTGGAAAATAACTGAAAAACACCATGAATTTAAGTCATAACTATCTACAGTTGTTGTATGTGTATTTTCAAAATCAAAAAGTCTGTCCATTCAGAAAACCTATTCCTCTAAATAAAATATCAATAGTACTTTGTTACATTGCACAACAGTAGTGCTTGATAATCAGTTTTATTCTTCAAACTCCCAAAAATCATAAATTAAAACTTACGTCCTACAGTAATTAATAAGAAATAAATCAAAACTTACGTCTTAAGAGTAATTACAGGAAATAAATTAAAAACTTACGTCCTACAGTAATTAACAAGATTCTTCAAATCATGTTCCATATTTCTGAAAAAAAAAAAAGCAAAAGGATCATAATAATGATAATTTTCCTGCATCGAGATCGAGTCACTAATTGTTTTTTTTTTTTTTTTTTTTTTTTTTTTTTTTTTTTTTTTTTTTTTAGTTAAGTGATCTCTGACATAAGGAAACTCTTACTGTGGAAATAATTGCAATCCATGGTGTTCATATGGTGAATAAGCCACATTTTCAACAAGCTGATAGATCGGTTTCCATGGCAATTCCAAATCGTCACGTGTTAACAATTTTTGTTTTCTGAAATGTTATTTTAATACAAAATAAACAACAAAAACAATGCAGATAAATTCTTTGGGTCTTTGACCCACAGTGGAAAAAGTAAAAGAAAAGGAAAAGATGTGTTTGTGAACAGGTCTCGGAATGTGGTTATGTCCTCCTGTTTAGCAAAGTTGATCTTGACATAAAGCTTTGATCCAACAAATTTATTTACCTTGATTTTCCATTTGCAAAATATGAATATGAAGTCTCTATCATGTTCAGTTCATGTTTAACACAGTTTATATGTTGATTTCTTTTTAACTTTTAAATACAAACTTCACCTTTTTCTGACAGAAACTGTGATTTTGCTCTTTCATTCAAGTTCAAATATTAAGTCTCTGTCTTTCATAGCTCAAACATTATGACCAAAGTTGAAGTTGGGGACAGACAAACCAACAGAGCATAAATAGCATGCCCCTGATCTATTAGCAAGACTCAATATATAACTGGGATTGGGATGTCAATCAATAATACCTGATAGTCAATTTTAGAAATAAAATAGAACATTGCAACATAACATAAACAAAAAAGACTGGTTAACCTTATAAACATTATTCCAAAGGTCTCAAGTAAAAATCATTACCATTACAATAAGTCATATTTAAAGTTACATTACAAAGTAAACTCATGTAATGTTGACTGTATGCAAAGAATTTAATAATATAACAATAGGTGACAGTGGAGAGTAGTAGGTTCCAGAACAGTGGTGTTAACTTACTTCAACAAGGCAACAAGCTGACTGGAAAACTTTGGAACTAATGAAAGTTCAAGGTCAGGGATGGTGGTCAACTCAAACAAAAGCTTGATAAACAGAACATGATCCTCTTTTGAGAATTTCATTCCATACAGACGGATGTATCTGGAAGAGAGAAAAAAATCTTGATCAATCATCACAAAGATATAATGCATCAAAACATACCTTAAACAGAGACAAGCCATTCTGTAAGTATTCAATGCATAAAAGTAGCAATACATGTCCCCCTACTGGTCCCAAGTCAAGTCATTTTCATAATATTCTGCATGAAGAAATTTTATGTCAACAACTTGTGCATACAATAAAAAGAAATAATAAAAATGAATTTGAATTTATTAAGTCTATAATACAGATTGCTGGAACCATGTCCAATCTTGAAATTTCATTTTGCATTTTCTTTAATTTTAAAACAAGTCAACGATCATCTGCAAATGAATATATCTTTTTCATCACATCACAATGCTTCATTCGTATCCTCAGCCTGCAGTTCTGTTGGTGTATTAGGAACAACCTCATCTCTAGTATTCTAAATAATGAAGCATGTAAAGATCATCATTTATGCTTCTACCTACATCCTCAACAGTCACAACTTTATTTACCCTTGTCTCTGTCAACTGGGACAAAATTAAGCTTGGTCTGTAAACATACATGCATACATACATATACTAACAGACTTTAAAAACACAACACACGTTTTTTTAATTTATTCATTGAAAACATTACATATAAAACTTTTATTGCAAAATTTACCCACCATACATCTTATTGATTTTTAAAATCCATCTCTCAATTTACATGTGTTCAATGTTTGTGCGTTGTGAGTAGCATCGCACAAAAGTTTAAGGGCTAATTTTCAAACATGTGGAAAGGTAATAGAGGAGTTTTTCGCGATAAAACAACTTTGTTGGTGAAAGTATAGATACCACTAACATAAAAAATTCAAAAGCAAGACTATGCCGCACTTAAGCAATGAAATGCACAATCAGGCACTTGGTATGCTGCAAGCAGGCATAAGTCAACATGAGGTTGCAAGGCATTTTAATGTCCATCCTTGTACAGTTAGCTGGTTGTTGTCACGATTCCATCAGACAGGATCCCTAAATGATCGCCCAAGACCTGGTCAACCGTTTGTGACAATGACATGGCAACAAGCATTCATACAGCAAAGTCATCTGCTCAATAGGTTTACGGCCGCTGCGAACACGGTGAGAGAAATCATTGGACGTCATGAAAGGCCTATTCATCCTAGAACCATTTCCTGAATTTTGAAGCGCCATGGGATCCGCTACAGAAGACCTTATAAGGGGCTACAGCTTAAACCACATCACTGACGGTACAGATTGCAATGGGCAAGACAGCATCTGACTCAACGTCAAAATTGGTCACATGTTGTGTTCTCAGATGAGTCCAGATTTAAGGTTAGCAACGCAGACGGCAGATGTGTCCTTGAGCGCAACAGGTTTAGAGGGGGAGGTGTCATGGTCTGAGGTGAGATTAACCACAATTTTCGGTAACAATTGGTCATTCTAAATGGAACCTTCACTGCTAGGAGGTATGTAAATGAAATTCTGTAGCTTATTTTAGCACCACTAATGCAGCAGTATAGGCAATGAAATGGGTTAATTTTCCAACAGGACAATGCTCACTCACATACGGCAAGATTGACACAAAACATTTTTCAAACAAACATCATTGACGTTCTTGATTGGCCCGCTATGTTCCCAGACTTTAATCCAATCGAGCATTTATGGGACGGGCTGCGGAGATGTGTGCGCAGTCGCAGCCTCAGAATCCGCAAAAATTAGGGAGAGCCTTGTTGGAGGAATGGCAGAATATTTCTCAGAGAACCATCCGAAATGTTTGTCAATGTCATGTCGCCTTTGTGCTGTCATCACTGCTAATGGAGATCATACCCGATACTAGTGAATAAAACCACATTTTTGACGCACCCATCATTGACATTCACTTCAACTGTAGCCTCTTTGTGAATAAAATGATGTTCAAAATCAAAGAATAGTGTTCAGTTATCATAGTTTATAATATACCACTATGAATTTGTTTATTAGATATATGAACAAATTTATAATATATATTATCAAGTGTTGCATTTATAAAGTCCGTCAGTATACATACATACATATTAGTAAATCGCATAACATACATTTAAATAAACATAAATTTTACACACAAAGATACTATGCTGGATCCAGTAAATGTTCAAAGCCCTTATCTTTGCTCCTCACAAAAATATTAACTGCTGTGAAAGTAAAACTTCAACATACTGTGCCACTACATATGCCAGAAGTGGTGTAAATCAAATGTGGATTTTAAACAAATTCTAAAGAACTTTTGGTTTTGAAATCATGAAACTTTTCTCAAATCAACAACATTAAAATGTATCATTTTACAACACTTTACACGACCATATCTAACAATAAATTTTTACATCATGGACAGTTGCTTCTTCCTCATCTATGTAAAAATGTAATATAATTCCATTATTACCAATGTACTTGAAATAAAAGACACAACAGTCCTCCACATCTCCTTCATACTTAGATATTTGATGGAAAATTGATGCTAACAGCAAACAAACAATCAACTTTATATGTCAAATGGAATGATTTCAGTTTCTCCATCAACTTCCAACTTTTATGTAGCAATATTCCATTATAACCTGCATATGGTGTTTATACTTCTCAACTGATTTGATATGCAAGAGCTTGTTCTATGTATGATCAATTTTTAAATCAAGACAGGCTACTGACAAACAAGTTGATATTACTGGGGTTTCAAGTCTCATTTAAAGTCAGCATTTTGCAAATTCTATAATCAAATGGTGAGTGACAGATTCTCCTAAGGGATGTTAAACAATATACAATCAATCAATCAATCATATAGTCATTATAATGATCTAGTATGCCAATACAACTTTTCATCAGGTCAAATGCTGTCTGACATGTTTTCTATGAATAGTTAGGCCATTCTTGGCACACAGATTCTGACTACTGATTATTCTGTTTACCTGATCAAGATATAGGCCAATAAAATATAATGTGCGTTTCTGGTTTTCCATCCCTAACTGCTGACCTTAATATTTTATTGAGGAAATATATAAATGAAATTAAAATCCAGAATTTTTCAAACAGGAAATTTGTTCTTTATGTGTATAGATTCCCCTATACTATGGATCTTCAAAATGCTTGAAAACTATTTGTAATGTATATAGACCTGTATCCAAAGCATATCAAAACTAAGATTTTGAATAAAATGATTCAATAAAATAAAACATTTTAACTACCCACCCTACCTAATTTTTTGGGGAGTGAAATAGGAAACTCATGTATTTTATTTTGGCCTTACTACTCCTAGACACCTGATCCCACCTCTGGTATATCCTGGTGTCTGTGTTTGCCCACCTCTCTGATTTGTATTCCACATAGGATTTATGAGATTGATTGCTGTTCATTATCTTCGCCTTTTCATATGATGAGACAATTCAGGCAACAACTTTAATCAACAGTAATGTTTTGACTACAGCAAAGTCACTTTATAAAAAATCAATCAGGTGCAAATTTGATAACTTTAATTATGATATAATTTTTTACAAATTTTTATCTATGTTTATGCTAGAAACCCTTCATTATGACGAATAGTACATATTTTTGTATTAATTGAAATATTCATAAACTAATTAAAACTATATGTTACAGTTACATTGTATTCAAATATATTATAATTATTTACTCCTCTTTTTGCCAACTTTATTAAGTTACTACTAGTAGTACAAGTAACGTTCCAAATAGGACTCTGTGTTGGTCTTCACAGTCAATGCTACATGTATATATGTATGAGTCCTCATGATGTTGTGTTGCAGTTGCTTTGAAGTTTTATTCACCAGCTGGTACTCAGATTTCTTTTTTTTAATTATTGAAACACATGCATGAACATTAGTTATTATTTTAGCCATTAACGTTGATCAATATAGCACTACATATACCAAGCATTTAAATCAAATTAAACAATATTCACAAGCAAATGATCAATTTTACAAGTATGGTCTGACATCAACACTGCAATCTTCTTTAGTTTTTCTATCAGAAAGCTCCCCTGTAGCAAGTTGATCCCACAGGTGTGGTATGCAACAAAATGACATGGGTGTCAGATGATCACTCTGAAATTGCTCATTATTAGCTCCCCATACTTATCTGGGGGTACACAAAGGCACCTGCCAAACCGCATGCGAGTTTAACAATCAGCGTGCATTGCAAAGTTCACTTCAGTCATACTCATCTTAAACAGTTATGACTCATTCGGGTAATCAATTATGATGAAATAAAAATAAAATACAAAAAAAAAAAAAAAAAAATCAAAGGAATTAGTTGGTGCTTGTTTTTATTTCATATTTGGGTTGAAGTGTCTCTGGGCTGAAATATCATTGAGCCAATGTGCCAATGTACTAAAGTTGAACTTCTGTATCTTGAACACGATGTCTCGAATACCATGGATATGTCAAAGTGATTTGGAAGTCCAAACCACTTGAATTATTTAAGTATTTTACCCTCGATATCTCGAATCCTCGGATATCTCAAAGTATTTCTCAGTCCTATTGAGTTTGAGATAACGAGGTTTGACTTTATTTGTTGAAAAGTAAAGAAAGGTGTGTTGCAAGATGTTACGAATCTCAATGGTCACACTGGTCAACATATCAAGTAATAAATCATTAGCCATGCGGGCTCCTGAATTTTGATGTGTGGGAGCCCACCTAGAAGTTTGTAACCCACTAACTCAAATAATGTAAAACAGTTTCATTATACCAAGTGAAGATCAGACAGGTCTTTGCAAAGCAAAACTCTAAAGGTAACACATATGTAAAATGAAAAAGTCAAAATCAGCAAAAGAAAAGAAAGCATCTCACTGAAAATTTCATGAGTCATATGAGCACCCCCATGTTTTTTGTTCGTAAGTTGCTTCAACAGTTATTCGTGATTTAATTTTGAATGCCAAATATACAAGATTCTGACATGCAATTCATAATTGAAACACTCAATTTGTTCAAAATGAATGGTATAATTATTATTGTAGTAGCTTTTAGCAAACTATTAAAAGAAATACATGTGCAGTAATTAAATTAAATTAATGAACGATTCACAACTTTCTTTAAATAAAAATATACCATATATACATACACATACTTTTTCACTAATTTGAATTTGTTGGTTAAGTTTATTTATTTTCAGCTGTCTTTTAAATTATTGTTGTTGTTTACAAATTGTTTGGTTTGAAGGGAGATACATGTAAATGTGACATCACAGTGCACTGTTTACACTAGCTGGCATTATATTCCCAGTATTAAATGAATATGCAGACCAGACCAGTTGTTGTTGTTATTTTTAGTGATAATGTACATGTGTAAATATTTTATGTATAAATGTCTTATGATTTTCTATCCTCTCATTTAATCTGTCTGTAAATAGGTTTTTATACAGGACCACAATGTGAACTAGTATGTAATACTAATTGTGCTATCCTGTCTAAATAAAGAAATTATTATTATTATTATAGTTTCCCTCATACATTCACCCTTTAATATTTGGATGTTACTGCAGTGGGTATTTAGTGTAAAGGGAACTTCAAAAATATATATTTTCAAGTGAATGGTTATTTCTAATTTACCGTTCTAACTGAATTATTATATATTGAATAATTATCACTTGAGACACGCCAATAACACTCATGTACATACATATTATATATTTTTCAATATAAGAATGCAAACACTACATATATGTTTATCAATATGTTTTAATTGTTTTCTTTTTCCAATTCCACTAATTGGAAAATCTTTAAAGCAATAAAAGCTGCCAAAATTGCAATTTTTTATAGTGGCATTAAAAGAGGTTAAATGAACGTTGATATGATTGAAAAAAAGAACTGCATCGAATTTCCTCTCTTATGCATCGTTTACACACCTTTACGTGATGAAAAATATATTCCTCGACATTCCGTTTGACCCTAACAACGGCAGCTGATTAATCGTCGGCGACAATCCCGAAGATAACCGATGTTGACACGAATGATTCTGATGTTGATCGGGGTGGATCGGATTGTATCCGGGTCATTAAAATATGGACGGCGAGGTGAGATAAAAATCTAGTTACCATCATTATTTTGGCATTGTTAACGATGTTTTTATATCTTTTTCGTCCCAAATCAGTCAAAGTCGGCTTTCTCCCTCGCTTCGAACCTTTCGTGTCAGACAGCTTTCGTGCTTACCGGATATATTGTGCTTGCGCATTTGATTTTGCCGAATGAGTTCAACTTTAGGTCATTGCATACGGAAATAATGTCGGATAAATTAAGGTACGGGAAGACTTAATTTCAACTGTCGAACAATTTTTACATTTAATGCAAAAAATACTACGTATCAAAAGTTTAATCGATAAAATCAGGTATTAGAAGGTAGATGTTTACAAAATTTCGATTAAATTTTAGGGACCCCAAAATAACAATTTTGACAGCTTATATTGCTGTAAGTCTACATGTCACTTTCATTACCATTATTAACTAGCTTACTCTCAGTTTGAGGAATACTTGTTAAGTCAATAAGAGACTCAGCACACATTGGTGAACTTTTGATTACTCATGTTTAATTATGGAGTCTAATTTGAATAAAGTGCATCCTTAGGAAAACACCAAACCTGCTGAATTCTTGTGTGTGACACAATATGAGTAAACCATCCCAGCCTCACTTTTCTCCAACCTTGTATGGTTTGTTTTCCATTTAGGATTAAACTGATGTATCTTATTCTTGTCATATTGTTTGAAATATTCAACGTGATCTCTTGATTATGGACGTTTTTCAGGAACACCTGTGAAAAACACACCCAACCCTGCTTGCTTTGCCATTTCCTTTTGCAAATGCTTTAATTACACCACACCAAATATGCATCTATTCAACTTTAATCATCAGAATACTGAACCTGATATAAAATATTTATTCATCTCATTTTTTAAAAAAAAAGAATTACCAAAGATCACAGAAGTAAATCGATTAATAAATGTACTCGTTATGTGGGGTAGGTAGATTTCAATATTTTACACGCCCAATCAAAATTTTACTTGCATTTGGCGAGTGGTCAAGTGATAAGTTTAAATCCTGAAAAAAGGGGCCCAAGTGTTTTAGACCAAACATTTGGGCTGAAATGTCTTTGGGCCAAAGTGTCCAATTTTGGAGGTAAAGCGTCTATGGGATGAAACTCCTGACTACCGATGGAAAAACGTTAAGGGTCTTGCTCGTTTCAACAATCACACCTAATCTTGGCTGAGATTACTTTTTTAACAAAATAAACTATGGCGTCATTCCGACTTTCACCCTGTCATTCCTTTTATTGGGCGTCATCTCTATTATTCGAAGCACCCAGAAAATCCGTCTTGCGACAATTTAAGTTGCGTTCATTAATTGATGTGAAAAATCACCAGATAAACACCATTCACTTCATCAATTATCTTATTTACATAATCATACCTTGTGAGCTGTCCAACCCAAAAAGTGGCTCCCACTTTGATATCTCTGAGCAGAACGGATTTTGCCAGATTGCCTTTGATTTCTGCAAGAGCAGCTTTAGATTCATCATCTATATCTTCTACATACGGTAAAAACTTGTTGTAGATTTTATCCTTCTGAGGCTTATAGCCCAAAGCCTCCTCTCTGTCCTCCATCTTCTGATAAAGTGTGAAATTTGCTAATTCAACATGACATTGCCTTTACGAAAGTCTCCATTTTTTCACTGTAATGTCATACCATAGTGTTATTGAATTTTATTGGTGAAGGAGCTCTGAATTAACCAATCACTAATTGGGTTGCAATTTCCGTTAGGAACTATTTCAGCCACTCGGCAATTCCTCGGTCGTTTCCCTAGATTCAGTTAGTGAAATAGACCGAGGTTTGCCGATGGTTATTCGATAGCTCGAACGAAGGGCAGAGAACCAGCGTTGACAGCAACTTTCACTTTGACAACGGTTTGTTTCTGCTGAGAATATGGCCTACCAGAGGTTCATATCAGTTGATTTTGAGTTGTGTGGAAATGTTCAAGGTATTTGATTTGCCCGAGTTGTTTTGATACAACGTACAAAAGAAAATATAAGGAGAAAAAGATTTTATGAAATTGTAACTATGGAAAAATGGAGGGGGGAAACTCTGAATCCATATATATATATATATATATATATATATATATATATATATAGTGAATGCATTATTCTTTTGTCATAACTCTCGTGTGAAACAAAGACACTGTTAGTTTGTAGATTGATTTAATTTTTTCCATAATTGCATTGTCTCAAGGATTAAGTTCATTTTTTTTTTTAGGCGTTGCATTGAAACCCGTAAGTAAATTGATATATACACAGGAATTGGCAATTTCATCAATAAAGTGAGAATAAATGAGAAATGGGCACAAATTCTATACTACTGGCGAGTGTAACTCACCAAGTAGGATGTATGCCTGTTTCTCATTCCCATTTTTAGTTTCATTGATAAAATTGCCAACTCCTGTGATAAATTCAAACATCATATAATAATATAATTATGAATTATATTATTTAAAGAGGAATAACACATTGTTACAGATATTTTAAATGCAAAAATAAAACCAGAAATCAATTCTTGTTTCATTTTTAACATGTCTGGTTAGCTCAGTTGTAGGACAGAAGAAGGCTGAAAATCTATCAATTATGAGCTTGAGACTCACATGGGTTACAGTTATTTTGTTCATGATTAAAATTCAAAATTTCCCTATATGAGGTAAAATATCCAACCCCAAAACTTTACAACACATATTCTATAGTTTTCATTCTTGACAGAGCGATGTGTTATACCATTTTTTGTTCATCTAAGAATTAAAAAAAAAAAATTATAAGCAACATGCCATTCATCAACTTGATCAAATGATTGCACTATGTCCAAATTTAGAACATATCATTTCTTTGATTATCCACAACTGCTACAGAATTTTTTTTTATTAGATTACACACATACAATATGTAATGGTTTTAATTTCAAGCTATACTTTTGTAAGTCAAATGATTTTGAATAAAACACTACAAAATCACACGATTTTTGTCTTTTTTGCTGCATACCTTATTGTATACAATTTATTGAAACAGTACACCTATGTGGAAGCAAATAAGTATGGGGTTGTTGGAAAGATGATGAATACAGAGAAGGGTACCATAAGAGGAACAATCCAGGGTAGCAGGAGTCAAATAGACAATATGTAAGGCAATTTTACACACTAAGTATTATTATGATTATGCAGAAGTTGACAGAATTAAGTTCTTAATATTCATATTATACTAACATGACTGAAACAGGAATATAGTATAATTTTACAGTGTTGTATACTCGGAAAAAGAAATATTATCAAACTTCTTATTAAAGCTGTCGTTAAAAAATGTAAATTTACTGATTTTTAAAATTGGTTTTTATGTTGTAATCAAGCAATGGATTTTTTAAATGTGTTTAGGAAACAGTATTTGACATCCAGAGGGAGTCCATACTCTTCTGTTACCAAAGCAAATTTCTACAATGAGCATGAACTTGTACATCTTGAGTTTTCCAAATTCACCATTGATCCAACCGATTGGTAGAAAGGAAGACTTTTATATATCATGTGATAATAGGATACTTTTACATTTTTATTGCACAATTGGTTGAAGTGAGATTTGCAAATTATGTTTTTGTACATTACATCATTTATATTGTATGACTGCATTGTCTTTCACAAATTGTTGTTTGTACATATGGTTATAAAACCTTGAACTATGTTTTAATCAGTATTAAAGTTTCTGTTATTTTACTACATCAGTATTGATATTGAATTTTCTGTTATTTCATCCATGTTTTTTTTCCCCTCTTCTATTGTTTCGCTCATGTTAATTGATTGACCTATCAGTATTTTTTAAATTTTTTATATTATTATTCAACTGCATGCTAAGCTAATTATGTCTTTTACATGTTTATTTTTAATGTTGTAGTCCTTTTTTTATTGCTATGTTTATCAATGACTGTGATAAAAAAAATAATAAAACAGTAATTGAATATTCTGCTTGATTTGATTTATTTACAAGCTGCAGAAGTGCTGACGCAGGAAGATATAAATGTTGTCTAAACCCTCTAGACTTAGATTGACATCTTTAAAATATATAAGTTGAGATATATATGGTGGGCACTGAAATCTAATGGCAGTTTCAAAGCTCCCTTACATTCCACTGATTTCATAACAGCCTCTAAACATATACTGCATTGTCACAGGTGATGATACGTGTGGTGAAGATTGGCATAAACCAATGACCGAAGTGTATATTGCTGTCATCAGATCAAAGTAACAAGAGTACTATTACAAAATTATGCTTGAACTTTGACCTTGTGACCTGAAAATCAGTAAGGGTCATATACTCTTTAAGAGCAACCACTGTATCAAGTTTACTTACTGTCAAATGCTTTGCAAGATATAGAGCAGACAATATTTTTCGTTATTGTTGTAGTTAGACCCAGTAATCAATATGGGTCATCTTTTTAGGGACAAACACTGTACCAGTGCTAGATATGCTAACTGCTGAGCAAGATGATGTTTAAATAGTAAGCAGACAACACTTCGTCTACAGACGGAACCAAGGTATGGTTCTAAAACAATGTCCCTTCTTTTATAGAGAGGCATAAAAATAATAGCTCCAAAAGTTTTACTTGAAAATGTTAAATGCATCTTGGTGTAATGTGCATCAAGTAAATAGCAAGTTGTGTATCAACTAATATCAGGGGGGGGGGGGGGGTGTCAGAGGTTGGAATACTACACAAGCACAGATGACTGTAATGGATTTTTTTTTTTAAATTAGTTATTTATCCTTTTTGCAGATATTAAGTGATATGTAAACCAGTTCATGATAAACAAAAAATACTCCCCTGTATACTTGACATTAAACTATTTCAATTTAAAGAAATCTACAAAATTTTAGCAAACAAAACTTTAAAATCTTCTAAAGAAAGAATAAAAAGGGTTGCACAATTGAATTTCACTAAACACAAGTTCTGTTTTTAAGTATTTACTTGAGAAATAAATTTCATTTTCAAAAATCCACGTGGGGTTAGAATAGTTCCCCAGTACCCCTTGCTTGTCGTAAGAGGTGACTAAATGGGGCGGTCCTTCGGATGAGACCGCAAAATCCGAGATCCCGTGTCACAGCAGGTGTGGCACGATAAAGATCCCTCCCTGCTCAAAGGCCCTAAGTACCGAGCAAAGGCCTACATTTTGTAGTCCTTCATCGACAATGGTGACGTCTCCATATGAGTGAAAGATTCTTAAGCGGGACGTTAATCAATATACAATCAATCAATCATTTTCAAAAATATATGAGGGCATGAACCGCGGTCCTTCACGCCAGCATACTTCATGAAGCGCGCTATATCTGTAGCACTTCATGAAAAGTATGTTGCCGTGAAGTATGTAGTTCAAAATTGAAATTCATTATTTATAATTACATCCTACTTTCATTTTTTTTCTTTCAGGATTCTGCCCGCTGACTTACGGAGTCAAAGGTCATCCACACATTGCATTCATGAGGAAATGTCGGTAGGTAAAGATACAGAAGGCAAAAACATTGGAAATGTGAATATAGATATAGGTAGTCAGTAAAATCAGCATGTTGAGCATAGCAATAATGCTACTCATTAATTATAAAACATCGTGTAATATACATTTTCACATAGTTTATCCAGTTTTTAGTTTTAAAATACTACAAATATACAAACAAGAAAGTCTACAGCGTTAATTATCATTGATATAACAGTCACAGGTAAGTTTTACATAAAAAATGTCAAACGCATAAAGGCAAATAAACTGCCACATGACATCAGGAAAAGAGTTATCACATGTGTACGCATGAATACTAGACGTCTGTGACATACAACTATGATTGATTAAATATTGTTTAACGTCCCGCTCGAGAATCTTTCACTCATATGCAGATGTAACCATTACCGGTGAAGGGCTGCAAATTTAGGCCTATGCTCGGCGTTTATGGCCTTTGAGCAGGGAGGGATCTTGATCGTGCCACACCTGCTGTGACACGGGACCTCGGTTTTTGCGGTCCCATCCGAAGGACTGCCCACATTTAGTCGCCTCTTACGACAAGCAAGGGTACTGAGGATCTATCCTAACAACCCGGATCCCCACGGGGGTACAACTATGATGTAGAAGAATGTAAATACATTTATTTTAACACTTAGTGAAGAATCTTTGTCCGTTTTTTGTTTTGTTTGTTTTTTGTTTGTTTGTTTGTTGTTGTTGTTTTGTATATTGTGATGACAGTAGAAGTCTGAATGAGAATCTCCAACTTTCTCCAGATTGGTTTTTAGAATTGTCAGAAAATTTTTGCATTTCTGAGAAATCATGTCCTTTGAAATGATGAAATATTGGAATGAATGCAAATCAAATATAAATTGGGTAATTGCGCCCTTGCCCCACATTTCTGAACACAAATTTCTTTGGGAGGCATTTTATGCTTGTCAAAATATAATTGGGATTTTTATCCTTTTTTCCCCACAAAGAATTTTGAGAAAACGAAACATGAAGAACATTTGAAGAATTATGAATTGAATATGGGAAAAGAAATGAAAAAAAAAAATTTCTGCAATCCCTTCTCCTTTTCCATCCCCGACAACGACTACTAGTTGCGATTTTGTAATACAAATTAAATATACACTGGGTGACTTCCCACCCCCACCCCAATCTTTTTGAAGACGAATTTCTTTGGGGGGATTTTATGCTTGTCAAACAAATATCTGAATCCCTAAAAATTTCGAAAAAACCAACATGCAAGATTTTTTTCTCGGTTGCCCACCCTCACCCCTCCCCCACCCAATATAAATAGTGTTTTATTTAATAGAAATTTCCCGAACAACACTTTAACAACTGTATCTCTCGCCAGAATTTTCTACAAAGTTTGAGTGTAAAATTAAAGTAAATTATGTTTCATTTAGGAAGAGATGTAAATTTAAAAACTATTGGTGATATTCCTAATTTTGATAATGTGCTTATCAAGGATTTCAAAGGAAACATATAGGCCACATCGCTCACTTGAGTCACCTTGGCCCAGCGATGCTGTTGTTCAGCTGTTATATTTTTTCAAAGAATTTTTTTTCAATCTTTATTCCCATGAAAAATAGACCCATATTGTGGCCCCAACCTAGCCCCAAAAGGTCACGACATAACCAAACTTTGATTTACACCCGAGGATTCCTCAATACCAATATTATTAGCATAGTTGTCAATATTCTCAGAACTGTTTTAGATACCAGAATACTGTGCACTGTAAATTGAAGTGTATTAATTAAAGACCTAAGTCTCCCATTTTGCAAATGCACCATAGGAAAAGGAAAAGTTTTCCAGCCTGGAAGGGGGAGGGTCATCTTTGTAATCTAAGCGTCGTACAAATGTTGAGAACATGTTTTAGATATTAGGAAGAGGCATGGAGGTGGTTGGGAGGGGATGTCCTACTCCGGACTATGAGAATTTATTTCCTGCCAAATAAGACAACAAGCTCCAGTCAGCTCAGTATATTCCATTACGTTACATCGCCAATATAATTGTTCGTAGGGGAAAGTTGTCCTGAAGAATGTACACTGTACAGAGTTTGATAGGACACATAAATTCCTTTTTAATCGCTTATTTTCTTTACGAAAGATAGTTTCGAATATAAAGTGCCCCCTTATTAAGCCTTAATTGAATTATACATTATACATTCAGAATACACCATTCTGCGATAGCCATACGAAATCCAGTTAAAAAAAATTACGCATTTATTTTCTTCATCTGGAAAAAATCTAATATTAATAACAATAAGCATATTGAGTACATTTCGGAGACCCACCCCACCCACCCTTAGGATCCACAACTGAATAAAACACAAATGAAAGGAGGATCAATCACACACTAAATATGTATAACATGATTCTATATAATGTTACCGCTTTTTTACACTAGTTGATGTATCTAGAATTTCTATAAATAATTTAGAGCAATTTATATATATCTTTATACATGTATTCGAATGTCAGTAATCTGAATTCTCCACGCATCTCTTTCATTTAGCAAAAATATTGGGGGGGGGGGGAGTTAAAATCAGACATACATTTTCAACATCCATGTCAATCATGTTTCGAAGTGAATATAGGTCATAATAACTTGTACGAAAAACATTTTGCTGCTTGTTACTTTGGGGGAAATAGCAATGATGCAAAATCAAGGTTAATTTGATATTTAGATAAATAAAAAAAAAACCAAACAAACAAACAAACAAAAAAAAAACAACAACAAATGGCATCGAAATTTCATCACTATGCATTTAATCATCATTTACAAATAACGCAGATGAATTAGACAATTGTTGAAATCGTGACTGTAATATTTTTACCGATCAGGTCAGCTGCCATTTTAGATGACCGTAATGTATACTACGGTCGTCGGTGATAAACTGTCGTCATGGCTGGGGCGACACTATGTACAAGTATGTTGTAACAAGGAACTTTTTTTTTTCCTTTACGGTAATGCGTTAGACTGATTTCATCGGATTTCGACCGACGTCGAAGGGCGATGAGAAATCGTCACGAACTGTTATATATATTATTATCAAATATGGCATCCATTTGCTTTACTCATATCTTCTTCACCATGCTAATCTTCGAGATAGTGTTATGTACCACCACTAGCACATCAAACGTATTGGTGGAATGGCTTTGATGCTTATAGGATTTCTACTCCTCCTGCCCTGCATTTGGGGAGGAGACGATCAATCCGATTTCACTTTAAAATCCGCTAGGTAACATTTTAGCAACTATAGATATATATAGTCAAATATTTTAATATTGTGACAGATGTAGAAAATGGTATTTTTTAAGTTCTAAATATGATCTATCACAAATGCATAGAAATGTAATTTCTTTCAGTTTTCCGGATGACGATCGCTTTGCGCCACCTATCGGAAACGGTTACTTAGCTACCAACGTGTTTAGTGACGCCATATACGTTGACGGCGTTTTCAATGGATACCGTGTTGACAGCCATCGAGCCAGGATTCCCTCTACCGCGTCTATTCGTGTCGTAAATGATGTCATTTCTGAAGAGTATAGTCTTGATATGTGGAATGGTAAGGTAGCAAAATTAACAAATTTTCATCAAATAATGATCGTAACCGGTGTTATATACATAATGAGAATTCCCACATATTTGTACCCCACAAAGAAGACTAGCTATATAGGTAGTTTAAATGGTAGTTTAAAATTTGCTTGCGATGACCTTGCAGCTAGAGCCAGAAAGTTCACTTTGCTCTGAAACATAAACTTTTCTTTGGCCCAAATCTTTCACCTAAATTGTGGTTAAAACTATATAAATCGATTATTGTTCCAATTTTATCATTCTCATCAGAAATTTGGATCTCCAATTTCAATACCAATTTCAACAATTTTGATAAAGCACCATTTGAAAGGATTCAAAATTTCATCTTGAAGAATATTCTAGGTGTGCACAATAAAGCAACCAACTTGGCTACAAAAATTGAAATTGTCAAAAGATACAAAGCTGGACGATAAAAATAAAATAAAAAAAAATGTTGGCAAAGCTTTATAAACAATTACAAAGAAAACTTTCTAAACCTCATGATTTATTTGTAAATAAAACCTTTGATGAATCAGAAAATATTAATTACACTCATTTTGGAAAACTCTCATTTTATAGTACATTATTTAATAAAAACAAAAACAAAAACAAAACACCACCACCACCAACAACAACAACAACAAAAACCAAACAAAATAAACCAAACAAAAACAAACAAACAAAAAAAACCCAAAAAAAAACCAAACCCAAAACCAGAGATAAAACTATATTTGTGTCTTCCACTTCACAGGAACCTGCGCTCTTATTCACTATATAAACAGTTTTCCGTGGGATGACTCGCTTTGTAGCCAGTTTTAAGGGGGATGACTCGCTATGTAGCCAGTTTTCCGGGGGATGACTCACTATGTAGCCAGTTTTCCGTGGGATGACTCGCTATGTAGCCAGTTTTCCGGGGGATGACTCGCTATGCAGCCAGTTTTCCGGGGGATGACTCACTATGTAGCCAGTTTTCCGGGGGATGACTCACTATGTAGCCAGTTTTCCGTGGGATGACTCGCTATGTAGCCAGTTTTCCGGGGGATGACTCGCTATGCAGCCAGTTTTCCGGGGGATGACTCACTATGTAGCCAGTTTTAAGGGGGATGGCTTATTACAGACAACCTTTCCGGAGGGGGATACGACACAGTGCAAAGTCTAAATCATTGTTTTTATAATCTCTCTAACGTTCCAGGTGTGTTTATCCATCGTGCTAACCTGTCAGACTGTGAGGTGGAAACGAAAACATTTGCCCATAGGTTGTTCACAAGCCTTTTGATAGTGCTCGTGAAGTTAACCAAAACTCGACCATCTCATTCTTGTGTAAATGTGAGGATTCACCAAAACGAAGGAAAATCAACTACAGATTTCAATCTCTCTGGCAAAATGGTGAACAGTAACTCAGGGTAAGACACAAGTAGTGCGCACATACCCTCCCACACTACTCACACTTAGTACCATGAATTGACTTGGCATTCCATCTTTCAGTCATAGATACCGCCATGGACCAATAAAACAACCAGAAACAAATACCAGCATTTTGACAACAATCCATCATTTCTGGACTCTTGTCCCTGCATCTCTTTCGCTGAACTCTTCACAGACATCTCAGACATTCAAGTTTGTCACCTCCATTCACACAAACAAGACGGAGTCGTCTCGGCGCTTCTCCACCGCCCTATCAATCAGTTCAGACCAATTGTACTGGTTGCATTGCAAGGTATGTGTTGACATTTCAAGGTAGCTGGAGACAGCCCAGCATGTTTAGCCTGATATAAAGCAACAGTCGCACACATAACGAAGTAGATTAAGGACACACACACACACACATGCATGGGTTTATATATATATTGTTACGTGGAATTGGTTGTAATAAGTACAAATATACGATTCCTAAAAAATAAAAAATAAATGATAAGGGACTTGTAAATTTTCTATGATTTCCAGAAGTTTGTTATTTTACTCTTCCCTCTATAACTTTATACACATTTTCCCTACTGCCCTTGACCTAATTGAAAAATCAGGGGAATAATCCCATTCCGTACGGTAATTGTATGCATATTAGTTATAAAAACATAAATTTCGTTTTCTTTTCCATCATTTTTGAAAAAAAAGTTTGTAGCACTATCGTTAAGTAAGGATGCGGTGGCCTAGTGGTTAGAGCCTACACTCGCAATCGGGAGGTCCATCCCTCGCAACAGGGAGGTACACCCCTCGCAACTGTGAGGTCCACCTTCGCAACAAGGAGGTCCACCCCTCGCAATAGGGAGGTCCACTCCTCGCAACAGGGAAGTCCGGGGTTGGATTTTCGATCCCAGCTCCACATGAAACGCATGACGTTTAACAGATAGTGCTTTCCCGATCTTCCAGCATTAGTAACAAAAGTCGCGGATCTTTTAGATATTGACAAACAGGGTACGTTGTCAAGTAGGTGTTGGCATGATAAAGAATCCTTATGGTTACGTCCTTGAGCGCTACACATAGATCAAAATTTGAGGCACTTCATTTACACCTATTTACATCTTTCCATATAATGGAAGTCCGATTATGGAACATAAATAAAAAAAAACCGACGAAATAACAAACTTTGCTTTAAGTTTCAAAGCTTCGAAATAATTATAAATCATAGTGTTGAGCAGCACGCACTGTACATTAATGTACATATATATTTCAAACATATACATGTATTCCATTTTTGTGTTTTCTCAGACATGGCAAGGACTGTGGGGAAGAGGCAAAATTAAAATTTTCGGGGACGATGACCTGCAGAAGACAATTAACGCATGTTTTTATCACATTCTGTCGTCACTTCCTGCAAAGAAGACGAATAGTTTCTATGGTCTTAGTCCCGGTACATTTACCAAATTAAACATTGCAAACTGAAGATGTAGAACGTATTGATTCTTTCTTGTATGTCCGGAATTTTAAGGATATTCATCGATACAATTTTTCCATTTGAAAGATAACTTTCTTTGATAAAAAAAATGAATAGAGGGAAACTAATATTTGCAAGTATGGATTATAGTAAATAACTAGTTTTTAATAAATAGTTCAAAATATCGAACAGAATAGCAGGCTATAATCTTTTAATCCAAATCACCATGTACTTAGGAGGACTTTCTCGAGGAGGCAAATTGCTTGCTAATGTTTCTGGCGGACCGCATAACGACTACGCAGGTCACGTGTTCTGGGATATGGATACGTGGATAATGCCACCAATCATGATGTTTTTCCCAGACATGGCAAGAACGATGATTGGGTCCAGACTCCGTGTACTTCCTGTCGTTAAGGAAAGAGCACAGAAAAACGGATATCAAGGAGCCCAGTTTCCCTGGGAACAGGCTTTTACGGGTATTGGAATATCACTTGTTTCGTACTAAATCTTCACTGATTCTGGTCAATCTAACTTCAGTTCCTAACTTTTGCTTTACATCGAGAAGGTTATGAAAGCTGTCCCTGGAAGCCAGCATCAGATTACCAAATCCATGTGACTGCTGACGTAGCACTTTCCATACGTCATTATTTGGCTGCTTCCTCGAAAGAACGAGCTACAGAGCTGATGAACAGTGGAGGAAAAGAGCTAATGCTAGATATTGCTCGGTTTTGGAAGAGTAGAGCAACATGGTCAGTGACAGGACACTATGTAATTACGGGTGAGTTACAGGTACCGTGTACATTACTTCTACTCGATAAATTGTACATATTGCCTAGCCCACTTGTCCATGTTTCAGTTTATCAATCTGATATCAACATACTTTTTTTCACAGGTGTAATGGGACCTGATGAATATCACTTCAACATCAATAATTCTGTTTTCACAAACTACAACGCCAAATTAAGTTTGGAACTACCACATCTCGTTATGAAGAGGTAATAAAGCGTACTACATGCACATTATGTATTATATCATACATATGTCACATCTGTATTGCCATTTTGTTTACACTGGTCTTTTAGGCAGTTAATGCCAGTAAATAAGACGGAAGTGGACGAGTTTCTGAAGGTCAGCAGTAATATAAGGATTCTGTATGACCAACAAAGAGATTTCCATCCTCAGTATGATGGCTTCTCACTGAAAGGTTTGTAGTTTGAGATCAATCCAACTTTGTAAAAGACACCAAAGTCATACAGAGACTACTATAAGATGAACAGATTACCATGTGTCTAATATCAATATCAATATCTATAAAATGTCTAATATCAATAAAACGTTTGTCATTGTTATAATTTTCTTGAATTTCAACTCAATTTGGATTTTCAGACAAAATTAAGCAGTCGGACGTGGTTCTTCTGGGCTTTCCTCTCCAAATGTACATGTCTAAATCAACCAGAAGGAATGATCTAGAAATATATGAAAATGTAAGTGAAAATTAACTACTTTCTGTTGAAAAGGGCTTTGTCGAGACAAATGGAAAAAATGCCATTGATTCAACAATATGATTAGATTGCAGATAGTACTTAAATTTGAACAATACAAAATTACGTCGTATTTACGTTACTTTTGTTGACTTGTGAATTCCAAGGTAACAGACAAATACGGACCAGATACAGGCACTTGGAGTATGCACACGGTAGGATGGTTAGAGCTAGAGCAACCCCAGAAAGCTCACCAAAACTTCAAAATGATGTTCCGAAACATTAACGGTCCCTTTAAGGTACATGTTTACAAGAAAGGAATATCAGTTGACTTTCCGTTCATTCTTAGACGAGATATAATCAGACGTATTCTCTATTTCCAAGGTATTCAGCGAGAAGCCGGCCAATTCTAGCGATGGCCCGAGATGTGTGAACTTTATCACGGCAGCTGGAGGACTGCTTCAGGCTGTGGTTTTCGGTTATGGTGGATTACGTTTGAAAGACGACCATCTAGAGGTGTCTGTATCCAGTATTCTAGGGACATCGGCATGGGCCATGTATGATCTAAAATACAGAGGATTTACCTTTGACTTGCAACTAGAAGACAGCAAGTTGTCTATTACAGTAACTGACTCTGAATACCAGAATAAATCGTTGGCTGTGCTGCTTCAGGATGGGTCTTCTTATCCTCTACAAAAAGGGAACATGAAGCTCGTTCAGGAAAAAACACTAAAGCTCCGGGTGGAGGATAAAAGGACAGTTGCTGATAATAATAATCACAACAGTGTTCAGTCTTTGTCGTCCAGTGATATCTTACTGACTGTACTCAATCTCTTAATGATTTTATTGCAGTATTTATAAAATTCATTTCTGGAGGGATTAAAAAGAAAGATCATGGTATGCTCACATTTTTTGTCAAATATACATGTATTCCCTCATTGAATGACAAATAATAAAACATCATCATTGGTTCATGGATAGGAAGTTATTCTGTTGAAACATGTCACAGGACCACTGTAGCCTAGCTAATTAAAACATTTAGCACACATAAACACGACTCAATCTTTATGTTTTGGATCTATCATTTATACAAACGTTGCAGGAGGCAACATTCTATTTTCTTAGTTTTCCACACATTTGCCTGTACCCGTTGACTTCGCTCTGGGTACAATATACCGGCGGCCAGTTAATCTATATATTATTAAACTATATATTAATTTCATGGCTTGTCCTATTTTTTTAAGATTGAAAATATTTAGTAAGTGAAGGTCTGATTTACAAACAGCTGCAGTAAATGGAAGGAACTTATAGTATTTTGCTTTCGTCTTAAAAATAAAAAAAGTATAGTATATACTGCCCACAAATTCTACGGTGACACTCAAAAACTGTGTTGTCATTATTGTCATATCCTCAAAATAAATACGTTTACACGCCAACGATAAAGTACACACCGTGCTTAACATGATATCAACGAGGACACTAGCGAAAAGAGTGTATGTTTAAAACATGTAAGCAAAGACAAACAAATTGCATGGTGTAGTGGACCTACAAAACACAAAAATAATTCAAAACCTGCACAGATGTCAATCCAGGAGATTAAAAAACAAACGAGGATTAAAGACGCTGCATTGACCACCACCCCCAGAAGGTCATAATATCGTCGAGTGCGATTTATGTTCATTATCCAAGAAAGTTCATGTTATTGACGAGTGCAGCGAGCTGCTCGAGTATTTAAACCCACATATCGGTCTGATGAGGAACAGTTGATGTTCAGTAACTGAGAAAGATGGTCGCGTCTGAAGATATGACTTGTATTCAGTGCACGATAGTGGGAGACAAGGAGGTGGGAAAGTCCACAATCAGTAGAGGTCTGTGTGAGACTGACGGGGCTCTAGACATACAGAATAATAACTACGAATCTACAATCTTTGACAACATTGCCGGTAAGTTTTCAGATGCACTTATTAAATGAAAACAAATATTTCAATTCAGGGCTAAAGAAAACATATCGCACTGCGAAGTAATATGATTTTGTCTCATTGCATATTTTTCAATTTCAGGAACAACCCATTTTGAAGGAGAAGATGTAACAATCAATTTATTTGACTGTTCCAGTGAGGAAGAACACTCCGCAATCAGAGAATTTGCTTACAAAGACAGCAATGTGTTCATTCTGTGTTACAGTGTGGTAGACAGGACTTCTTTAGTGAACGTCAGAGACAAATGGATTCCAGAAATCCGAAAATTTCTTGGCAAAAAATTTAAACTATTGGTGGTAGGAACACAGACAGACATACGAGATTCCGTGTGCCTGGACCAGGATCCTCCAATCAATAAAACCGAAGGTGCTGACTTTGCGCGCCAAATTGGTGCGGACTATTTCATGGAGTGTAGTTCCACATCTCCGTCCACTTTTTGTGACATTTTCAAACACGTGGCCATGATCGGCAAAAAGACGAAACGAAGGCGGTCTCCTGTAAATCTAGTTCGAAGACTGCTGGGCACAAATTAGAGCTATGACCTCAAAAACACTTGTGTTTATTCTAGTCAAAATGCATTCCTTGTTTGTCATTTATCTTTTGTTATTGTTCTACTTTTATGATCGTTTTTATGAGATAGATGAATTAAAACATTTGAATTAATCGTGACTTAAACACTTACAGGTGTCACTTTTTGTTGTTTATACATTTTTATAAAAACCATCGTTACGCATTGAAGGTCGATTATTTTATTGAGTTTCTTACTACAAGGTGAAGGACGCAATAACGTTATGCTCATCAGTTGTGACTTTTATGTTACAGCTTTTACATAAAACGATAATTTATTCCGTTGTCTTGTTATCTTAGATCAGAAAATGAAATATACACTGTACAGCCCAATCGAAATTATGCGATGCGTTGATAACTACATATAAACAAGAAACATTATAGTTTAATATACTGTATAAGATACTATATTTCAGTCACCACATATTTAGACCTACACATTATGGAATCGGACCAATGTTTTAATCATTCTTTATCTTGATAATGCCCACAAACAGACATGTCAATTTTTAAGACCTCGTCTGAGACGTGAAAGAATTCTAAGGTAAGACGTTGGTGAAGAAAGAAATATAACCGGAAATGTTTCCTCTTCCTAAACACCTAGATAACCTTGCCGCACCATTACTGAATCCTCTCTCACTACAGGTCTTAGAGCATACTCGTGGTAATACAAGCCTCAGACTTTCATCCGAGCGGTATATAAATCATTTATGTTATTTTTTATTTATTTTATTCAGAGGTCCGTGTTTGTCCTACTCAAAATGTTTGTATTCTTCATAGGATTAGTTATCTTCACTTGTTCACTGCAAGGGCTGTTGCAAGTGGTTCAAGAAGGTTTTGAACCATTTCACATGAAACTAATGGCAGATATAACCATCATTGACTGTGATAAACTCCAAGAAATATATTCCAAAACTATAAATCTTCAACGGATTTTCTTGTTACCAGTTGATAACCTTTCATATCATATGTTTAACAAATTGAAAAATAGAGTTATCTTTCGTAGTATTCAATCATGAGCCCAAGGGGAATGTCCCATACCGCCTTCATTGTAACACTGTACAAGTACTAGAGTTTCATTATAGTGAATTTCTGTCATAGTGAATAGTGTACTGTCATAACAATATAATATCTATAACAATATAATATCTATAACATTATACTATCTATAACAATATCATATCTATAACAAAATAATATCTATAACATTATAAGATCTATAACAATATAATATCTATAACAATATAACATTTATAACAATTTCCTATCTATAACAGTATACTATCTATAACAGTATAAAATCTATAACAATTAATATCTATAACAGTATAATATCTCAAAGTATGTAAATTCTCACCATTTATTTTGTACCCGAGGTTTGCTTGAGAGCTATGCATTTCAGCAGCGATATTGCTAATTACATTAGATGTTATACAGACGGAGGGTTTCCCGTACATATTTCACTTGCATGAGATGTCATAATTCTAATTTAATATCTAAAAACGTCAACCTCATAGATACGATGTGCAGACCTTTAATTTACTTTCAGTAACAGTTTCTTTTAATGTTGAAATAGTAGTTTTTCTTCAAATGATTTAATACCGCACAGTGACATTAATTTCTGTAATGAATCTCATGCAAAACAAATAATATTCACTGACATTATCGCCAGAGCTAAAGAAATCAAGTATGTTGCACTATTCCACGTAATGATATATCAAAATATATATATTTCTAAAATATATACAATGTTCGTAAACGTTCTTGATCTTTACATTAAAAAGAGATCAGAGTTAACCACTAAATAAACTTTTCAAAAGGTGAGAGGATAAAATATATATCTTGTAAAAACTTTGTGTTTCTTCTAAATCCAACTGTACCGAATAACTTGATTTCATGTGAAGGTTCTCGGAGTAAATACTAGTATGGTGACCTGAGACGGCCATTCGGTAAAACGTCTTGATGATGCAGCATAATATTTAAGCTGATCAGAGACGCCACGAGCGACTTACTCTAGTGTGAAAATACGCTAAAGAAAACAGGTATGCGTGGGTTGTTTTAGTTTGTGGGTTGTATGTTTAGAAAACGGTTGGTATTATTTGTACGGGATGGAATGGTCATTTGGTGCTATATCTCTGTGTTAAAATAGGTTAAGTGAGGAGAAAAAAAGTGAACTTGAGAACCTCAGAAAGTGTACACAATCACCATGGTACCCTAATAAAACAAATCGTGTTCTTGCAATTCAAAAAGGGAGGGAAACTCAGTAGTCTTGCTCAAAGCAAAGGAACGGCATGTCTAAAATAATTACCAGCGATGCACCCACCCACATGGTTATATTTTCCATTTTGCTTTTTAGTTCACCTGAGCGGAAAATTGAACTGACATTTTCTGATAATAATCTGTCCAACAGCTGTCTATGTACAATCTCAAATTTTTGACCAGTTTCAACAAATTTTACAAAAGCTATCCGTGAATCAACGGGTCACTTATACTTAGGGGGAACAAAATAAAGAATTCGGGTGCAATCACTCAATACTTCTCCGTGTCCCCTGTATCAGCAAAAACAAGTTTGTTCACACACTAGTGGTAAGTGGATTCATTATGGGGCAACAGAGGCTAAACCTTTTATATAATACAATATTTATAGATTCTTCCTTCTAAAAGCTACATTGTTAAACCTGTGACTCTAAAGATTTCATCAAGATTCTAAAAATGACGTTCTATCATTTTTATGTAATGTTAACGTCAGCTTAATACTAAAGAATCCAAAGTTGCGACACTCCTTAGAATATGGACCCCATAATACGGGGACCTCTATGCCCATGGATCTTTCGTCGCTCTCTGTGATGTTATATTGCAGTAGTATGATTTTGATTTTCAAAAAGAAACTACATTTATTGTTGTTTATTGTAATACTAAGTTTGCATCACGCGAATGAATTTATTTCACGGAATTTTTTTTTTATTTTTGCGAAGCACGAGTGAAAATATAAAAAAAAAAAACCCAAAAAACAAACAAACAAACAAACAAAAAAAAAAAACAAAAAAAAAAATCCCACCTCACGAGTGAAATAAATTCAATATCCAAAAACAAAACATTGAATTTTCTGTTTATTACATTTTCTTACGTTTTCCTTTCGGTCTAACCACTTCCAGGCTTCCTTTCAACCCACCCTATACTGAACGTTCAAAACATTGCAGCAAAAAAAAAAAAGTACCTTAGGAGAAATGTAAAGTATCTTAACCTATCAACTTTACTGCTGTAGGTATACAAAACAAATTAACATGTATGAAATCATACCATATAATGCCTATAATTAGCAAAACAACCAATAGTCTTTATGTTTAAACTTTTCAACTCTGAAACTGCATCTGCTAAATTACGTACTACGATCTTACGTGTTTATATAAAATTATGAAGGCGTCGCAAGACTTTAGTAGAGTCAATATTTCAATGGTGCGTGATACAAACAAACAAACAAAAAGTGAATAAATTATAGTTTAGGTAGCAGCTAAATCGTGTCCCCTCATTATACAGTAATTTTACGGAAACATAAATCAGTCTTCATACGAAAAGCTGATACTAGATTCTCTACAAATAACAGAAATCAAAAACTTACGTTTGTATTTCTTTAATTTTTAGCATTTTTATGCAAATTAGCAACAAAAGTATCACAAGTTGAAAAGAATCATAAATAGCACAGGAGGAATGCATTTTGACTAGAATAAACACAAGTGTTTTTGAGGTCATAGCTCTAATTTGTGCCCAGCAGTCTTCGAACTAGATTTACAGGAGATCGCCTTCGTTTCGTCTTTTTGCCGATCATGGCCACGTGTTTGAAAATGTCACAAAAAGTGGACGGAGATGTGGAGCTACACTCCATGAAATAGTCCGCACCAATTTGGCGCGCAAAGTCAGCACCTTCGGTTTTATTGATTGGAGGATCCTGGTCCAGGCACACGGAATCTCGTATGTCTGTCTGTGTTCCTACCACCAACAGTTTAAATTTTTTGCCAAGGAATTTTCGGATTTCTGGAATCCATTTGTCTCTGACGTTCACTAAAGAAGTCCTGTCTACCACACTGTAACACAGAATGAACACATTGCTGTCTTTGTAAGCAAATTCTCTGATTGCGGAGTGTTCTTCCTCACTGGAACAGTCAAATAAATTGATTGTTACATCTTCTCCTTCAAAATGGGTTGTTCCTGAAATTGAAAAATATGCAATGAGACAAAATCATATTACTTCGCAGTACGATATGTTTTCTTTAGATCTGAATTGAAATATTTATTTTCATTTCATAAGTGCATCTGAAAACTTACCGGCAATGTTGTCAAAGATTGTAGATTCGTAGTTATTATTCTGTATGTCTAGAGCCCCGTCAGTCTCACACAGACCTCTACTGATTGTGGACTTTCCCACCTTCTTGTCTCCCACTATCGTGCACTGAATACAAGTCATATCTTCAGACACGACCATCTTCCTCAGTTACTGAACATCAACTGTTCCTCATCAGACCGATATGTGGGTTTAAATACTCGAGCAGCTCGCTGCACTCGTCAATAACATGAACTCTCTGGGATAGTGAACAGAAATCGCACTTGGCAATATCGTGACCTTCTGGGGTGGTGATCAATGCAGTGTCTTTAATCTCTGTTTGTCTTTTAACATCCTCGATTGACACCTCTGCGGGTTTTCGTTTTCTCTGTCTATTTTAAGTTCCGCGAAGATTTTGCTTTGTTGTCCGAATAAAGTACCCAGCAGATTATGCACGGTGTATAGTTTTTGGATGGTTTGTATACGTATTTGTGATGAGCATATGACCATAATGACGACACAGTATCTGCGTGTCACCGTAAAACTCGTAGGCAGAAGAAATTATTTTTATTTTTAAAATAGCTACAAATTCAAAGACGTCAACAAAACACAATGACTACATTTTGATATAGATGTTTTATGTTTGCGACAAAGTGTCGGAGGGAAAAAGCAATGATAAAACTTACACTAAGCTATAAGTAATAAAGATTTACAAATAGATGGTGCACAGCAAAATGAAGTGAAATCCTTAGTGGCCGTCGGTATATTGTACCCAAAGCAGTGTGAACAGGCACGCGCATATAGACGGACTGCTAAGCAAATAGACTGGTGTCTCCAACAATGACTATATAAACGTTCTTGGGGCATCAAAAAGTCGCCAAGAGTATCTCATTCATAGAACATTGAGGCTGAATGGTGTTTATATGTACTGGATAACGTTTTAATTAGCTAGAGTACGGTGGTTCAGTGACACGGTTTAATGAAATAACTTTGGATTTTACATGTATAAACACAAGAACAACGACAAAGTTGATTCTGGTACTGAAAATCTGGGTCA
Source organism: Ostrea denselamellosa (assembly GCA_024699665.1). NCBI lineage: Eukaryota > Metazoa > Mollusca > Bivalvia > Ostreida > Ostreidae > Ostrea > Ostrea denselamellosa. The sequence goes on from JAMZEH010000014.1 coordinate 2,057,130, forward strand.
TCAAGTGCATGATTTTCATCCCTGCTACAAGGACCATTCAACACTGATGTCCTGGGGCCTGTACTGAAAAATCGTCAATAAAACTACAAAAGATGTATTCATTTTCATTTTGTTTCAGCGCTATCAACAGTAATGAAATATTAAAAACAATAAACGGAAAGGGAGCTACAAATATTCTTGCAAGCAATCACTTCACCCGATCGAAAGAACGCACTATGATTGGCTCAGATATCTTAGTAATTCGTGTACTATCAAAATGTAGAGTTCTGTTTAATTCTTTTAGTACATGTACTGTGTGTAGTGTATTAATTTTATGTATTCAGAATGGTAATATAGTGCTTTAAATACCGGGTATGATTTATCTATGTTAGAGGTCCCACACTCAAGGATACATGTAATACTTTCGGTTTCATTATATATATATATATATATATATATATATATATATATATATATATATTACAATATTATTGTAATATCTTATATTTGATCACTTTTACATAATTACTTCCATGCTTTCTAATCCTTTTCATGTGTTTTTTTTTTTTGTTTTTTTTTTTTTGCAAAAAATTAATTAAAAAGATATTGTTCTTGTCTTGGCACTGCACATATGTGTTTTGTTTGATATCGTAAGCATTTTGGATAGAATTCGTAGCAAACTCGCAACTGCTTTCAAGAGTGTAACAACACTCAACGTATTGAATACTTCTCTAATCGGAAGTGGGCTAAATTGTTTCATCTGTAAAATGTCAGGGAGTGTGTTCTGAGCCCTTTTCTTAATACATTGTTCTTAGCTTGTAGATTGACACTGAGCACATCTCTGAGATAATTTGATTGTAACTTAGAGAGAGTACTCCCGTTATAGGTTTGTACCGGAAACATCTAGGTAAATTATTGATAGGTATAATGAATTCGTCTGGTTACCAAGTGTAAGTAGTTTCACCTACTTTAGGGAGTTGTTAAAGACGGATTATCGATGGGTACACTTAATCCATCCTGTGTATGTTGTGTTTTTTTATATATATATAATTCTGTTTGGAATATGATATATGAATACATGTTTAAGATGCAGATTGTAAGAGTTGAGTTTGTCATTTTGATAAAATTGATGTTTAGAAAAGTAGGTTTTCAGTACAAGAAAATTAAAGAGTTCAAGAACTACATATATACGAAGATTTTTTATTTTAAGTTTGTGGTTTTCACTAACCAACAGAAAATTTTAACCACAATTTTTTTCTCTATGATATATATAAATTTAACCAAAAAGATCCCAGATTGCATTAAATATCTGATATGAGAGAAGAGGTTGTAAGAATGAATTATGAATTCTCAACACCGGTAGATATGAAATATAAACACTTCTGATATGCGCTATTTATTTTTAATTTGTGGAAACTTGCATTTTCACGCAGGCAAACCAAATTCTTTTTGCTGGTGCATGGATTGCACAACAGCAAAGAGTTAACGGAAAACTAAGGCATATTTTCACATTTATTCAATGAGTATATGAGCACTCGAGTTATTTCATAGAAATGTTTGGTGTAGGATTTATTCCATAACAGAACTACACATTTACATGTATTTCAATGAATAATATTACACTTATATAGGAGACCAGGAAGTTATATTAAAGTAAACCCCATAGTCTTTTAAATTTGAAATATTTATCCTTCTCAGAGAAAAATCTCAGAATTCAAAGGATGCACGTCCGTTGTGAAATAATGCCAATAAATTAAAACAAAAACAAAAACAAAAAAAACCCAAAAAAAACAAACAAACAAACCAAAAAAAATACAAAAAACAAAAAAAACAAACAAACAAACAAAAAAAAAAAACCAAAAAAAACAAAAAACAACAAAAAAACAACAAAAAAAACAACAACAACAAACAAACAAACAAAATAAAAAAAAAAGCCACACGCAGAACTCCTCACTCACCCTTACTCCCATTTTATGATACCTGGTAAAAATTTTGCGATGAATGGATTTTCGCGAGAATATGTAAACGAAAAGTGACAGCAATATAAAGAAGTTCTTTTATCATGACGTAATCTTGTTCACTTTCATTGTGAATAATGATTTCAGAGCCGGGTGGACAGACTAAACTAGTAAGTAAATTAAAATACGCATTTTGCAAAAGATAGCTGGATATTTACAGGAATGACATTAGTGTCTCAATGGATGTGGTAAGTATATAGACAAGTGCAGCTGGAGAAGACCTACCTTGTCCTACAGAAGCCGGCAGTAATTTACTACATGTAATATTTTGATAGACAACACTTATACGAATTGCAATCGATGATGAAAGTCAGTAGGTACGTAAAATCTCTTTTTATTGCTTTGATCATGGTACTTCATTGAATACGAACATCCAGCTTTAGGTCAGAATGAAATATTCGTCTCAGCAATAAAAATACTTGAACAAAGTATTTCACAATTTCTGAGTATTCAAGGACTTGAAATTACTGTCCTGTAAGTTTTGCACATGTTTCTTTTTTGACATGCAATTTTTGAAATACATGTTAGCAATTTATACTTTCTTGCTACTCAAATATGAGTTTCTATCGTCAAGGTTATGAAAATGTTGAGAATATTTTCTTATCACCAAATATGTACAATCTGTCGCTTGAACGACTTTTTAGTCTATCTTCCATTCACATTCCAGTGATTCACATGTCTTACTGAATATGGAAGTCTTCACCTAAACTCTTATTTGTTGAGATAACAACAACAAGTGAATGAGTATCTGATTTATTTTTATTTTCATGATGATATGCAGATTTTGTACATTCCTAGACAGTTTGTTTTTGAATCAAATAAATAACCGAGAAATTAGTTCATATTGCAAATAATTATATTGAATGCCATGACGACTGCAGATTTCCAGAAAAAAAAAAGGGGGGGGGGGTTATCATTAAACAGAACGGAAAAGAGAAAAATGAAACATATCTAGCAAATGATGGCAATGCTCATGGTTTTATCACTAATGTGCTTGTCCTTTTGACATTGATAATAAACACATTAAATCTAAGTGTTTCATTCATCTTTTTGGAATTTTTGGAGAGAATGTTCTGTACTTCAAGAGATTTTATCAATATCAAATCGCATTGCAGGATTCCTGAATCTGATAAACCAAGTAATGGAAAGTTTCATTCACAGATAATAGTGTGTATTATCGGAACAATATGTAAATATGTCCCTATGCCTGTTTCCGCTTGCAAGGAAAAAGTAAATGCCGGATCAATATTAGTATTTTTGAAAGTTAACCCAAGGGTTACCATGATGACGCGCCATCCTACACAGGCAGTAATTAGTCTTTGTTGTTGTGACCTTGCGTAGAATGGAGGACCACGATTTGATCAGAGAAACCTACTCAGTACTAGCATAAATCAATCTTAATTTGTGAAGGAAATTCTTATATCATCATTATAAAAAAAGACTTTCAATTCCGATTTGCGTCCAACCTGACTTTATCCATTGAATAGCTTGCACACACACACACACACACACACACACACACACACACACACACGGGTTAATTATACTGAAACATTCCTATTACAGATTAATTCCTACTGAAATATTCCTATTACAGATTAAAATTTTCAGTTACAAGCCTTGTGAATAAAGACAAGCAATTCTGTTTTCTGAGTATAAATTAACGGGGGAAAAAACTCTATTTAAGGTTACAAATTCAGGTTAGCAACATCTACTAGTAGCCAAATACACTTATATATTTACAAATTGCTGTTTGAAGGATTTTGTCGGTCTGCCGTTCACTCTTCAGTTTCCCCACAGGGAAAACGCACTCTCTTCGCGGTAAATGTGGATGTCTATTCAAAGATACCGCAAGGTCCTCCTCACTGTTTATAGAAATAACAACAAATATCGAGATAATTTTTCATGATGATAAGCAATTCTTACAAATTCTTAAATAGAATATTTTCATCCTATAAGCATTCGAAACATTTATTTCAAAATACAGGTGAGAGACATAACGTAGCATGACGAGGGATATTTTCCGAAATAATAAATTTCCGAATAATAACAACGTATACCTGCAATTTAAAAGGGAATGACATCCAATAATTTATCAAAAGAAAAGTATATTTGTCCATTTTGGTAAATGACCTTGAATAGCCACATTCTAATTGTAGATTTATGGCGTGAAATATTGTAAATTTATGACGATTTCAAGTAATTAATACGATTTATGCCTTTATGATACCAATATTAAAAGAAGGAGATATGCGTGCTGTTACGTATTCAGTCGGTATCTTCAAACTTGCTTTGTCTAAATCAGACACGGCTAGATTGTACTCGTATATGTTTTGTTATTTATTTTCAACAGCTCACAACTGATACAATAAATTTTTAAGTTGAAATTTGGCTATGCATTAAACAACGCACTTGCAATTAAAAAGGAAGGATTCTTGACGCTGAGTGATTCGACAGTTCTAAGACATTGATTTTCTTCCAAGAAAAAACTCTCTTTAAAAGAGTAATTTGGCCATTACAATTGTGGAATGGTACTGTTGATATTTTGATCACAACGTAGTTCCTGAATCCTAGGAGAGAACGAAAGATAGACTTTCAAACTTCTATAGCAGAATATGAATCTGTTTTTGCTGCAGTTATATACAAATGAGCAGGAAACTTATCACGTGTAGACCTTGATGATCAGAACAACCTCACCCAAATGTAAAGGCATTGTCAGAAGAGAATAGATTAAAATGGGCATGAAAATCCTCATGTGCAACAGGTGGCCTTTGGTGATCACCACGTTTTAAAGAGTCGACACCTGAAGAGGCACGCTGCACTCTAAGGGTAACTGATCCATCTCATTATTCTCTTTATTTGTTGGCTTTATAAAAGAGTTTTTTATTTTTATTTTTTTTTCCTCAGCGGTAACTTTGATGTTACACTTGTGTCTCTTCATTTTGCAGTGCAAGAAAATTTTGACAGACATTCTACTTTGCCATGGGAAATTCATTTGTACCAAAGAAATTAACTGTCTCACAATACTGGAGGAGAAGTGCATGGCCATTGAAAAAAAGTAGTGCATGTATTTATGAAGTCAGAGGAAGGAACCCTCGATACAACGAGAACGAAGAATCTTTACGGTATATGTGTTAATATGCAAGTTGATTGACCAAAACCTTGACCGAATAACTACACGTACCACCCACAATTATAACCGAAGGAGCTGAACCGGCAAAAAAGGCACAGAAAATAGCAAAACCATGTTCCAGACATACTAATATTAATTTCATAACTTTATTGCTAAAAGCATTTTTCTTCGAGTTATTATAGTAACATTGATTGGGAGGCTGGCTATTGCAGAGAATATGATAAATCAGAACTAATGTCATAAATGAAACCTTTGAAACCTGTTAGAAATGAGGGTTTTGTAATGGAAAAAAAATCAAGCTTATCAAACGTTTTTAGAAATTGTAAGGTATTATCTGCTGCTTTTAATGATTTGAAAGTGATTTTTTTCGCGTGTCTGAAAATCTCCACATATTAAACAAGCAAAACCCTATACAAATGCAATGTCATCCCAGATTTCCAATTTTTATTCAATCATGATAAAACACATTTTTTTTTTTTTGACATTTCATAAATAAATCTTTTTCATGAAAAGACACCCTAAACATATGAAAATTATTTGTCTGTTTTCACTGTGGTCAAGTGTGGGCGAAAATGTGAAAGTTCATGTTGGTCATGTAACAAAATTCCATCAAAATTAAATAAGCCTAACTTGATATAAATTTACTTGTCTTTGCATCAATTTCATGGCAGATTGGTCAATGTCCTATCACATTGTATTTCGTAATAGCATACAGCGATATACTAGGCTAAGGAATTGAGCAATATACCAAACTATTAATTATTTTAATGGACTCACGCGTGTAATCTTATACGGGTGTTTCTGTGTGAAACGCACCGACCAAGTAAACCAATTGTAAAGAAAGTGCAGTTCAATCGCCATCATTTATCAAGTGGTTTACTTTCAATAGGCAGCAGAAGAGAGGACGTGTAAACAGCTTGACACCTTTAAGATTTTAATTTACGGCTGGCTTTGAACACAGCCATATGTGTTTTAGCACCTGCAGTGCCTGTAACACAGACGAAGGTAGTTGACTCTTCATAAACAAACATCAAGAACAAAGTGATCGATTCTGTTTAGGTGATTGTCCCACATTTTGACGAATTTTACCTTAATCTCGCCATCATTAAGGGCCGGGACCATCAACGTATCGGCTTACCACGGTCCCATAGTAACACCATTGTTTTTTTATGCTGCTGTAGGTACTAAAAGCACAGGGTGTTCCTCGTCTTAACTTTTTATTGTGCCGGGAGGTTCCCAGGGTCACATAACGTTTATGTCACTTTCTTACAGAAAGATGAACGACCATGACTATGCGAATCCGTGAAATTGACAAAATGAAAAGAATGCTAGACATTTATTCCCCAAAGCACTTTAAAAAAGAATTATAAAGAAGAGGGGGAATAAAAGCAAATGAAAGATAGCGAACTCAGGACCACATAAGGATAATCCGGACTACGGTTTTGATAAATGTTGTAGCATGCAACGGAATCGTATTCACTAAAGTGTAGATGTGTCTCCGCATGCGCTGCCATACAGTCGATTTTTTTTCAAATTGAAATCAACTAATGCAATATATAAACCACGAAAGTATTTCCTTTTATCGAGGGCTTGCAGACCCTTTTCTGCATATTTTAGATTCCAGAAGGATGTGTTTGTAGCGTGGTGTTCGTGTGTTTTGTCTTTGCAATCTTCTAAAGCTCTCTGTTTTTAAACGTTCGTCAACCTTGAGAGTATTAATAGGGAGATAACGCAACGCCTTGCTTCCAGGTGAACAAAACAAAAACAATAGGCAGGCCTTCCTGATTTCAATAAAGTTTGATTTTGCTTCACCTTCACATGTCTTTGATAATGTCCACGACAACTCATAGTGACCACAGAAGTGGCCGGGCCAAAGTCTGCAAGATTTTCTAGCACGCTATGATGCTGTTTATGACTTTGAAGTTTTCGTGACCTTCTGAAATTGTTTTTGAAAGCAAACCTTGTTATGACCATGATTACACACTCGTCGCTGCAGTGGTCAGTATACAATGTCCTTGATGGTTATCAGTATTTGCAATACACTTTCAACAGTTACTCTCAAAGTCTTCAGATAAGTGGCAATATTTTTCTCCTGTTTTGGTTGAATCACTACTATCTGTGTTTTTCAGAAGTCATAATGTTTATTGCAAGAGACCTTGAACACTGTCAAATCAGCAAATTGCCACTTTGGAAATCACAAAGGCAGGCAATGATCGGCATTTATATACCCATATATTACTCTTCACCTGAAATCTTCACGGTGTAATTGTGAAGGACTGTACTTTTAACGTTTGTTTAAACTTACAGTTACCCTCAAAAAGAGCATCTTCAAAACGACATTTATCTAAATGTACCGCAAAACAAGCTTAATTTCTGTCGATATATCATAAATGATTCCTTTTGGCGGCTTTTTATGATTCTTTTGTATACAGTTACACTATCTGTGCTTTATCTTTTATCACAAATTTGGTTATTTCTAACAAAACACACACCAGGAGGTCTGTTGCTGTATGGTATCAAATTCATAAACATATGCTAAATATAAATTTTATATATTTACCATGAATTCTGTAAATAAAAGTCACTCAGAAGGCAGGCACATAAACTCAACAATGTGTGAAATACGATTTATCAAATCATTATGCAAATTACTCAAAAAAAAAAAAAAAAATGAGAGACTTAACAGCCTTGTAATTTGTAGAAAGGGTCGATGTTCTGGTCAAACCAATAACAAAAACAACTGTAGGTCAGCTGGAAATGACTTTGATGAATCTGTCTTTCTCTCAATTTAAAAGAAAAACTAATACGAGATTTCACTGATAATTGCAAGGGGTTATAAAAATGAACATCATTAAATATGCTTGCTTACAAGTTTAGATGTTCATGGATTCTTTTGTGTAAATGTTTAGGTTTATATATATATATATATATATATATATATATATATATATATATATTCCTGTAATTTCCATCAATCCTTTCAAAGAAAGAATACAACGAGGTTTAAAACAAAAGAAGAATTGAATGACACGTTTACTTTCATGCGTTTGTTTTAGTAGAATTTGAAATCTCCCGATATACAGGCCTGTCATTTTATCACAAAATAGCTACGAGTATGTATGTATTCATGTACTTGAATTCATGGGAGACTATTAGAACACAACAAGTCGAACAAAACATAAATGACAGTTACGACCCCCGCAAATTACGATATTTAGCAATCGGCAAATGATTTAATGTTTAAAAATATATTCATTGTTTTTCAATAATTCATAAAACGTCCCAATTTCATTACCACACTTCTCGTCATTGTTAATTCTCTTTGTAATTGATCAAATGAAGAAAAATAATAATAAAAAAAACCAGAGATCAATGATTAGCGTTGTTAAACCCCGTAGACCTTGTATAGTTGGCTACAATGAAAATGTCGCTTCGACATCAACAATCCATCACCCATCCTCCCACACCAAATGTTGGTAAAACAGAGAACTACCAGATCCTACACAGGAGACACAGACAACACTCGAGGGAAAAAAAAAAACAGGAGACAAAATCTGTTATTAACAACCATAAAAACGCCCGCAATATAACTTCTTACTCAATCATTTTTATTTATGGTTTACCTCTCTATGTTATTGGCTCCCACAGAAAAGAGTTCCGCTAAGCAATGGAAACAGTATGATAAACTGTACTTTAACTTTATGATTGCGCTTTTCGTATACAAAACTGCAAATAGCATCTTGGATGAATGAAACTCCAAAAATATAACACAAAGAATTTAAATGTTCACCATGCTTTTCCTGACTGTTTCATTTAAAATATGTTTGTGTGCAATGGGATTCTTTTTTTCTATTTCGCAGGAGGAATCTATAAGTAAACTGTAGATAATTAGAAGATTTTTTGGCACTGGATAAAAGATGGCACTATACGTTGAATCCCAGAGATACGTTTTCATCTCTCATCGCCCACCTACACCGGGTGTTTAACTGCTTGGCGCTCATTACCATCTGCTTACAATCCTGTTACAACTATGTGTTTGTGTCATTCTTACCTAAACTCTTGGCAGCTATATATCGAACTCGTGCGCACCGTATTAAAAAAAATCGCTTTGTATATTTAGGGTTCGGATGTTCTTCAACACAGCCATTCAACAATTAGATAATTTACTCAGAAAAACATTGCAATTCCCTGTCTGATACATGGGTAGTGTTGTCTAAGTGTGCAAGTAATATGACGAATTTAACGTCTACAGTGTGCTCTTAGTTCGTACTGTTGATGGTAAAAATAAAAGTAAAACAAAAGTCAAAAGCTGAAACAGAGTGTAGGGTGGAGGCAAATTTGTATTATTATTATTATCATTATATATATATATATATATATATATAAAGAGACGTTCAACAATTATGATCGGAAGTATTGCAGTATTGTTAAAACTCCATCAAACAGCTCAATTTTTTCGTCGATTTGAGATTTATTTTATCTGTGAACTGCACACAGTATGGATTTTGTTAGCATTAATATGCTGACTAGGATTAGCGAAATCTTTAATATTTATATAAACTGGACCATTTAAGAAATCAATCTAAAGCGTATTGTATTGACAATCTTTTTGATACCAAAGATTAAAAGAATCCTACAATGAATTAAGATAATTTGGATTATATTGACCAGCTCTCTGATATAATATCCACAAAGAAACCACGTATCGGAGATCTTTGAAAATCCTTGTGTTTTAAATACATCACGGCAGGATGTGAGGCGTAAAAATTGATACTAAATTTTACCATCTAAAAATAAAGGTAACGAATTGCGCTAGATTCAATTCAATTAAACATTACGAGCAATAATTTAGACTATTCGTGGCCTATTGACAGATATCTTGAAATAAGAGCGAGGAAACTCAGTCCTGTCTGATCCTGAAACTGCACCATTTAAATCGATACCTTCATTAATTAGGTTGTTGCTCTCCTCTCTCTCGAGATAGATAATGAGAGAAAGATTAGTAACCCCAAATATTATTACCCTTTTGACTATTTTTAAAATAAAATGGCTTATGGTGGTTTATAAATGCGATGCAATTGCATTTGAAGGGATCATTCACATCAAAGCTTTGAACACTGTTGAAAGCAAAGACGCGGACGATGAAAGACATTTAAATGAAATAAATACATTTACTTCATAACAAGGCATCAGAGTTGTATTCTGGTTTCTAATGAAAAACCCACGGTTTTGATACAAGTCAGTCAGGCAAAGCATGACAATCAACCAGCGATAATCGTATTATTTTTTCTCTCACTTTTTCCGCCCCCGACATATTAACATATCTTAACAGTACACAGAAAATAAAACAGCATATCATATTCCCTCAAATGCATCATTTATTTAAATCAGATATAAAATGCAAGAGTACAATCAATTAATGGATTTAAATGTCTTCGTGACATTACACTTCTTCAGGCTCTACCAGGAACTGGCGCATATGTTGGAAAATCCACTACCACACCTTTTTTCAGTACATTGAGCAATCAAAGTCCGGCATGTAACACGTGGTCATTTCAGGTCATTTGCTTGGGTCAAGTCCAAGTCTGTTCATCATTCGCGCTATCTTTGTCCTACAACCGTTTTCTATTTTAATCGGTTTGGGCCTGTGCTTCGTTCGTCCACTGTGTAAAACAGACGCATGGGGTATACGTCCTCATTGTGAGACCAAAGTACTAGTGTTATGAAGTTCAGCGTCCCAACACTCGGCGAAAAATATTCCCCATTCTTTTTCTTTGTTTCAAAGCCGTGAGTACAACGTTTTCAAACACACTCTGTACACTCTGCGGATCCGCGGAAGAACACTCTAGGTACCGGTCCGCCCCTATTTCTTTGGCCATTTTCTGTCCCTCTTCGGTACTGACACTGTGCCCTCCCGGAGTAGTCTCCTCCAAGCTGACACTGTCCTCTCCCAGGGAGGAGCGGGTATCGGTTTGGGTAGCCACTACGATAATTGGAACGCGCTTTCCCATAAAGTCTTTGACTTCAGGGGCCCAGAATTCCCGTACACTCTCAAAGGAGTCCCTGTCTGACACTGAGAAACAGAGCAGGAGGACCTCGCTGTCTTTGTAGCTGAAGGACCGCAGTTCCGTGTACTCATGCTGAAAAACACATCAAAACATACCTATTAATCTAAGAAACTCCATATTTATAAACATAAAGCAAAACTGACTCTTTATCTTTTTTCTCCTTCTTTGGATATAAAAAAAAGCAATTGATCGATGCTTACCTCTCCAGCAGAATCAAAGATGCTGACCACATATTTGTCCCCTCCCACTGTGGATTTACCGGCATAGTTATTAAAGACGGTGGACACATACTCCTGGGGCATGGTTTGTTGGGAAAACACCTCCGACAGGCATGTCTTCCCCACCATCCCGTCTCCGATCACCGTGCAACTAATAGGCTTTTTCATGTCGCTTAAATGGACCATCGTATTCTCCTTCTCCAAATGAACGCAGAGTCAATTGAATAATGATAAAAATAGACGAGATCGCACAGTTTTTAAACGTAGTCTTAAGTCATGGGATTCGCTGGCAGCCAATCATGTGCGGGCTCACGCGGCTCTCCGATTACCTGTATAGATTTTTACCTTTGTAACGAGGTGTGACTGTGTTTGTATTTCCTATCATTTTCACGATAATCCTTATTCTGGAACTTCCGTTTACGCTCGGATTAATGACGAAAGACACAAACAATTACCGAATGTCACTAAAAATTACACGTTATTTTGCGAGACTTTCCGATTTAGGACTCTTGAGTTATTAGAAAGAAATGCATACCTTTATCATTAATATTCTATCAACACGTCGGCATTAATATTATCTTCGATCATGTGTTTTGTTTAATGTTTAAAAAAAAAAAAAAAAAATTAATTCAGATTTACATGTATATGTTTCATCTCGATTTTTGCATCAATTACGCAATGTCATTTCTTCATTTTTTTTTTCTATTTTCTTTATGATGTGTATATATCTAAATTCAGATTTATAAGTTTCGTCCAGTTTTTTGCACCAATTACGCAATGTCATATTTTCGTTTATTTTTTTTCTTTATTATAAATTTGAATTCAGAATTATATGTTACGTATCGAATTTTGCACTAATTACACAATGTTCTTTCATTTTTCATATTTTCTTTATGAAAAATGAAAGAACATTGTGTAATTAGTGCAAAAATCCGACGAAAAATGAAAGAACATTGTGTAATTAGTGCAAAAATCCGAGACGAAACATATATGTTCTTTAACCCCGTGGGGATCCGGGTAGAATAGATCCTCAGTACCCCTTGCTTGTCGTAAGAGGCGACTAAATGGGGCAGGTCCTTCGGATGAGACCGCAAAAACTGACGCCCCGTGTCACAGCAGGTGTGGCACGATAAAGATCCCTCCCTGCTCAATGAGTCATTGGCCTAAATTTTGCAGCCCTTCACCGGCAATGGTAACGTCTCCAGATGAGTGAAAAATTCTCGAGCGGGACGTTAAACAGTATATATATATATTATATATATGTGTGTGTGTGGTGTGTGAGTGTGTGTGTGTGTGGATATATATATATATATATATATATATATATACTATATATATATATATATATATTTGTGTGTGTGTGTGTGTGTGTGTGCGGAGAGAGAGAGAGAGAGAGAGAGAGAGAGAGAGAGAGAGAGAGATCGAGAGAGAGAGAGAGAGAGAGAGAGAGAGAGAGATCCACTTCCACCCTTATCCGAGGTTGAACTCATGACTGTACACCTTTTAGCAGCTGGTGACCAGAGCGCTAGACCACTCGACCACCTGGGCAAGTCCAAAAAACGTTCTCTCAATGACGACGGAATTCTCGCCACGCTGTCATACACTACATACATTAAGAATGAAAATAGGGATACAGTTAATCTGACGTATAATTTCAGACGATCATACAAGAAATGCACTGCATTTTTTGAAACATTATATAAAGCACAATCTTAAATAAACATAACTGCTGTAAGTAAAGAAATTTTTGATATAAAGCATAGAGAAATTCTTTATATATATATATATATATATATATATATATATATATATATATATATAAATGATTAATATAGTAGATTTTACATGCTCCATTACACAGTACTGCTTCAATCTGGTAAATGTATGTTTTGTAGTTAGGCTATCAAGCTATCAGTGTATTTTGCTGTTTGCGCAATGGACATTGATTACTGCTCAATAAAGTATAAACGTCCTTGAAAACGACTAATATGTCCTTTCTGTTTTAGTTCGCTTTATTTACAATCTTCAAAATCGCCACCAAATACTGCCAGTTCCCAGCTCGGGGTCACTGACCGGAAGACAAGACCTCGGACGGTTCCTATACCACCGTTTGACGATGACATTGATCTCTGATTGGGTCAGTCATTTTTTGTTTTTTACGACAAAGATTTTACTCCTTGAAGTTGTTTGATGACCGAGAAATTAGAAATCAGGTCAAAATTTTTTTTCGTGGAATCAACAGCCTTCGTGCATGCATTATCACCTATAGGTAAACACAGATGGCGCTTGTTCGTACCTTGTATATGTGTTTTCTAGAAGTTGTATACATTATTCACATCCTTGATGTTTTAATGTAGAACAGAAAAAATAAACGTGTTCCGAGTAGCCATTGTTAATCATCACTTAAGACAATGACATTATGTAATTGTCTGTTTATTTTCTGTTGAAACATATATTGGCCTACCTGAGATTGTTTACATGGAGAGTGTATCGAAATATAGTTGGGAGGAGAAAATATTGTGTGCATGGATTTTCAAGTCTTAATTAATGGATCGAAATATTTCATAGTGGAATGTTTAACTTGCATTATCCTTGGTACCAGAGAGCAAATTTAATAAGACTTCAATACGGATCACCCGGTCTATGCCTAATGACTAACTGACATAGTGAAGATGTTTGTCTACAACAGGATCCTGCCCAGTTTTCAATTAAACACTTTAGTTTATAAGTAGTCTATAAAGATACAATATTTATTTGTCAGAGCAATAAAAACACAAAACCAGAGCTCCGAATTACACGAAAAGTCAATATTATGAAAGGGGCGTTGTAGTATTATTATTGAGTCACTCACGGATATGTGAAAAATAATACGATAAATTGAACATGCTTTAGTTTATTTCAGAAATAGTCTATAAAAATACAAATTTTGTTTGCAGAGCAATGAAAACACAAAGTCGAGATACCGAATTATATACAAAGTCAATATTATGGAAGGGGGGTTCTGGAAAAAATCAGTGATACCTTGTCACGGATATGTAGAAAAATATAGTATATAACGAGAAACTGCCTGGTGAGTTTTGGAATAGTAACTTAAATCGTTCTTTCTTCGTTAAAACTCATAAACAAATATGATTTATCTTCTTAAATTTACAGAAAACATGTTTACAGTACAACAGGCACACATTTCTGTGAAAAGTCAAAAGTTACAAGGATATCGCTGTGTTATCTATTAGGGACTCTCAAAATAAATATAGACATTTTCTCACTTCCGAGACTGTGATACATATTACACGTATATTTGTAATATATGACGTTTGATTAAGATAAACTAATCTAACCTTCCTCTATCTCTGTATCAACAAGAGGATTTTCGAAATTGCCTGACAAGTTATGAATGAAAAATTGCTGCACTCAGCACACGTATTGTAGCTCGGATTTTATCAAGGAGATGACCTCCTTTGGTGCAAAAATCAGAAATGATATGGCCCCTTAGATACTCTCCAACATATTCTGCACCTCTCCCCACGACTGCTATTAGTTCAAACAAGACTGCTATTAAAGTTCAAACAATCTCCCTTTACATCTAAAGAACGTGAAACAATTACCTATCTTTTTGAACCGCACTGCTCTTGTAATATTTCATTTTGTTTCAAGTGCAGAAAGTCATTAACTTTTACTTAATTATTGGCAGTGGGAAATGACATTACCCACATACCCACAGATAAGCTTTAAGGGGTACAAGATGCATGAACACCATAACTTTCATACATTCTACGGCCTCCGAGGCCTTAAAGCAAATCTTCAGTCTATAAATGAAATTTATGTTCTTAGACGCCCTAATCTTATGGCAAATATAGATCATTGTAAGCCATTTCTGCTTAATTCTGCTTTGAGGTGTGACTATGATTTAACCAGACAAAAAATGATAACTGCAACATTTAGTTTTGATCTTTCCGGCAAAAGCAATCAACTTAGTGGTTAGGGCCATTTCTCCGTGCTTGTTAATGTCGCAGGTAATTAGACATTGGTTTGAGGAAATTGGGGGTTTTCTTAATGACCATTAATTTCATAATGGCAATCTGTGATGGAGCGATGAACTTCAAACATATGTTATAAATACATTTTTATCAAATAATTCATCTTAAACATGTATAAAACCTACGGAAGCCTGTTGGTGCCACGTAGAGAAATATTTTATCTGGCGGCCGCCAGATAATTTTCTGGCGGCCGCCAAATATTTATCTGGCGGCCGCCAGAAAATTATATGGCGGCCGCCAGATATGATATGGCGGCCGCCATATAATTATCTGGCGGCCGCCAGATAAATATATGGCGGCCGCCAGATAACACCTTGCTTCCTGATGTGCGCGCATGTTTTAACGTGAGATTTTAGGAAGGGGTGGATACACCGAAGCTAGCTTGGAGTACGCTGTAGTTTCATTGCAAAACCAACCACCTTCAAAAAGTAAGTAATTTTATTGTAGTGTGATGACTTCCTTTTTCATTATCTAGTTATATTATAATTTTTGAAAGTATGATACCAAATATCAATAACAGAGCTAAAGTTTTGAAATACTGGTGGCGTGGAATGTAGATTAGACTTTTTTTAAAATCTAGAATGAATTAGATGTTGCTTTCTGCTTTGTATCTAATTGTTAAACATTGTACTTCAGGGTTTTTAAACTGAAAAATATATTTTAACAATATAAAACATTAACTTAAAAGGACTGTTTTCTAACCTGTATAAGTATAAGCAACATACTGTCTTCTGTATATTTTAGTTTTGGTATAAAAGTTTAAATAACACATATTACAGTCAAGCCTGCTATTATAGTAAGTGATAACATTGACAAAATTAAGTGATGACCTATGTAGATTTGTGCAAAGTTGGTACATTTTCTACCGATGCAACGTTTAAAGTTTTTTTTGGTAAAGATTCGGGATACTTTTTCGTTGAGAGATATAGCGGAGGTAAATGATCTGCAACGTCAAAGAATCGTGCTTATTTGACATAAACATCGGATTTTACTGCTGGTTTTTTGGTGTGTTTTTTTTTGGGGGGGGGGGGGGGGTGAACGCTTACATAGCTTTATAAAGGCTTTTAATGATTATACTCAAATTTACCAGTGTGAGGTAAGGAGAGGTTTAGAAATCGACTCCGTTGTTTCAACCATAAACAAAGTGGCCAGCTCTTGTAATACAATTCAACAAAAACAAACAACACCTTTTTAATTCAAAATTTGAAGCTAAATTGCTCTTGTGGGTGAGTCGCCGATAACAGATTGAATATAAAAGGAAAGGGTCATACAGTGACTGCGTAGTTCACCAGACAGATCGATGTATTATGTCTCGGATGAACTTTAATTAATTATATCTGTAACTAACGGACCCCTCCTCACTTTCTGTATGTAGTATGCAACACGTCGATGATGACCACATATTTTACTTATAAACAAACATATCTCAATAGATTATTTTTTTTTTAATTGTAATAAAAAAAACAACAGCTGTTGTTTCTAACTTTTAAAAGAAATTGTTAAAAATGAGTATGAATGCCATGGACATTTACATATACAACATATGCATGCAGAATCATGAAGTGTTCTGTTTCTTGTGTTCAATTCTTAATTCAAAGTTTTGGGATTAGTGATGTTTTTATGATTTTAAAACATTATTTTTTATTTGTTTGAAAAATATTCTTTTTAAACCTGTTGCAACAAGAAAGAACTTATTGTTAGAAATATCAAAATGGAATGATGCATGAAATTGCGGATCATAATGATAGGGAAAAAACTTCAGGTCACTTAATTGGCCTCGACTCCCCTTCGGCAACTACCCTCGGATCCTTCCACCCCCCCCCCCCCCCCCCCCCCCTTCACGAGATTTTGTTTTGATTTCACACGTGATTAGATATGCCGATTTCAGATACAAATTGCATGATAAATCCCTCCTTGCAGTAGTGATTAATAATTTTCTCTTTCCCTGTTAATTTACTGCCATCAGTTTCTGTATACCATTAGCGCTAAACAGTTATGTTTGGATAATGTGGATAATGAAAACAGACAATATTCCTTTGATCACATGCACAAATCTGCAGTAATTTTGTCAATGGCAATTTTTTTCTTCTTCTGTTAATCATTATTAATGTTTAGGGCTAAAATGCGTACTCTCTCTCTCTCTCTCTCTCTCTCTCTCTCTCTCTCTCTCATGTTAAAAACCTGCAAAATATTTGCAAAAATCAAGTTTCGATCATTTTAGTAATATCGTAGTCTTTTCGGACAGCCAGTTTTACAGAGTTACATGTATATATAGCTTGCAATACATTCAAGGTGATCCATAAGTTAGTTTGATTTAAAGTATCCGAAATTACCAAGAGAACTTTTGAAAAATGTTTTATCAAAGCAGTAATCAATTAATAGAGACTGCAACAAGATCTATGTGGAAAACTAATTATATGCACTAAATGCATAAGATATATCTGTTATGCATTCAGATTCATAGAATTTGGGGCTAATATGGATCGGAGACCTCAGTCATGATCTTTTGCACCATTTCAGGGTCAGGAAACCTAGACAAAAAATAAAATTATGATTACTTAGTAATCGAGTATTTTATTTCAATAAGCCAATTTATCGTTCGTGACGAGATCTAAGTTATGTGCCTATGGTTATCAGATTGTCAATTTTTTAATGAACAGTATATAAGTAAATTAACTTTCCACTAATGCTCATTCCGCTGTTCACATAACTAGTAATTAGTTATAATTGTAATCTCTTATGTCAAAATTTTGAATAAAGAATTAGTGTTGACATACATATACTAGACAGTGATTAAAAGTATTTCAATGGACCAGGGTTTCCTTTATGGAGACTGCCACTAAGTAACATTTTTTTTTAAACTGAAAAGCAGTTTTAGAGAATATCGCTGATCCGCGCTGTTTTTGTAAATTACTTGTTTATTACATTGTAACGTGTATTTACAGGATCACCAATGTCCCTTCGGAGGTTTTTATTGGAGAGAGGTATTGACGAAGATATCGTGAGGAAAATGGAAGAAGAAAAGGTACAATCTGTTTGTATTGAAAATATCAAAATAAATGCATGTACAAATTAAATAAAAGTTTAACTTTTCGAAATGATCAATTATCACGATGACCGGAAGGCATTTAATGAATATAAAAGACATAATTTCTAAGGTACGATCTGCCAATAGTAAACCAAAAACGATCGATTACACCATGTACGTACATGTATATGCATAACTTTCATTTAAATTACAGATTGATATTGATGTAATCCAAGAAATTAGTGATAACGATCTCGAAAAATATCTTCAATGCAAAGGAGACCGTATTGCTGTGAAGGCGTTTGCAAGTGAACAAAAAAATAAAGATACTGATAATGAAAGGAAATTGGCACTAATTGACAGCTTACGTAAGCGTATGGGAGTACCAAACATGTCAGACACAGATGATGAAGAAACGACAATCGGGAAAAAACGTCCATACTCATTTTCAAGAAAATTCAAGAAAAGGAAGCAAGCAGAAATCGCATCCAAACCGGACAGGGCGATAGTGGTTGGGTTTGCCATTTTTGACTCAAGTGCCAAGGCATACCGTCAAATTCGTGCACCGTTAGGTGGAGGCACTCGTTATGCACGCGTGAATAAAAACACACGAAAAAATGAGTTGATAAAAATTATCTGTCCCCTATTTTTTCCGGATGGAAAAAATTGCCATGGCAATATCAACGATTACTCGTTTGACATATCGACGGATGTCCATGGCACACAGTTAATGCAGAACGAATCTATCGAAGAGATTACAAGACGTCTTGGATTAAAACATTTCAGATGTTACTTAATGGCAAAATGCCAGGCAGAGGATTTTCCAGACGACGAGAATAATCAAACAGAAGTAACATGTTCCAGTTATGACAAGGGCTTTCAAATTGGTTCCTTTACAAAAACAGTAACAAAAAAACGAAACGAGATTGTCAAAAGATGCACAAATTTCAAAGAGACAGACAGAAGAAAGTTCCGATACTGAAGAGAGCCTCAGACAGTTCGGGTGTGATTCAGTTTGGTCAAATTTCAGCAGATAGTATCGAACTAGACGAAACCCTACCATTGGTGTGTAAAATTACGGTTCACAGAGGGCGAGTGGCTCGAGATTTGATAGATTTCTTCTCGCAGGAAAATATTCCGTCGCATAGTTCGACAGTCTTCGAAATAAACATGCTGAAAGAAGATGGTACACCAGAGGCCGCTGAAGATAACGGAAGGGTGATGCGGGATTCTCTTACTGAATTTTGGGACACTTTTTATTTGCAATACACAGAGGGAAATACGTACAAAGTACCCGTACTAAGGCACGATATGACAGATGTACAGTGGAAGTCAGTTGCATCCGTAATCAGAATGGGTTTCTATCAGGAGAAAGTATTTCCAATAAAACTCGCCCCGTCTTTCATGCAGCAAGCAATTTTCGGTGCTTGCACTGAGTCGGATCTAATTGATTCCTTTCTCAAATATGTTTCAGCGATGGACAGAAGTGTGATCGAGAGTGCCCTTAAAGAATTTGAAACTGTTGACAAGGATGAAATATATGATGCATTGGAACAATACGATGTGAAGAAAGCCATCAATGCGGAAAATATAGAGCGTATCGTAAGAGAAGTTGCACATAAAGAATTGGTACAAAAACCAATGTTTATAGCAGACTGTTTTTACAAGGTTCTGAATGCAACCATACTTGTTCAAGAAGACATGTCAGTTTTGTACTCAACGCTGGAACCAACACCAAAGAAAGTACTCAATTCCATAAAGTTCCCAGAGCAAATGTCCTCAGAAGAGAAAACTCTCAGTCAATACTTGAAGAAACTTGTACGCGAAATGGATGATCCCCAAAACTTGCAGCTCTTCTTAAGGTTCTGTACAGGGTCAGACATAATGACAAAAAATGATATCCAGATACGTTTCACATCCAGCAATGTATCCAGTAATGTGCGTTGTCCATCGTCTCACACATGCGGATGCGTTCTAGAAATTCCTCGAAGCTATTCCCAGGATCCATACGTCTTATTCAAATCTGATTTTTTGTCACTTCTAAGGAACAGATACTGGCAAATGGACTTTGTCTAATCAGAAAGTCTTTCCGTAACATGATAAGAATAATCAAAATAATTCAAACAAAATGTTCAGGGTGTTTTAAGCAAAATTTAAAGAAGTCAGCAACGTTATTGTTATAAGAATTTCGTTTTAAGCATACATGTTTTTATACTTATCGTTTTTATAGATACGTCTTTGTTTAATGACTTTGATGTTTAATACAAAATATGTGTTACTAGTTTTAGTATTTGATGTTTCTTAAGCAAATAATTAGTATTTGATCTAAAGATATCGAGTTGATTGACAACAAGCTTAAAACAATGATTTTATCTTTTTTATTTGAGTCTGATAGTGTCTTTTTAAATATAAATATGTTGTTTCGCTGTGTTTGTTTCACATATCTACACTTCGATGCATAATTGGTTTAGATGTCAGGTTGTTTTAATTGGTTTTTTTTGTCAAAGGAAATGACACAGGACCGTCCATATTGCATACGCTGTATTGACAACTTTGGAGAGTGACCTTCTTTTGGAAGTTGTGTACTTGTTTTCTCACATACCAACTAATTGTTGATGCATTCTTTATAAAAAATTGTTGATTAAGTAATAAATAGTTCTCATTTGCATATTGTTTTTAATCAGAAGAATCTGAAACATGCATAAACATATAGTCTTCAAAAGTAGACATGTTAAGACAAAAGTTCTAACTTCTCTCCTTACATGTTGGGATGTAAATCATTTAGGACTGAGGTCCTTAGTTTTTCATACAATTTAAGTCCTTCACGCGCTGTTGTTGGTGGTGATAAATTGTTCTCCGTCATATATATTAGCAGCAGCTCAAACATTTCTGGATCACATGTAGATCTTCCTCTAAAAACACACTCTGACATGCAAATATTAACATCTCTCTGGTCAACAGTCTTCAAGAAATTCTTTGTGTGAAATATTTCTGGCATTGAGAACATAACAGTAGGTCGTCCATGTGGTACATTTTCGTTTTTGCTTGGACGAATTCTATGGGAATTCCAAATTGCTCTAACTGCATCCAATTCTCTCTGAAATGAATTTTTTGGGAAATAAGAAGGCTGATAATATAGTTGCTAATTCTTGTGAATTTCACCATCAAACACAAATCGTTCTCTTAAAATGATAAACGGAAAATCAGTTTATCCTTTAATTTGATATAAATATGCATTAAAGCAACCTTAAATATTAAATATTATTTCTATGGTTATCAATTATCACTACAAATTATTATTATTTTTATTATTTATCTATCAATTCAAGTTCACATATCAAATAGGATGGTTATCGAGTTGAAGTGATTACAGTTCGACGCATTGATGGTTGGATTTTTTAATAAATAACAAGTACATGTATATAGGGTAGCTGATTTCCAGGAAGAGAGGATACATGTTTGACAATTTTACAACTACTGTCGATCTGTCAACTCGACAACTAGCATCTTTTGACTGGAAATGTCCATTGTCAACGTGTCACCAATCCGGCGACCTGCTGACCTACTTGTCTATAAACTAACTTTCTTCTTCTTTTAGGAGTCATAATCGTTTAATATAAAAGATTAAGATCTCGTCATGATAAAATCCGTTATGAAAAAACAAATAATTTTGATGAAGAATTAATTTGGTATGATTTTATCTGCTCTATCAGACAAACTACTATTCAATTGAAATTATTCGTGTCGATAGCCATTTTAGTGCTATATATATATATATATATATATATATATATATATATATAATCCAGTGTCTTTGTCTGTGATAACACTACGTATCGATTTTGTACTATATAACTCATAATACAAATGACGCCAAATCGAGGCGCCAGCGGGGTTTGTTTATTTATATTTAAATATTTAATCGTACGATGGCTGAAATTATATGAATATAAGTAATAACGAATCATTTTTTGAATATTATGAGGTGATAATTTCGGTCGGGGCGTGATCAAATCTATCATAAAGCCCTTCGGGCTTTATTGAATTTGATCACGCCCCGACCAAAGAATGATTCCTTATTCCTTAGAGAGAGAGAGAGAGAGAGAGAGAGAGAGAGAGAGAGAGTATTCAATTAAAGCTCAACTCCAGTATTTGTTTTCTCACTAACCTGTACTAAAGCTGTGAAACAAAACTGTATCAGACTTATATCGACAGCACTACCAGTGAAGTCAGCACGATTCTTTAATGATCCCAGGGTATCCATCCAAAACTGAGAGCACTCCTTTCTAAGTGTACACCAGAAACTTTCTATTCTTTGATTATGCATGCTTGCGCCGTATAGAAAGCTCTCTTCTCCTGACAACAACGACTGCATTCGCGCTATATGCCCATTCTCAGTTCCCATGTCTCCCCTTACCATTTGAGGACACCCAAGTAATTCTGTAACCGTTTCCATATAGTATCCCGCGATTACACGTGGATTGCTGCTTGTATGGTACACATTTAACCACATAATTTGCCTCGAAAATCCATCAATACAACCACTGATACATAATCCGTATGGTTTTAATTTGTCGTAAGAATCCACGTGCCACAAATAATTTGGACCTTTGGCAAAATACTGTCTTCTTCTCAAACGGCCCTTCCTTCTAACTTCAATGCCCATGGGATCCAGAATTTGCATTAAACTATAAACCACATTCCTCGGAACTGTCATACCTTCTTTGAGACACTTTTGATGCATCCATCTGTATCCATGCATGCAACCAGATCCACGAAGTTATGTGTAAATAAAAATGGCGACATCAATGATATCAGTGTAATTTTTGCGACGAAAAAGATTTTGTCGACATAACACTCGTTTTAGAGTTCTTAAACTAATAATAATTCGATGATTAACTGCCAGAGAACACAAAATTTCTTTGTGGGTAAACCCCATATGAAAATAAAAAGCAACGGCTGTGTCAACGTCCATCTTCTTACACTCTCCTTTTGCAAAATAATTTATGTGGCGGCCGCCAGATAATTATGTGGCGGCCGCCAGATAATTATGTGGCGGCCGCCAGATATTAAGTGGCGGCCGCCAGATAAATTATGTGGCGGCCGCCAGATATTAAGTGGCGGCCGCCAGATAAATAAGTGGCGGCCGCCAAATAATAAGTGGCGGCCGCCAGAAAATTATCTGGCGGCCGCCAGATAAAATATTTTTCCTACGTGGCACCAACAGGCTTCCGTAAAAACCTGACAAACGAATTCAAAGCATTCATACTATTGCTTAGTTTGATACACGTGAAAGGAAATCTATATTTTGTCAGCTTGTAAAGCATGGCAGACACATGGGAAGCGCCTTGTCTGGCTAGGTGGAGTTAGTTTACAGAGCCAGCACGCACTTTCCTTGCAAGTCCGATGTCCTTGACACTGCCTATTTCACAGCATCATTAACCTTAAGAAAATTTTACGTACAGGTTTCCAAACAACAAATTACATTCTAAAAAAGCGAAGCAGCAAATGAGGACATTAAACACATAAATTTACGTATAGAAACAAGAACTATGGCCTAGACGACCAATTCCTTTTAGCAAAGTTCCGATACACGATTAGATACTAGGACCAATCGGGAACGACAAGTAAATGATGCTATAACTTCCTTGTTACTGGGATCCAAGGTAAGTGATCCCCGGGACTCAAAGTATCGGGTTCTGCTAATTAACAGATATAACCCTTTGCAGGAGAGCTTTTCTAGAGGGGGCACACGTGGAATGTGTTCCGTATCATGAATTGTGAATTCATTGTAATTTAAGAAGGGTGATTGTCAAACTTTCCATACCTCTCTGCAGAGGGGAAAAGGGAAACATTCCAAAATATCTGTACTGCCCTTTACATCTATTCAGAAATATATAACTGACCTGATATGGCCACTTAGAAGTGGATGTAATTTATCGTGAGGCATTTTCATCATAATGAATCTATTGTGTTAAAATATAAAAGTTTCAGGTTATACTTATACAAATGATTTTATGTCAGTTGTATATGGAAGATGTATCAATTTTCTCTCTCTCTCTCTCTCTCTCTCTCTGTCTCTCTCTCTAGCGTGCGCGTGTATGTTTTGGGATAAAGGGAATAAATAGTACCGGTAGATTTTTGAATTGTAGAACATTTTGAAATAACGCTCAATGCCAATACTCTTTGAGTTCACTATGTACATGTAATGACCAATAATTAGTTAGAGATGTTGCAGAACAGTGACACCTGTCGGAATATGCATTAATATTTCCGGGACGAGATTTAGACTGAGCACCAGTTTTTTCTACAACTTCTTGGATTTATAGTGGAAATATAGTCATGATCACTATGAAAATTTGATGTGGCATCTACAAAGATCTTAATGAGAAGATGACCGCAACGAGATCATCGGGTTTTGTATGATTATGATTAACATGCGCATACATGTATCTGCACATTTAACTAGTGATGTCTCAACAAGAGTGAAAAATTCTCGACGGGACGTAAAACAAACAAACAAACAGGAGGGTATGAACTGCGACGTTTCACACTAGCATATTAGCGCTTCATGAAAAGTATGCTGGCGTAAAGCGTTGTTATTAATTTTAAAAGTTAAATTTATTTGTTACTTTCTTCTATTGGAATACCAGTATTCCCAGCTGCTAGAATAGTCGTACTATAATGATCAAAATGAACACTCACAACTATTGTTCACTTCTATGAGAAAATGACCATCATTTCAATTGGCAAAGATGTAAAAGGTAAAAATATTAGAAATGTAAATATAAGATTATGAACGATATTCATTCTTGAATTATGATGAAGCAGGAAAATGAATTTGACAAATCAGATCAGTATTAAATACTAAGTATGGGTAACAAAACACACTTCTGAAGGCAATATATTTTCACCTTTCTGTGTTCACATCTGAATTCACTCTGCCACATTTTGGATATCAAATTCAACAATAATGGAATTTATGATATTTTTTATTCACTGAATTTATATACTGACAGTATATTAACAATCGCTGTGTTATAGTTCTACAAGTCCATGCGTCAGGTATTTGTTATATCGCCTGTGTCAACCTTTGGGAACCTTGTCCAGCTAATGTAGTCACGCCTCTGTCGGAAACGTTTTGAAGATGCAGATATCAGCACTTTTGGGGCTCTTATATCTGGAAGCTTCTTGGTCGAAACCTCTTTCTTTTTTGTCAACTTTTTCTCAACGTCCGACAATTCTTTTTATAACACTGAATCGTCCTTTCTTTTGAGCTAAAATAGTGGATACGACACTTTCAAATATCTGCTGGATTCGAACTTTGTCGGTTGAAGAACACTCAATAAAAGAGTATCCACCAACCTCTCTGCAAAAATCAAAGCCCTCTTCAAATGTCACGTGACTACAGTCATCGTTTCGTCTGAGATCCACATGTGTTGCCACAAGAATAATGTTCTGTCTTTTGTTCATACTTCGTATGGACGGTATCCAGAAGTCTTTCACATTTCTGAACGATTCTCTATCCACTGCACTGTAGCAAACGACGAACACTTCTTTGCTTCTATTCGTTACCTTAGTGAAGTCAGTCTGGTACTACAAAATGAACAAGAATGGTATATAACATTTTAGTTATTTTTGCAAAGGTTTGCTATGATAAAATTCATAGTAATGCATTTTACGTTAATTCTTTGCAAATAGTAGTATTTACCTCTCCACCAAAATCTGTAATGTTCAGTATGTACTTGTCTCCATAGACCGATACTGCGGTAGTGTAACTCTCCATCAATGTCGCCATGTACCCATCAGTGAGCACCTGACCAACAAACGATTGGATCAGACTCGATTTGCCGACCATCCCATCCCCGACTACAGAACAACTAAGAGGCTTTGACACAACCATATTGCTTCAGTCTTGTTGAAGGTACAATTATGATTTCAAAAGGAATGAAAGCAAGTTATATAGGCATTCAAGATCTCCTGGAGAGGTAGACCATTGTTTTTCTCTTTCTTTGTTTCAACTTCACAGGGAGTATCGAGTTTCCCTCTCTAGCGTTTACTGAAATTTACACCTTCACGAGAGGTTATGTTGTCATTAGAGCGAAAAGAGAAATTTGGTTTTGAAATCATCAAGATATAATTGTACCAGCAGCTGATATATATATATATATATATATATATATATATATATATATATATTCAGAAGTATTTCATTAAATCTGATATAAAGCATATTTATATTCAGAAGTACTTCATTAAATCATCTGATATAAAGCATATTTGCTCAGAGAAACCGCTGAATAACCGTGTCAGAATGTGTTTATCATTTTGCTACGGCCATGCGTACAATTAAATGGTCAATTGAATCCTAACTAGCCATGTTGATTGAAAGCGGAGGAACTTCATTAAATGTAGGTTTACACTAACTACAGATAGTACAAATCTCTCATGGAACGGGGAGAATTTCTTAACATTATTTTATGCTTCGCAATGAAAAAAAAAAAGTTTCCCTAGGAATTTTTGTCGTTTGATTTGCGGAAGAAAGTTCTGGTTGTGCATGACAGCCTTGAATGAATAATGAATTGCTTTTATTTTAAAGTTTTTTTTTCTGTTAAAATAGTTTTGATGACATGCTTTTATCTGTACACGGAAATGACTGCTGAAGTGAACTGGTTTGTCTACCTGCACAGCCTTATATTGAACACAGCGCCGCCAACAAAAACTGTAGACACAAGGTGTACATATCGTAATTCACTCAGTGTTTCTGATTTCAGACGTGACTATAGGGAAATCAATTACAATCTGAAGAACATTGCCCAATTACGATGTACGCATTGATTATTTTCATTGTAATAGTGGATATTTTGAGTTCATTTAAGTTTCTTATGAAATACAATTACGTTATTCATGAATCTTTTGCATATTCCTTTTTAAAGGTTGGTTGTACATTGTTCAAGAATTTTTCACTCATATGAAAAAGTCACCATTGCCTGTGAAGGGCTGTAATAATTAGGCCTATGCTCGACTCTTATGGTCTTTGAGCAGGGAGGGATCTTTATCATGCAACACCTGCTGTGACACGGGGCGTCAGTTTCTGCGGTCTCATCCGAAGGATCGCCCCATTTAGTCGCCTCTTACTACAAGAGGTACTGTGGACCTATCCTAACCCGGATCCCCAGGGGGCCCTCTTTCAAGGTATTGTTGGCATAACTAATACTAATGTTCCTTATTTCAACAGTATTCACAAATAATAGACAAATGGCCTCAGAATCATACTCATGGTTTTAAATATATTACAAGACAATTTTATTTAGTTTTGAAAAAAGGAAACTTGTGCACAATGATTACATTCTCATATTTATATATATACTGCATATTTTTTGTGGTAACATTAACCTATTTTAAGCACCGTAGGGATCCGGTTTGTTGGAATAGATCCTCAGTACCCCTTGCATGTCGTAAGAGGCGACTAAATGGGGCGGTCCTTCGGATGAGACCGCAAAAACCGAGGCCCCGTGTCCCCCTTGTTACAGCAGGTGTTGCATGATAAAGATCCCTCCCTGCTCAAAGGCCATAAGCGCCGAGCATAGGCCTAAATTTTGCAGCCCTTCACCGGCAATGGTGACGTCTCCATATGAGTGAAAAATTCTCGAGTGGGACGTTAGACAACATATAATCAATCAATCAATCAATTAACCTATTTTAAACTGGCAAATCAGAGAAAATAACTACATATGATCAGGGCTCCATTTTCTCCACGAGACGTTTCCTTCGAACTTAAGTGTGCAAGAATACTGATGCAGTTTAGTTCTTACTATCAGTTTGACTTATATAACCTAGACTTGCAATCATAACATCATAAAGATGATCTTTTGATACCAATTTCGATATTAAGACACAAAATGACCATTTCGACTGGATTTAATTGTTTTGTTTGCTTGTTTTACGTATATTCGAGAACTTTTCACTGATCTTGAGACGTCGCCAGTTGTAGGTGAAGTACCACATACAGCGCCCAGGGCCGTAGCAGTGAGGGTTCGTTAACGTGACAACGCTTGCCGCGACACGAGACCTCCGTTTTAAAGGTCATATCCGAAAGACCCGTGATTCTCACTTCTAAATGCCGAGCGTTTGGCGAAGGAGCAATCACTACCTATGTTGACGTCTTCCGTTTGACGCGGACATGGTACGTGCGGGGTTCGAACTCATTACCTCCCGGTTACGAAGGGAACACTCTAGGCCCACCAATGGGCTACTGCGATCGGCCATTTTAATGGGGCAAACATTTTGAATGGACAAAATTCATATTCTGCCAAAATTTCATCTTCCAGCTTACTTACGTAACAGAAAAAAAGTTCGTCTAAATTTGCGTCATATATATATATATATATATATATATATATATATATATTATGAAAGAAAAACTTTCGCGAACTAGCATTGGATTGAGCGTTAGAGACAAAGCCTGCATGTAAAGCAGTGTTCGACGTGATTTCATATATATGATATATAAAACGAGATTTAATCTTCCTTTAATCTGAGATTTTTATGTGTGCAAAAGAACTGTTACATATAAATAAAGTCCTTGTCTATTCTGCAAAACGTTTTAGGGCATTTGAAAAGCGAATGAATATCCCATTCAAGAAATTCATATATTAAATACGTATATCATTTGCTCCAGAATTAAAAAAGAATTAAGACATATTAATTAAAAATATCCCACAAAATATATCCTTTATACACCTATAATTCGGCTACAAAAATTAATTTTATAGCAAGGCCAAGTATAAGCGTACTAGTACTAGATAAATAAAACATATTTTACAAAGTAAACGGCAATAAAACTTATGCTTTTGAAATTTGCCACAACACACAAATAAATGTGTAATGCAATGACTTCTCAATTTGCAAATTGCTTCATCATAGGTTTTTAAGTGCCAATTTAAGATCAACAGAAAGGTAGCCAAAGTTCCAGACAAAGTGAACCGCAAACCCTTTATAACTTATTACAACAACCACACATTTTAACCATTATACACGAAACACGAGGATGTAAGTCCTGAACGCAGTGCAATGGGTTCTAAAATCTTCATTATTCGCCTGTCTCTAGAAAGCAAAAGACCTGCGGTTTGGATGCTCTGGTTATTATCTTTGGTGGCAAACCTCTAATTAGCATTTGTTATTGGGAATTTCCACTTTCTAGATTCTTTAAATGACCTTGTTTACCTAGGGTTAAACGTGTATTCAACACATGCAGCTCAAGTGTCGGTTAAATACCCAAGTTTGAATACATCAAAGTATATCATTGTATTTGAACTGCGCTTTTTAAATGTATAAAGTCAAAATACAGAGAAGGAGATAGTACGATAGGTGTCTGTTGGAATCAAAAGGAAACAGACGTGCTCCAAACAGACGCGACAACCAAAGTATCACTAACATTCAGAAAAATCGTATCAGGAAGATAGATTAACTCTCGGCCACAAGTTTAATAATTTTTCAAATGTCTTTTATGCTTACAAAACTTCTATTACCCAACTATCTGCTCACCGAAGCTCGTATTTTGCTATCAGCTGATATCTGTACAAAAACATTAGAGCGACTGAAATCGAAAACTGCCATTTACATGTACTACTTAACAAATCTTCAACAGAAAGTTCCGGGGGAGAACAGCCAATGCTATTTACAACTGTAATTTCCGCAGGTAAATTGTATATTGTAAATTGTATATTGTAAATTGTATCATGAATCTTTTCATTCTAAATGTAAGCAAAACAAAAACAAACAAAAAAAACAACAACAACAAAAAAAAAAACCCAGAAAGAAAGAAATAAAAGACGCTTGAATACTAGGAACACAAGAACAGCAAATGTGATGTAAAGAGTTTAATCCGACGGGTTATCACAATAATAAAAAAAACTTATAGAAACATAATATTCCCTATACGTGGACCACCAAACATTAGCAAAACAGCTTAAAATGAGTTGCTTTCCAGGTAAGACGAGGCGAGATAGCAGTATATAATAAGTATTCTAATGTTTATCAAGTGATGGATATCCAAGATATTGAATGAAACAAAAACATATATTTAAATCCAAAGAGATAAAAAAAAAAGGAGGGGGAATGCAAGGGGATTGCTCTTTATTTCGTTGAAATGTATGATTTACACCCATTACCTATCTCTATTACATAGTGACATCTACAAATCCAAAGCAAATACAAAAGAGACGGACAACACAGAAACCAAACACAAGCAACCATTCACCTGGTCTCCGGCACGGGAAACTCACACAATGGACCGGTTTTATGTACATCTTGTGTCAGACCGTAAATCAGAAAGATACACAGGTTCAAAAAGACGGTTCCATTGTGGGCAAAGATAAAGTCCACAATATGGGGCGCCACAAGAAGCAATCGGGAATACACATTAAATTCAATGTCAATATGTTAAACAATTTGTTAACATGTGGTTTGTACACTAGAGGTCTGTGCCACTATTGAATAATTAAGTGAAAATCAAACATTTGGATTACTACATACGGAAATTTCATTCATGCTCTCCAATCCTCCATTCATAAAATTCATTAATAAAAAAAGAAATAAGCAGCTATTATTACACAAGATGGAAAACGTAGTAACAGAGAAATTCATGTTGTTCAATATTGATTGGGTTGTTTCATCACATCGTCACAATTATCTGTCTCGTGCAAACTTTTCTAAACAGAAAAAAACGCCAAAAAACAATTCCATGAAAATCATTGGCAAACCCCTAACGTTCCTTAAAGCTATAAAGGCGTAATCAGTGAAAGCGAGAGATGATGTGTAGATTTCAAGTACAAACTGATTCAGCTATAGAGAGCGCCCATTAGAATAGTCAAGATACAATAGCGTCACACTTCCAAAGAATAACAAATCAATTTGGTTGTTTCTAATTACTTTGGGTTTTTTTTAATGTCACGACTACTAAAATTATGGGGGAAAGAAAATTCTCCAATATCCTACGTACAGTTTTTATAATCCTCAATACTAATATTCTATGAGAAAATTTATTGCAAATGACACTTCATTTAATAATTCAAGAATGAAGGATATTCATGTGCCCATCTGAAATATCTATTCATATCTATTTCCAAGAATATTAGATAAAAGTCTGAAAATCATGTCTGTTCCGACCAAAGAACACACCTTCTGAGTTCAGTCGGTGAAATGCATTCTTCTGATCACAATTACCTGGTTTTAACATGCTTTGGTTTTATGATTTAATTATTCAATTTGACATACTGACACACTGTAATCGAGAAAATGAATATTGAGAGATATTAAAGGCATCGTAAGGTAACATTTACCACATACCTTGCAAGAATTGTCCTTTGATTGGTTAAATGAAATAATTCATACGCTCATTGTACATTTCTTTGACAGCTGTACAAACTACTAGTAATATCTTTAAATTAAACAAATGTAATCACAAATTGCTTATATATCATATGATTTGAGTATTCTGAATTGTCGGTTATCAATATAATGAATTTTGTTCTGACACCAGGGATGGATACTGAGGAATCAGGTCCTAGTTCTGTGGTGTTTTCTGGGTTCTTTGTTTTAATGGAGAGTAAATCGATGCCGATATCGGTATTGCGTTATACAGAAACCAAACCTGCATTATCTAATAATGGTATTGTAGCATATCCTCATGAGATACGTGCTACAATGCATTGCTGTATTACTTCTGTATACAATAAGCGCTGCAACCTGATGAAGATTTCGGAATCTTTATCCAACTGTTAAAAACTAGAGGCATTCCGACACCTGCTGGGCGTTTCTCGAGTTTTTGGTCGCCATTAAGGTGACAAACCAATTATTTTTCTCACTAGCGTCCTTGGTAGTAAAACCTTAAGCTAACGCTTGCTGGGAGCTGGAATGATTCAAAAGACCTTGTACTTTACCTCCGTCTACAGAAAAAAAACACGTTGTATCAGACACGTGGACGTGGTCAGATAGGGTTTATGTTGGATACTGGTCAAAGTCTAGTACAGAAAAGTTAGGATGAGTTTGGCTTCAGTTTTCAGTTTTAGCTACTATGAGCAGAGCAGAAACTTGTGTGATCATGATATATATATATATATATATATATATATATATATATATATATATATATCATAGATTTCAATGATCATTCAATGAAAATATTCATTTCCTTCTGTAGTATTGATTTCAATGCACTTTCATGGTGGTAGCTCTATTTCGAATTCTTTTCATTACGTCTAGAAACCCTTGCTACGCTATTTGCATTGTAAAACGTCCGCATTGTTCTTCAGTATCTGCATATCTATGTTGTCTTTTCTCAGACAGCCAACTGCAGATTAATATAAATGAAAAAAAAATAATTGTAAAGAATTCATTCTAGACACATTTATGAGCTTAAAGGTTAAACCATTGTACCCTGTTACCCATAATCACCGCATGGTCTTCCGGGGCTAAAAAGAGGCATTCTGGAGATAAAAAGGAGCATATTTATGACCTAAATACTTCATCAAAATATATTTCGGCAATGTCATTCATAAAATGCATTCAGTAAATAACACAGGTTTGCCCTATAAGAGCACAATAAATAAGGAGTCGACGAACTTCAGTTGTCGCTGGGAGTTCCTTACCCAACAAGCCAAACTTTTCACACTATCATTTGTTGACAGGATAAGATATTAAATATTTAAAAGGATAAAATTTAATTTCATAATTTATTAGTATGTAAATTTATATATCAAATGCACCATTTGTACAATGATGATTAGTAACAGAATTTAACAATGATATCTTAGGAATGACAATATTGCACATCTTCAAAAACATGACTGAAGTCAAGAAGCAGAGTATTCACCAGGATTACAATATGTCTCATGATAACTTGTTCCTCCTTTCACAGTGTACCATATAAATGACAATATGTTCCTTGATGAATGTGATTTACACAAGCACGCGGAGTATGCAGGATGTCCATACTGAAAGAACAGCTCCAGTGTGGTGAGACATTGGTCCTGTGAGGAAAGCCTTGGCAGCTTTGAGCAGAAGAAACTCCACGTCTCCATGCTTCACCGGTTGTTTTTTCCTTGATTTATTAAAGTTTTCTTATTTCCCAAAGTGAGCTGAAGAGAAAGACCAGCAACTATTTGGAAGACCTTGGTAATTCCTACTTTCTGGACGGCAGAACATTCCACAAAGGCAGAGATATTGAATTCATTGCACAAATTTCTTCCCTCTTCTTCTGTCACGTGGCTTGGATTGTACTCGCACCGCAAGTCTGTGTGTGTTGCTGCAAGTACAATAGGAATCTTTGGATTGATGTTTCGGACCATTGGTAACCAGAAAGATTTGACGTTGTGGAATGAATCTTTATCCACCACACTGTAGCAGACGACTGTTACTAAGTTACTGGATTGACAGTTTGGTCTCACGTGCAGATCCTCCTGTACAGTGAAAAATACACTCTATAAGATATCTATTTTCAAGGATATATATATATATATATATATATATAAAACTAATCACCATCTGACAATAAGGAAACCAAACTTTGAGTACTTATTTTGATGTTCTCTCCCGATATATAAAAAATAATTTGATTATTTCTTTTAGAAATGTGCTCTTACCTCAATAGAGAGATCCGTTATATGAAGCGGATGTTTGACCCCCGCCAGATTGAGGTGAGTGCTATAGTTATCCATGAATACTGTGGCTGTATAGCTGGGAGACAGTGTATATCCCAGAAATGAGTGAATAATGGATGTTTTACCAACCATTCCATCACCGAGCATTACACAGCGTAGGCTGCTTCCCTTCCCTGTGTTTACCATGGTTTTCATTACAAGAGAACAGATCTGCTAACTCAAGTCTCAAAGAACACGTTTTAATTTCGTAACTTTCACATAAGTAATTTATATAGTGAAGAGGCATGATCTCCTGACCAATAGAAAATGTGGTTAGAAAAGACGTAGGTAGGGTATGTCGGGTTCAGTGATTAGACACCCGTGACCTTGTTCAGGGTGGTTGTTTACTCCGCCGTGTGTACGTAAAGCATTAAAATGACAATGCTGAGTTTATCTTTAGGATGTTTAAAAGTGTATTTAGTGCCGCAGATGATAACTATACAAAAGAAAAAAAATCGGGAGGTGTATTTACGATTATCAACAGTCTGTTGGAGAAATTCAATCCTTTTGGGATATATAGTTCGTCAGCCCATGAACTATATACATCCCACTTCTTTTTAAAGATCTCTCTCATCTTTACCTATTAAGAAAGTGCGATGATAAGTCGAATAATAACATTAAGCTTTGATCATTTCTTTTATTCTGACATAAGATATTAACACCTTACACATAATTTTAGTAATAAGTACTAATATGACCTGTACTAGGTAAATGTTACGCATTCAAAACAACGATAATTTATATGCATTCAAGATTGAAACCAGAGTGGCATTTGATAGTTTTGCCCTTAAGTTTGGCTAAACTGGACACTTGAAATCTTGGATGTTATGGAAATTTTTTTTATCTTTGTATCAGAGTTTACCTTACGCCATTCACTATCACTATCGCCTTCTCTAACATGTGCCATTCCGCACCTCTTAGACGAATTCCGTGGGGATCCGGGTTAGAATAGGTCCTCAGTACCCCTTGATTGTAAGAGGCGAGTAAATGGGGCGGTGTTTCGGATGAAACCAAAAAAAAAAAAAAAGAAAAACAAGAAAAAAAACCAAAAAAAAAAAACCACCGAGGTCCCCAGTCACATAATGAAGATCTCCCCCTACTCAAAGGCCGTGAGCGCCGAGCATAGGCCAAATTTTGAGTGACAAATTCTCGAGCGGAGCGTAAAAAAATATGGAACCAACTAAAATTTTTAAAAATAAAAGCAAAAAAAAAATATATATATATATATATAAAATAAAAATAAAAAAAAAATAAAAAAATAAGTAAATAAATAAAGCGAAAAGAGTAGATTCAGTTGTTCCGAGAATATATTCATCATTTTTTTGTGCAAGAATGAGTACAAAAAACATTTTAATCAATCTAACTGATGCCCTGAAGCAATTGAATGTTCTTTGTAAATGTTTTGATATCTGAGGGGATTCACCGAAAGCACTGCAGTAAAGCAGACATCATGGAAATCTTGTACTGGACATAAAATCGGCACAGAATGAGATTCTTTTGAAACTGGAATCTGACAATTACATCATAACCTATAATCTGAAGCTGGCTTTTCGTTTGTTTATGATTGATTGATAGTGTTACAGTCCGAAGTGACAATTCGGTAGAAATATCTTGTAAATGCATTTGTTGAACTCTCACACGACAAAGTTTTGGGGTTGTAGAGGAAGTTGTATGGCACACCTGATAAAGAATCCCAATACAGACTCGGGGTATTCCCCGTTGTCTATGTCCTCTACCTCTCCGATTTTCCCGGAATACCTTGTTACAAATCATGCACCCGACCAAAATATTCAGAGTAGGTCAAACACTAGAAGTGTCCGCAACAATTTCTGAACTCAAGATATGTGAATTGTCATGATGTAACCACAACCCATACAATGACCACATTCTTTCTAACCGCAGAGATGACCCTAGTCGTGTGCAACATAGGGTCATCTAGATTCTTGTCGCGAGCTTGCCTACTGTATTATTTATACAATGATAAAGTGAAATTCAGCATTCTAGTTCAAAACAAACAGTAGGAAATAGTCAGGAATGCGAGGAATTGGAGTAATGCTACGGGGATATGCGAATTCATGGAAAGAAATTCTGCACTATTTCGAGTATCGTAAACTTAGGATTTTAGCCAGAATTTTTCGGTGCAATCCTGTTTAAATTTCTACAAGTGTTGAAAGGAGAGCAATATCGCACCTGTTAAGAAGCTTACAGATATTTAGACAAGTGATTTAGAACCATGCACTGTGTGAACTTAACATTTAACCTCAAGTGGTCAGTTTAGACGATACAACTTTGCTAAGTATTACTGCGGTTCGGTCTACCTCACTTGTGTACAAGAAGGTTTCACAAGAAATCATGATTGATCCGTCATATGGGTACGACTTCCGCTTCCAGTGTAGTATCTAAATAATCTAGAGCTGCACAACTTTGCTATATTGCATTTTCGTTGCCCATCCACATATTTAATACACATTGTCACTTACTTACAAATAAAGTATTGTGATTGTCGGAAACTGTTGCAGAATTGGAATGTATTACCTTTCAATAATCACAGGACACTAAACCGTATCTGGATCCAATACATAACGTGAACTTTATGATCTGCATTTTCAATGCCTTTTGATTTTTGTTGCCATGTCACCACTACTCTAAGTCACTTTTTAGATAAAGTTGACGATTTTTAACATTTAAAAAAAACATACATCAATGATCTGTTCATTATCTATGAACGATAATTGGACAATGATTTGTGAAACCAACGTAAAAATTCAATACCAAAGTCTTTAAGGTGCATTTTCTATTAGATAAACATTTCCTGATAGTTTGTCAGATTTGTGTTTAGAAGTTTATTCGTACACAGTTCTGCCATCACGTACATCGACCGCCCCCACACATGTCTGTCCTTTAAGTTCTCGAATCTCGAATCACAATTAGCTTAAAAGATGTAACCAACATTTTGGTTGTCATTTATTTGACTTTCAAATAAATGATTTTAGAATTTGGCGCCTTCAGAATGTCAAGTAATTTCTTAGATATTAATCAGAAGTCCCGGAGAAGGAAGATTTAATGACAGACAAAAACATTTCCTGTTGGATGGAAGTATAGACTCTCGCGACCAGCAAGGTTAATAACTAAGTACAATCCCCAAGAAGGTGGGTTTATCTTTTTTTCTAGAAATGTGCGATATAAGTTTGATCATGAAATGATCTGAGAATTTCTAAGACAGGTGTGGGAAAAACTAAAGGTAACGAATAGTACTTTAATCTCATAAATCCCGCAAAGAATCTGAAATTGCAAAGCAAACATGGATATCTGAAAACACCAGAGGTGGCATTAGGTGCCGAGGAAGCATCCCCTGTTGACCAGTTTATACCCGCCGTGAGCTCAATAATTTGATCAGGTAAACGGAGTAATCTGTAGTCAAATTTAAACAGTTAAAATCCTTGTAACATCAACACATTTCGCAGTAGCCTGCCTCAGTTTAAAAAATAATCATATGCGGAACATGCTCTTGCATATCAATTCGGTTTAGAGACATAAACAACACATGCTTATTATAAAGAAATATTGCCACAAAACAAAGGAAGTTGACGTTGGAGAAGTCGACGTCAGCCCGTTTTTAGTTTGCTGTCTGCGTTTGTGTTTAGTAAGATATCTAAATATTTAGCAGATATGGAAGACTTTGTGGGATCTGTAATTTTGAGTTCACTTGGTTATATTGAATCGATACATTAAGAAAAGTGAATATCATTAATTGATAAAAGGTGGTCGCTGCAACTAAATGTCGACTTGAAGGCCACAGAAAGACATTTTTTCTTATGCAGAAGCTTTTGAATAATCTATGCCTCATAAGAACAACAAACCAGATAAGCTAATAAAGGAGCACAATTCGTGCTCATGGAAATTCCAACAGACGGTTGGAAGACCTGATCACCACAGACTACGTATATTGTCTATGAGGAACTCCAGCATCTTTTTTAATATCAACATTAGAGTGCTTGTGCGTAAAATGAGAGTGGTGTTTAACGATATATATATATATATATATATATATATATATATATATATATATATATCTGTGTGCGGTAGCTCAGTGGTTAGAGCGTTCGCTTCGTACCGGGAGGTCGTGAGTTCGAGCCCCGCTCGTGCCATGGCCGCGTCAAACCTAAGACGAAAAATAGATAGTGATTGCTCCTTCACCAAACGCTCGGCATTTAGAAGTGAGAATCACGGGTCTTTCGGATATGACCTTAAAAACGGAGGTCCCGTGTCACGGTAGGCGTTGGCACGTTAAAGAACCCTCACTGCTACGGCCCTGAGCGCTAAGCATAGCTCTAAATTCTTGGTTCTTCACCTACAGCTGGTGACGTCTCAATATGAGTGAAAAATTCTCGATGGGACGTAAAACAAACAAACAAACAATATATATCTGTGTGTGTGTGTGTGTGTGTGTGTGTGTGTGTGTGTGTGTGTGATGACTGATATGAATATTTCCTATTTCCATTTTTATTAAAGAAGCAATAGTCTATAATGTCAAAAAGCCCCGTCTTCAATCAATCGTATGGATGGTATAAAGTGTTGAAAAGTCGTATGTTTTGTGACTGTTGGTTTAGAAAATATTATGTGATTTCAAACTTACTAAAGGTTTCTTTAGAATTCTTGAGAATCCACATTTGATTTACACCACTTCTCGCATATATTGTGACACACAACGTCTAAAGTTACTCCCGGAATGATAAAATATGACGTGATTTTCTCTTACTAACAACGTACAGAGCTGTGCATAGAAATCAGGTACCATAACGCTACAGAAATGAACAACATGGCATGCTTTATTCATCAGGTTGTGCCGGATTGATCAACACACCAACAAAGGACTATGTGTATAACTTTGTCTCTTAAAATTACCTTCAATTTTTAAAGAAAGGCTTCTGTATTTTGACGAAGAGTGTATTCAATCTTTTTATACATATTGTTTATTGCAAAATGCTGGTGATCCTTAGATATATCATAAATATACGGCTATTTCCGGATCTTTTGCTAAAATATGCACATCCTTCTATAAATAGACAGTGCATCAGAGAATATGATTTATAATGTTATCTGAGATTGTTTTGTGAAAACAAATGCCTCCCCAACTCCCCAAATTGAAAGTGCTCTAAATTAAACCTTCTCCCCTTAATGTACTGCATTACATGGAGGAGAAATCATAAACAAGAACATAGACATAAAGAACTCCGATAAGCCATATAGGAAAAGTGTGCACAAGCTACACATGTATTTTACACTTCCACTCCTCTTATATCCACCTTAACTTTTAAAAAATAATTGGATCCTCCCGTCCCGACAATAAGCACATCTACAAATTGCAATGAAGCATTGTACAAAGAGTACAAAAACAATATGTCTCCCTGGAAAATGAAAGACATAATTCATATGTATCTCTCAAGGACAGATCAGTGGTAGGAAATAATGTTCTCCAATGCACAAATTGTTTTGACATCATCAAAAAGCACGAAAGTGACTTTTCGGTGGTAAAAATGACGACAGACGATATTTTACGTGTCGTAAATTACAAGAATATTGTCAAGTGTACTGGCCATGGTAGGCAAGCGGTTAGAGCCCTCACATTGCAATGGGGAAGTTCGGGCTTGATTCTCGATCACTGAGCGGCATAAAACCTAAGACATTCCCTAGTGTTATTAATGACTTACCTAAATGTATTAATTACAAATTTTCAAAACAAACTTTGGTCTAGAAAACATTATCTGTTGAATTTGCGAACTTGTAATCATCATCTTCCTGTAGAAACTGGTAGATGGGAGGATATTGAAAGAAGTTTAAGGATATGTACATTGTGTAATTGCAATAGTATTGGTGATGAATTTCATTATGTCTTGGATTGTAATTTTTTCTCAAACGACAGAAAAAAATATATTTTAACAATAGAAACACTTCAACATTAACAAAATTTGTAAAAACTCCAATATTATTAAGTTTAATGAGTTAAAGAATACAAACAATGTGGTACTTTTAAATTTGTTCAGAATTTTTTAGTGCTGCCTGGTTTTCCTGAACTAATGTACTCATGCCTAACTATATGTTTATTTATTTTTCAACACATGTATATTTTGTGACCTTTACCTGTAACCTTAATTTATATATGTATAAATTTGTTTGTACTTCGTGTACCAGTGATCTGGTTTTGAGTGAATAATATAAATGAGAATTACTGTTACCTCGCCAAGCGCTCGACATTAAAAGTGAGAGTCATGATTCTTTCAGGTATGGCTATAAAAACAGATTTTGTTCACAATAGAAGTTGCTAAGATAGAGAACCTTCACTGATTAGTTCGTAACGCCATGCGTGGGTCAAAATTTGTGGTACTTCACCTAAAGCTGGTGATGTCTCAACATTCATGAGTGAAAAAATCTTGAATGCGGAATAAACAATACCCAAGCAAAACATTATCAGCTTTTAAAGAACGTTAAATCTGCAAGATGTCACGTGATTTCTTCAGAACACCAGCCACGTATTACGTTATCGATCAATCTAATGGAAGGATTTTATAAACAAAATTAAACCCATGAAAACAAGTCATCGTAATCTTTGTTGAAACACTTTATGTGTTTGAGATATTGAATTTGTTACAATGATTTTTATTCAGAACATCGATAGTTCGAAAGAGTTTATTAGTGTATAACGTCTTAATAGATAAATTACAGCAAATAGATAAAATTACAGCAAATAGATAAAATTACAGCAAATAAATGAAATTACAGCAAAGTAAAAAAGCTCAATATTTCTTTGCCACTACAAATCAGAACTCATTTTTTAATCAGATTTTCATCATCTATCGTCATGATTTATCATTCAGAGAGTGCATTAAACTTAAAAATAAACCATCATGTCCTGCTGTAGAGGCATGAATAATGTCCTGTTTTATAAGTCTATTTAGATTAACAATTACATCTATATGTGAAGTAGAAGAAGCAAATCACCCAATTGAGATAATCCTACCAAAACCAGTGAACATTGACACAGAATGTTGCAATAGCTGAGCGAAATCTTTCAAACACCTTAGGTGACAAAATATTTCTTTGGAAATGAATTGATACCATGCAGAGCATTGTACGACTAAAATATTTTAAGAATAAATAAAATTCAAATTTACACGAAATACTCTGTCAGAAATGGATTTTTATATCTTTCAGTGTTAAACTTTAAGTTAAATTTATATCTTCTTGTTAATGGATATTCTGCTTGAGCTTATCATGGTGGAAATAACTTGTTCTTCAATCATGATGAAAATGGCTTTTTTTCTATAGCAAATTACAGGTGATTTTTCAGCACAAAATGAGGACAAATGCCGTTTTTGTTGATATCGTATTTTGTGTGATGCCTATTGTTGTTTTAAAGTTAAGATGACCAACTTTGAATCTTTCAAAGCCTCTATTTCTCTTCAAAACCGATATTAGAAACTAGTAAACATTTTAAACACTTGACAACAATTTGGTTAAACCCCCAAACATTTAACACCTTTGGTGATGATTTTTTTTTTCTCTGCAGTAGAATGGTCCCAGGTTGGAAATGTCTCCACAGTCACAGATACCTGTACTTAAGATATAGCGAACCTGTCCTAATAACCAAGGTATTTTCTGTAGATCATATTTCTACTTCACACCTGTTTTTAACTGTTTTATTCGTGAACACTAAAGTTTTCATACAATAACATTTTTTGTTGATGCGATAAAATGCCCCTGATGGATGCCCAGTCTAATTAGAGCAGAAGTGAAATTTAGAAAGTCTATTGCTAACATTTTTTTGCTTTTTTGTTTTCTACTTTACGTTATTTAATACCTGCAGTGGAAATTTTGTAAACCATGTTTCTTTGTGATGATGATGTAAACAAATTATAAAAAATCAAAGTCTAACATACATTGTATATCATTTCACTAAAGAGTTTTGTTTTCGTTCTAAAAATGACGTATTGATGGTAAAACTTGTTTGTTGGATAATACTGAGAGTAGTTTTACCCCAGGGTCCAGGGGTCACTGTTCTGATAAACTAACTCAACAGGTTTAATAGTCACCATTAAAATGTACAAAACGTGGAGGTTTATGTGGATATTGCTCTCTAACAAAACTAGATGGGATCATGACACATGCCAAATATGCTATTAGTTAACAGTAAACATTATTTTTAGGACTTTAGAGGATAAAGTTACCCTGACATCGATGGCACTCGTGATGAGTTAGAATGACCACATTAACCAGTCAACTGGAGGTAGGAAACCATCTAAATCAGCGTGGAGGATTTGGAGGTTGTTACACCCAATTACAATCCAGAGAGTCCCCAGGTAGGCCTGTCTAAATCAACATGGTCAATATGGAGGCTGTTACACCCAATAAAAGATCGAAGTGTCATCTTTTACAAATTGTGTCACCGTATGTTGAGAGTGAGAACAAAAACACATAAAGACGAATCTGGTCATGAATTTCATTTATGAACAAACTTAGGTAATTTCCCTCCTTTTCTGTATTCCGTCTTTTCTTTTAAGAATTGAATGTTCATCTATATTGGGTCTTTATTGCAGGAGACAACAACCCTATTTCTATGCTAAATGAGTAAAACATACACTGAAAGGATGAGAAGGAATTTAATTTCTCTGTAGTGACAATTATCAATCAAATAGTTTCGTTATTTTCTTATGTTTACATTATTTATTTATTAATAAAACAATCAAAAGTTTTATGTCGTTGTATTTTGTGATTTTATTTCATTTTATACTAACCATGTTTCTAGTCCTTATAAACTCATGCCCTCATGAAGCATAGTATTGAGCAATGGATATAGCGGGCTCTGATTTATAAAGGAAAACTTCAAACATTTTTTGTAGATTTTATATTATAAATATAGAGATTATTTACAGAATCTAATACTGATTTCTCAGTCACAATTTCAGTTAGGCCTAATAAGTGAATGGAAATCTTAACAACTATCTTTTTTTTCTCTAAAATTTGATAATATTAGAACACGATGATGAGATAAATAACTAGCCCTACAGACTTTGATTATATGCTATGCACGTTTATCAACATAAGAGAGTGTTATGTTTTCTAAGAAAGGTGCGATAAATATCTTTCACTTTTGTTTTAGTATATTATATGATGATGCATACATTAACAGATATCAACCGACCAATATACTGAGACTTTCCATGACAGAACGAGAAATCGCGGTACAATGGCGTGATTTTCCCTGTATTAACCTTTGTAAGCAGAAAGCGCGTGTAAACTGTTACGTAATGTGAACTCATCTTCAACCACACTGAACTTCATAACATCTGTCACAACCTAATGTGTCCTCGATCTGTTCTCTACGATGATTTCAATTGGTTCTTGGTAAACAACATTAAAGCCTTATTATCAATTTTGTTTTATATTTATATTACATTTGTAGAAATTTTGTGACTCAGTGAATTGATCATTTGAAACAAAAACAACAAACAAAACAAACACATAATCTACTCTACACTGTTCTTTGAAGGATTTCTGAGATTGAATTTCACCCTTTTCACACACACACACACACACACACACACACACACACACACACACACACACACATATATATATATATATATATATATATATATATATATATATATACTAGTACAATAGTATAATGTACTTCTTGTACTACTGATTTTTACAAGGCTCAATATATTCCAGAGACATTAAAAGTATAAAAATTCATACAATGTTTTATTTAAAACTTAATCTTAGTGCAATATTCGGAGAGTGCAACGAATTAAAACTACAGCGACATATCCTGCTGTAGAAACGTAGTGACCTCTGAACGATGAACGATTTTTTAAAGTCTATTCTGCTGTGAAAATTGTATTTTAACTATTAGATTAGATAAATACATAAACAATGCACCGAATAAAGAGAGAACCTTGCCAAAAACCAGTGTACATTGACACAGGATGTTGCAATGGCTGGGTGCAATGCCTCAAAAGCCTTTGGTGACAAACTCCTTTCTTCACATACCACATAAGAAATTGTACAACTTAACAATATTTTAAGAATGGACAAATTCCCATATATACCAGATAATACTGTATCAGAAATTCTATGTTAAATGTGTACCTATTTGTTCATAGTATATGTAATTATCTTTGTTGTTTTTAGGTCAACTTTGAATTTTTTTTAAAAATAATCCTGTCTGTTCAAAAACGATATTAAACAGTAATAAATGTTTTCAACACTTGATAAACCCTCAAACATCTAACACCATTGGTGATAATATTCCTATCTGTAGCTAGAGTGGTTCCAGGTAGGAACT
This sequence comes from Ostrea denselamellosa, assembly GCA_024699665.1. NCBI lineage: Eukaryota > Metazoa > Mollusca > Bivalvia > Ostreida > Ostreidae > Ostrea > Ostrea denselamellosa. The sequence continues at coordinate 2,101,660 of JAMZEH010000014.1, forward strand.
GACTCCATCAGCACAGCTCCCTGTAAACTGGATTTAGCGAACATATCCTAAGATCCAAAGTATTAGCAACGGATCATGTTTCATCTTAACACTTGTTGTTTAACTGCAGTTAAGTCTTCATACAATACCGTTATTGCCTGTTTATCAAAATGATATGTATGCAATGACTATAAACTTGTTTTCCTTATTTTATCTATTGAGTGTTTGGAATAGTTAAATGCACAATCAAATTAGAGTGAAATTAAAGACTTTTCCAAGCATTTAAAACTGTCTTCATTTTTGTTGTTGTTGTGGTTTTCTATTTTTATGTGTTTGTAGGTTGTGTTTTACATCATCTTTAATTTTCAACAATGTTTTATTTTACCGATGAAAAGAAAAAAATTGATAATATTCAAAGTTGTAACATATGTGTATATATCATTTCACCAGAACGTTTTGTTTTGGTTTTTTTCACTCGAAAACCGACATATTGGTTATTAACATAACTTTTAAATACTACACCGACATCAAAATGTACAAAACATCATTTTTCATTTAGACATCAATCTACAAGAAACCTTGACAATACGATGGATGCCGAATATCCCATAATTAACAGTAAACCATGTGTTTAGGAGTTCAAAGGATAAAGTTTCCTTACATTGATAATATTTATGACATGTCAAAATGACCACTTTAACCAGTCAACTGAAGGTGGGAAACTCTTTAAATCCGCATGGCCAATTTGAAGGTTATTACACCCAATTACAGTTCGGAGTGTCCCCTATTAGGTTCCCTCTAAATCATGGCCGGTTTGGATGGAGGTTGTTGCACCTAATCACAGATCTGGGTGTTCTCTTTTACAACCTGTGTCACCACGGGTATAGTTGAAAACGAAAACGCATAAAGGCAAACCTGGCGATGAAATTCAGTCATTGGAAACTTCAATATTTTTTCTTCCATTTTCTATATTTTTCAATGAGCAGAAGTAGAAAATTGTGTTATCGCTTAAATTTTCTTCAAGAGAGGTAATTAGCGCGTTGAACGTTGAGGTAATATGTTTTAACTCTGGTTCATATGCGCTGATTATATTAATGAAATCTAAGTCGTTTGAGGATTTTCGGACTGGGGATCGTCTGTTTATTAAGATATCTTTATAAAAGATCAAATACATCGCAAGGCACCTTCCTGGACGTCAGCGTAAAGACTAAATATAAGCTCCTTTGAGTAGCATGAATGCCATTTTCCTATGGCGCCAATCATTCCGATTCAGTTTATTTTTATCAATCAATGAAAAGAGTCATATTACCGTACGTTGTATTCGTCTTTTCATTATATATCGCTATTTTGTGTTTTTGTTTTATTCTCTTCTATTTTTCATCATATCAAATCATGCCCATAACCATGCAGTAAATACACTGGAATTTGAATTTTTTTTTTAAATAAAAAAAAAAACTTGATGAGACAGGCAACAGGTTTACCCGCTATTGATTTATCACGTGTGATTTAAGTCATAAGTCAATGACAATTCTATTGAAGAACATATCTTTAATTTTGATACGGCAAACAGTAAGTCTTTGCTCTGAACTAGTTTTCAACTATTCTATTAGACTGACTGTCTTTCGGTATTACACATCGTTTTGGTTTATCGTTGGATTAACATATAAAAGGAAATTGTTTGTACCTGCAAGTACCGTTAAAAAATATATTTATGAGGGGGGATAACACGGCATAGTTCGTTTAGAATTTTGCATTAGAATAATGAAAATCTTGTATGAAGGAAAGGGAGAGAACAATCTATTTGTATAAAATAATACCTTGAATTGTGTTGTTTTGAATCACTGCAATAATATAATGGTCCATTAATGCAAGGAGAGATAACTCTAACCACTAACCCCCAAATCATTCAGAAGGATGTAGGTGCTTTTAAAATATGCTTTAAAAATTGCAATAAAATAGAACAGGCCTAGGGGCACTAATAATGAAACAATTTCTTCATCCATCCTTAATAAACTTTCAACAAGAAATAGAATCTCTTTCCGTTTGGAAATTTACGGGACTACTTACGTCTGTATATGTAATAAATATTTTTAGCTCATATATTCTGTCTCTTCAACAGATGACAATAAATTTATGTTCGCTGAGTAATGTTCGTCCGCAATCTAGTATTAATGTTGCAATGACCGGTCATATTTTAAGGCTGTCTAGCTGTGAAATTGCATTAATTTTTTAAACAACCTTTAGCTAACTTTATAAAAATTCAGATTGATAATGATGAATGCAAGCTCTGCGGACGCATTGAAGCAGATGATGAAGTTGATACCATGTTAAGGCATTAACCTTAACTTAATGGTATTTAGAAGTGGTATTTAGAAATATTAACTCAACACCTTGGATGACAAAACTGTTTCCTTACATATGAGATGACCTACTGAAGGACATTGCACTAATTGCACTGATTCATTCAAACAGAAGTATACACTTTTGTATGGATCATGTAAAGATATTTAAGTTAATGTATAGAATTCGACTGGTTCTATTTAATACCGTTAGAAAGTTAACTTGATACGAGTATATTTACAATACAAATATCCGCTATCGCGATTAAAATAAGAAGACATAACAGAGATTTAGGATTGGGTGAAAATATAATTCTTTTCAACGTAGAAGTTTAGGAATGGTTGTAAGAAATAGGTTATTGTGGTAACTATGTTTACAAAGTATTTCATATCTAATGAGGTCCAATATACTCCGTCCAGCAGAGTAAATTGTCGGTGTGATAAATGTTTAACACTTGATAACCAATATATATATAAATCCACACCTTTGATAATAGAGTAACTTTCAAACACACGAACGGCGTAAAGTAGAACGATGCTCCATCAGAACAGATACCCGCATTTTGGAATAGTGAAACTGCACAAATACCACTGTAATCACGAAAGATCAAATTTCCATTTAACACCTCATATTTCACAGGATTTTAACTGGTATATTTGTTTAACTCTCTGACACCAATATAGTAGTTGCATTAGGGCCTGGGTGAGTAAGGAATTTATAAATAATATTATTGAAACTTTAGATGTAAACTCGTAATTAATGGAGGTACAATGTAACTGGTACATTGTACAGAAAGAGCACTACGCAGTTAAAAATGGATATAGGACAGAGATTATAACACAAAACAGCGAATAACCCACACAATAGAGAGTAAAACACAATTTACAGAATGCAACACAAGGAAGTAATCATCAAATTCATTTCCTTTGCTCTGAAGGTTTTGAGGTTCATATTTGCTTTCGGCACCATAAACAACATAGCAGCTCATAGAGATTATTTCACAAATCTTCGATAAAGGAAGAGGGATATAAAAAGGGAGTATTGTTGATATTGTATTACATTTCCATTTTCAGAGTTCTTGCCGTTGATATCTTTACAAATTGTAGTGATAGTAATTTCCTAATGAATGGACTGCTGTGGTGGCTGATTTGTGCCATTTTACAATTTGTCGTCTTTTTGCCTCGTCGTCTTTTCGTCTTTTCGAGGCGAAAAGACGACAAAACGAAAAGACGATAAAACGATAATTAGCGATTTTTCGCCCCGAAATAACGAAAAGACGACAAAACGGGTAGTCAAAAAGACGACAAAATATAGGCGAAAATACGACAAATTAAACCAGCAAATTAGTGACCTTATTTGTCGTCTTTTCGCCTCGAAAAGACAACAAAACCAAAAGACGACAAAACAATAATTAGCGACTTTTGGCCCCAAAATAATGAAAAGACGACAAAATGAAAAGTCGAAAAGACAACAAAATACAGGCGATAAAGACGACAAACAAAATCCGCAAATTAGCGATCTGCTTTGTCTTCTCTACGCTTGGCGGTTTTTTCCCCCGTCTTTTTGAAACGTTTGATTCATCCGTTTCCATTTTGTTGCTACGACATAAAAAAAAATCATATTTTCTATACAGTTGATTATCAGATTACATTAAATCCGTTTCTCTGAATCATTATAAGGAATGAACGTGATCTCATTTTATACGCTTTTAATGTGTATACTGCCTCAAATTACTTTATATCGTATAAATCGAGTAGAGATATTACTTTTATTTCTTAAATAATGTTATATTTACTGGTTCTAACGAGATAAGTAACAAAATCGTTGTTAACAACTTCTTATAATGAAAAACTATGTCGTGATAATGAGATGCTATTTAGTGATGACGCGATGGAGTCTGGTAATCTCCTCATTGCTGTATAAGAAACTTGTTATTAGGACTCTGGGTAGAGATTGCGCGTATGGAAACAATGTCAAAATAGACAATGTGTTGGTCTGTACAATTTAAAGAACAAGGAAAACAAAAAGAATTGGAACGGATTTCGCCGGTTGTGAAGAGATGAATCTAGCAGGACTAGAAAAGGATAGCAATGGACTAAGAATTCTATTATATCAAATAGAAATGGGTACGAATAAATTTATTACCTTTACAATATTTCGTTAAATAATTTCGAAGCATATTTTAATTGTTCTTCTACCCATTTATCAAGGCTCGACTGCGGATCATCGTGATAGTCGGGCAACACTCGACCGACTTGTAATTTTTTATGTCCCCAAAACTCATCTCTGGTACTAAAAATCAATTTTACAGCAGCATGGCGCTTAACATTTGGTGTGGGCCGACTTTGTTTTACGACCGACCAATAATAAAAATCTGATCGCCCGATTATCGGTTTAAATGTAACCCCGGTATTTTGTTTGATGCGGCCATGGCACGAAGCGGGCTGGAACTGACGACCTCCCTGTTACGAAGCGAACCACTATCAATGAGCTACCCCGACCGGTTCATTTCACTAAATATGTTATGGAATATTGTAAATACCATTAATCAATTTAATGTTCCTTAAGAGGGGTTTGTATCGTTATGACAAATTGAATACAGTCATGTGATACTCTAGAGAGGGTAGATATTCTGTAGACCGAAGAAGTACAATCCATTACGTGTGCTTCATAAAAAGTGCCCTGCTTGTTTTTCATAGGATTATGGCACCATAAAACATTCCAGGTTAAAAACCTCTATACATGTATATAGACACCGACGGTTATTGCTCCATTGACATCGAAATTAAACCGCAAGAAGCAAAAACCCAGTAATACATGAAACTGGTTCAATGAGCTTTGACCACATTATTCATCACACGTAAACAATAGAAAACGTCGAACTCAACAAGGATTCATAATCCTGCATGTTCTGATTATGTGCTGGGTGGCCATACCATTTGAAAAAAGAACAACCCAAAAAATCTCACATTTATTTGACTCGGGCCTCTGGCGGATGTTGCTCCCAATTAGCGAAGATTTCTTCCTCTAATGAAATTGCATATCAAAATGTTGTCAATATGCTTAGAAACATGACACGGAAAGACTTTTTATTGTTTGAATATCCTTGTTATCGATATCTACTTACCTGTAAACTTCTAAAGAGCAATCGGGCACAAAGGCATTAAGATGTTAGTGTACTATATTTCTGAAAACAAATAATTGGCGCTCAAACACACACACAACTCTCTCTCTCTCTCTCTCTCCTCCTCCTCCTCCTCTCTCTCTCTCTCTCTCTCTCTCTCTCTCTCTCTCTATATATATATATATATATATATATAAACACATAATTATGTATCGATAATTGTTGAATGCACTACCCGGAAATCATTATATATTTACATTTCCAGTGTTTTTTTGGCTTTGATATCTTTACCAGTTGTAATGTTGGCCATTTCCTTATTAACGCGATGCAGTTGTTGATTAATTGTTTTACGTCCCGTAGAGAATTTTTCGCTTATATTTAGACGTTACCAGCTGTAGGTGAAGTACCACAAATTTAGACCTATGTTAAACGCTCAGGGCCGTAGCAGTAAGGGTTAATATGCCAACGCCTGCCGCGACTTGGGATCTCCATTTTTAAGGTCCGAAAGACCCGTGATTCTACTTTTATATGCCGAGTATTTGGCGAAGGAGCAATCACTACTTATGTTTATGTCTTAGATTTGACGCAGTCATGGCACGAGCGGGGCTCGAACTTAAGACCTCCCGGTTACGAAGCGAATGCTCTAACTACCAATGCAGTTGACAACAATGCTCGTATGAATATTGATAAATATTGTACGTCTGGGAATTCCGACAGAAATGAAAGTAGAAAGTAAATGTAAGAAATGAATTTAATTTTGAAAATACACGAGGAATGCAACGCTTCACACCGGCATACTTTTCATGAAGCTAACGCGCTTCGTGAAGTATGCGGGCGTGAAGCGTTGCAGTTCATTCCTGTATGTATTTTCAAAAATGAAATTTATTTGATCTATTTTGATCAGGCCTTCCAACAGTCTGTTGGATTTTTTCATGGGCGCGAATTGAGCTCCTTTATAAGCTGACCTATTTTTATTTTAAAGATTACTAGGCAGGATTTATTCAAAAGCTTCTACATGAGAAAAACAAATCCTCGCCTCGCTGTGACATTCAGCTCGATATTTAGATATACCGACGATTATCTGTTAACAATGATCATTTTCATTCATATGTGGATTCATTATATCCCAATGAACTTGAAACAAAAGACACCAAGTCGTCCACATCTGCTTCATACTTAGATTCTTCACTGGACACAGATGTTAACGGCAAACTAACAACTCAACTTTATGACAAAAGGGATGACGTCAGTTTCTCCATCGTCAACTCCCCATATTTATGTAGCAATATTCCATTATCACCTGCATATGATGTTTATGTCTCTCAACTGATTTGATACGCAAGATCTTGTTCTGCATATGATCAGTTTTTAAATCGAGACAGGCTACTGACAAATGAGTTCATAGTAAAAGGGTTTCAAGAGTCTCGTGTAAAGTCAGGATTTTGCAAATTCTTAAGCCGATATATCGGTCTTATTTACCAATACAACCTGCCACTGGGTCAAATGCAAGATAATGTTCTTCCTGTTTTCACAAATAAGTGCATGTTACAGGGGTTTCAAAAGTCTCGTTTGAAGTCAGTATTTAGCAAATTCTATGTTAATTATAATGGTCTAATTTGCGAATTAGTTCGAATGCTGTGAACGTGTTTCATACCAAATGTTAGGTCGTTCTTTACACACAGACTTTAACTACAGATTCTCTGTTTACCTGATCAAGATATAGGGCTTATGGCGGGTATGACAGGGGATACTTACTTCTTCTAGGCACCTGACCCCCACCTATGGTATGTCCAGGGGTTCATATTTGTCCAACTCTTAATTTTGTATTTTTTATAGAAGTTATGAGATTGATCACTGTATATAGTCTTCACTTTTTTACCATTAAGATTTCCTTTCCACTAATGTAACGTTTAATGGAAATGTTGCCTGTGTATGATTAAACTAACTAATTTTTGTAGTAAATTCTGATATTTAGACCAGTATGTATGCAGCTCGAGATTTTAATGAAGTACATTTTACATTGATAGTACTCGAACTAGTCCTACTATTTGATGTGTACATTGTACATTTTTTTTAACAAAATGATTATACTAAAGAGAAAACAGTAATTTAAAAAAATTGTAGAAATGTGTGATACTATACACTGTTTCGAACTGAACTTGGTAGTATTAGAATGAAAGAGCAAAACGAACAATGACCTTTACTTTCATGAAAGTTACAAACCTGGTGACCGTCAAATAAAGAGAGATAACTCTTTCAAATTTTCAACAAGATCAACAGCCAGGGACTTCGGTGTTGAAATCGAAGTATAAATAACAGGTTCAGAGCATGGCCAGGAACTTTAGGATTTGTTTACATTTACTCAGAGACGTTTTAAAATTTTGTAATGTCATACTTTACAAGCCAAATAGTGTTAATTTGGAACAAATATTTTACTTTTTCGGATTTATTAAATCAAACCACGACAATGAATGCACCTATGTAAAGATACCAAGCAACTACGTGTTTCAAATATTTTTTCAACTTTTAATAATACATATAGTACATATATCTTATGTATATAACAGTCCATTTATATACAGGTGTTATAAACAACTTGCATTAAAAAAAAAAAGATATGGTCTAGCCCACGAATGAACCTAGTGTCAGGAAGTTTGTTACATGTCAGAATAAAAAATATGTCAAGCATTCGAATACAGGGAAGTTCTATAAAGTATAGAATATTGAAATCATGCAAATTTCGTACTAGGACACCTCAGATTGTCATATTGCAAGGGGGAATGAAGAATAAATAAATGAACACATGATACTTCCTCCGTGAATAACATATTTTTGTGGTGGCTATATCCCACAGACGTTCACTGAATATTTAAAAAAAAAAAACAATATTGAATTAAGTCAGTACATGGCTATGCTTATCGTGAATTAGTCAGAAACAATATGGACTATAAAGTTGATGCTGTACAGGAGAGGCGTAGATTAAAATTTTAAATCCTTTGTGTTTGCCATCAGAGTATCAGTTTTGTTAATGTTGCTGTCACGGAGTTCGCAACCTTCATGAATAATTAATATAGAAATGAAAAATTAAAGTATCAGAAGATGAAATATGAGTCAAGATTTATACTTTGTTGTTTAACGTTTTGAAGAATAAAAAAATCAGATAGTTGTGTTGTGTTAGAAATTCGGGCAGGAAAAATATACTTTTGGACTAAAAACAGTCATCCTTGAAAATGTGTGTTTTTAGTCCATTATTATTTAATTGTCATATAACGCCTCAACACAAATTGACGATATAACAAAAATTCTTTAGTATTCATCAGGAATCATCTTTACTTTCAGAATCAAACATTAAATGTGGCGTGAAAACAAAGTTTCTTTTCATATGACATTTAAAAAGTTGTTGGTATCATTTCAAAACGAAACCTAGTGCAATGCGTTTCAGTCAATGTTTTTGTACAAATGAAATATAGAGGCCTTTCTCCTATAAATAGGCTTTGAAGTATTTTGTAGCAAGATCGATGAAATGATAGAGTTCATAAATGTTTAAAAAGTACAAATAAGAACAAACAATGACCCCAAACTGTGTACTTGACTCAAAGGGAAAATCGTGTCAAGAATACCCTCGGAGACCTCCAGCAAAACATCAAAATACAAATGGAAACTAAATCTAAGAAAAAATTCACGATGATGTACTATATCGCGAGTCGCCCACCCAGAGCTTACACGAACTGTTGGCAAGGTTGTAACGTACATGCAAAAATCATTTGTGTTCCATAAAAAATAGTACACCTTTGGAGAAGAGAATCGTGTCACCTTTGTCACACACACACACACACACACACACACACACAAAACACACGCGCGCGCGCGCACTACATTTACTGTAGACTCCCTTTTCAAGCAAGTACTTAATATCTCAAAATAATTTGTGGATGTCAAATCACAAGAAAAAATGAATTCGCAAGTGGAGTGTTGATCTAGAGAGTTTACATATATGACAATTTAAAAAAAAACTAGGGAGCATATGATTTAAAGTAATATTGGTTATCAGAATTATATATTGGCATGTGATTGAAATTTAGTGATATTTCTAGTTATGGAATGTACAGTAAGATACATTGTCTCCAGATTTAATTAATACAATCTTAAACTTAAATAACATTTATTTGTACCGGGAAAATAGAAAATAGTGAGGAAATTCATTGCCAAATTTACATAATCATTTAAACAGTCTTAACACGATTAGGAGATGTCACAATTCGCTTTACTTAGGTTACGTTCTGTTAAGTTTCATACAAAAATGTAGAAACCACCGCCTGAATATTTTAACACAAATAGCGATAGACAACATGGCATTTTCTGTACGTATTTTTATCATTCCTAAGAAGATATAATGCTCATTGTGGATTTGAATGCCCATTTCTTTGCTGTGGCAAGGAGTATTGGTGTATATTCAACTGAAGAATACAAGGTTCATCGATATTTTATTATGTACTGTATTACTGCAGTATTATCATGTTAGAAATAATTACGAGTATGTTTGCGGCATTTATGATAAAATTTGCGTTTTGGGAGAGAAGAGGAGAAAAATTGTGTAAGTCTTCAGAACTTGTTTACTATTTTTTGCGAAAGTATTATGCAATAAAATATATTCAAAATAAACAGAACTGTCATAAAGCGTTCGCATCGTGGCTGGGAGGTCATGATTTCGAGCCCCGCCTGTGCCATGGCTGCGTCAAATCAAAGACGTTAACATAGATAGAGGCAATACTGCTCCTTTGCCAAACGCTCGGCAGTTAGAAAGAATCATGGGTTTTTCGTATATAACATTGAAAAGGGGATCTCGTGTCGCAGCAGACATTGGCACATTAAAGAACCCTCACTGCCACGGCCCTGAATGATAAACATGGGTCTAAATGTATGGTACTCCACCTACAGCTGTGACATCTTAATATGAATGAAATATTCTCGATGGGATGTAAAACAAACAAACAAAAGTGTACATGCATTTTTCATTGCAGAGATACACTTTAACCATATACAACATTCATACGCATGATTTTTGTTTCCTCTACGAGGTAAAAATGTGATTTGATAATTTTTGAAGGAAATTCTTCACATTTTCTCGACATCACACGCAGCGGTCTCAACCGATAGAGTACGTGGGGGACGTATCGAGGTAGTAAATATTGTTGATGTATGTAGTCGGTGAAGAATTTGAACGCACTTGACACATTTTTTATCCTTTGTAAATTGTAAAGGAAGAATAAAGACCTTTAATAATTTCACCATGTGTTATTCCGCTGATTCAATGATATCAAAACTTGATACAACAACATTGCGTTTTGTTTTATAAAAGTTTAGTATGCGGTTTGCAAAAGAACCTGATTGCTCTTTTAATCCATCGATGACCTTTTGAAGAGGTATCATATGACTGAAAATGAGTTAAAACGTTTTACATGTCAGTTAAATACACTTCATGGTCCACAGACCAGGAAATGTTATGAGCTCTACGTCACAGTAGACGTTAATATAAATAGGACTACCGCCTCATACCTTTATCATTTCTTCCGATACAAGCAAATTTGTTTCATTTCAATATGGTTGTTGCAATGCTGAAATCTGTGCGGTGTACTGTAGTTGGGGACGGTTTTGTTGGAAAGTCCTGTTTGGTGCAAAAAATCACGGATGGTCAGTTTCATGAGGAATATATCGCCACCCTAAAGGACGACTACAACATCAATATCTCGGTCAGTGGCTACCGCTATGACCTCAGTATCACCGACATTGCTGGAGAGGTAAGGAATCAGCAGCTCATGCTTGTAGTTTGTATTAGTAGTTAAATACAGCTTTGTAAAACTTTGAAAAGCAGACTTTGCATAACAATATACATTTTCTCTTTGCAGCATGAAGATTTATCTTCTGTAGAAATTCCAGACGTCTACATAGTGTGCTTCAGCTTAGTAGACAAAGATTCCATGGATAGTGTAGAAGACTTCTGGGTCCCAAAAGTTAGAGCTCTTAGAAGGGACATTCCAATTGTTCTTGTTGGAACACAGACAGATGAGAGGAAATCTTTACATAATGGACATATTACAACCGAGAAAGGTCAAAGATTAGCAAAACGACTAGGAGTGGATTATTACGTAGAATGTTCCGCGAAAGAGAACTCTGGGATTCAAGAAACATTTCTAAAAGCTGTACTGGCTAAAGTAAGGAATGACAAGAAAAAATTAAACATAATCAAGAGAATTCTTGACAGATGAACATTACATCTTCATATTCTAACAAGGTGATCCTTGAGTCACTTCTGAGAATAACTGTCTGAATTCAAATGCCGATGTCTCCTGCAATAGGAAAAAGACATGAGCGGCCAATTCCTTGTATTCCATTACTGTTGCAAAGGAACAATTTGTCTGTTGAAGAAATGTACGTTTGGGTAGCTTTCGAAAAAATGCTAATTCAGCAAAGCGCCAGTGGACGACTTTCATTTATCAGCATCAGATTGGATGTTACAGAGACTCTAACAAAAGCAGAAAATCAGACTGATTGCTTAGTATGAATTTACAGAAATCAGACTGCCTGCTTAATATAAATGTACAGAAATCCGAATGTTGAAATATAAACTGTTTCTCATAAATAAATGGGGTAAAAAATATTCTTTTGTCTTGATTTGACTTAGCTTATTTAGCATATGGTTACTATAGGAAATATTTACATTTCCAGTGTTTTTGACTTTGATATCTTTACAAATTGCAGTGACAGTAGTTTCCTCATGAATACGTTGCAGTTGTGATCAATGCGCGTATGAATGTAAATAAATATAGTACCTTTTAACAGCGAGGAATTTCGACAGAAATAAAAGCAGAGTGTAAATATAAAAAGGTCATTTTTCATTTTTGAAAGTACATGAGGGTATGAACTGCGACGCTTCACGCACTTTTCATGAAGCGCTTCATGAAATATATCGCCGTGAAGCGTCGTTCATACCCTCGTGCATTTCCAAAAGTGAACTTTATTTCTGAATTATACTTTTTTCAAAGTAACGTAAACCAAGGGAGGTACCATACAGTCTAACGAATGTTAGTAATGTTCTTCGTATCAGAAATTTTCACGTCACGTCTTAAAAGTCTATAATGTAATATACGAGTATATATTTGACTGAAAAGATAAATAAATTATTTGCAATTCTGGATTAAAACACAATTATTAGATGTAAATATATCAAATTCACTGTAGATAAATTATTTTAGTTAAAAACCTTAATAGTATATTCCTAATATCAATAAATATGATAACATTATTCGAATCTATTTAGATTCAGTGGCAGTAATCTTGTACAAAGGACACCGTATTGTTGAGAATACACCTTGATAGATTTTACCGGTCTAATCTTTTCTAGTAGGAGATAAAAAATGTATAGATAGTTATTATTTAATAGAGAGCATTATACCTTTCATGATATATTGCTCAATGTATATGAAATATGAAAAATAAAATTCGAAAGAAACAGCATACTTCTTTATTACAGGATTCATACTTAGACTCCGAGTACAGTATAGTACACATCCAGTTATCAGACTCCGAGTACAGTATAGTACACATCCAGTTATCAGACTCCGAGTACAGTATAGTACACATCCAGTTATCAGACTCCGAGTACAGTATAGTACACATCCAGTTATCAGACTCCGAGTACAGTATAGTACACATCCAGTTATCAGACTTGTTTTCGTTCTTCCAAATGACTAAACATGCAAAACTGAAATGTTACCTTTCCAGAAGAAACAACTGTCATTTTAACTGCTTATACTGATGTAAGCTTTCATTTCATGCGCACCTAGTTTTGCATACATGAAAATGGAATTTCGGCAAGAACTACACATTCTTTAATATCTTATCTAAAATAATCATACTTTTCAAAATTGGACGACGGATGTGAATTTTTTTATAATTCTACATGAAATTAGGACAACATCTTTATATTTTCCCTATCTACGTAGAAAGGGTGCGCTTGAACGTTTGCATACTCTTTATGTTTCCTCGGGCTGCGCAATCTCGCTGCAGCTCTGTTTGTGCTCTGTTTGTGCTGAGTAAGGATCAACCAAATAAGCACTAATGTAGAGATGAAAAATGTCATTTATTGAAAAGTGATACAAAATATATAAACCATGATAGGGGATCAGATTAACAAGTAATCACACAATGCAATATGGTCTAGCAATACGCTAGTCCCCTAAGATTACAGCTGTACAATATATATGCACGAAAATAAAAACTACATACACTATACAGCAAAAAGATGGCATATCAACCAATAAAAAGGCAAATTTTGAAAATTGAATTAAACATGTAGATGCAAGTAAGGTAGGAAAGCTGGGGTGGCCGTGGTTGTATTGAAATTTATTATACTGTTGATTTAAGTAAGAATGACCAAACACTGACTGGTCACTTACCGAGCCGCATCAGATCACGTGATCATGAAGATTATTTTCTATTGGCTATTAACCTCAGAAGGGATGAGATCAGACAAGGAAAATTTTGGAATTGCGTAACCGACTATAGAAAATCATCAGTTGAACATTTGAAAACTCTTTATGTTATACTAAGTTTACACTTGAGTCGTTAATAACACATAAAGGTCAGGGACGAATGTGTCTTATGTTATTGATATTTACAAAACAAAGGTGACGTCACGGCTGTCCTTGCTGTACATGAGTAATTCAGAATTCATTGTCACTTGATGTGTATCTCGATTTATTTGTCTTTAATATTATGTTCTGAAGTTTAATAATTGAATACCTTGTTATAAACACAAACAATGTAAAGAAGTGGGCACAACTTCACTCTTGTCACAGGAGTCTGAAGTTTTATCAGTTATAGAGGAAATCATAAAGGAAAAAAACTGAGGTCGCAATGCTTATTATAGCGCTAGAATGTTTTAAACTTGACATTTTTGCACTTCAAGATTTATTCGTTTAAACGTGATTTGTCTGTTGGTGTCAACGCAACGTAAGCAACACAAATCAATCATTACATAAAATAGTTACACAATTATGTCCTCAACAATACAGATATATAAAAAAAATGTAATATCAGTAGACTGTAAATAGATAATGACCTTTATGCACTTGATATACGTAAAAAATTATGATACAGAATTTGAGTTTAAAAAACTTATTAGGAGTAATGCCAATTTCTAAAGTTGCACATAAATTACAAAGTTGTGTCTTAAAAGCTAAAGTGGAACTTTAAAAAAGTGTGGATTATAGATAAGTGTTTGGGATTATAGGATAAAGTATTGAATATTTATACGAAATATTGGGTAAATTAATTTAGATCTCTTAGATCGGAATCTGCACATCTGATAGATATGCCTGTAACCAAGACTGAGACGTACGGAGAACGCAGGTTTGATAAAGCAATGGCCACTCTATGGAACAGTCTTCCATCTAAATTCAGGAAGATTCAGAAACTTGATAGTTTTAAAAAAGATCTAAAGACCCATCTCTTTCGTTAGGCTTTTAATGTGTGATCTTTTATAATCAGTATTTTATGCAACATACCGAAGAACGGTACCAAAAAAAGTTTTTCTAGCACATATTTTATATTTCATGATTTTTATAATATAGATTAATTTCTAATTTTTCTAGCTTATTTCTTTCAGCGTTTCAATTGTTCATTCATATTGATATCTGGCATTTATAAGTGATTTTATGTAGTCTGTATAATTTTGATTTGCATTTTAGTATAGTGTAAATCGCTTTAGAGTATATTTAGATAAGGCGCTATATAAGTGCATTATTATTATTATTATTATTTAGAATTTTTAAAGAATCGACATTCTGTTTGGAAAAATATATCAAGCATATTAATGAATTACAACATCTGAATTAATTTCAAGTCTCAGCTACCTGCATCACAGGTTATAAAACTGAAATTTAAGATTTGGGATCAGTATTGAATTAATACATACAAAGTTATGGCATCTTGCGCAGTTTTGCTCAAAAGCTGAGGGGCTAATGGAAATAAAATGTTTTATAAAGGGCGGTGGATAATTTTTATCCGGATTGGCCAATTTTTTCCGGATTTTTATTTCAGTTTAATTGATAAAACTGCAGACTCCTGTGTTCTTAAATGGTCTTGTTGTTGTTGTATTCTTCACAGAGTAACGGTGTCAGGGTTTTAACAATTGCCATTACAAACCCACCTGACAAGCAGGTACAGAATATAGTTATCCACCATTTACTCACACATTCACTTCAATATCACAAACTTAGCGTGGAGGATGGTTGTAGACAATTTTTCCCAAGTATCCCAGTAGCCAAACCTCAGACCTAATTACACGTAGTGATTGTTCTTCGCTAGGGATCATGTTTTTTTGGGGGGGGGGGGTATTTTTTTTTAACATGACCTTAATTAAAAACAGAGGTCTCGTGTTGCGACAGGCTTTGGTACGTTAAAGGTTAAAGAATCCTCACTGCTATGGCCCAGAGCGCTAAGCATCTAGATCTAAATTTGTGGTACTTCACCTACAGCCGGAGACGTTTCAATATGAATGAAAAAGTCTTGATAGGACGTAAAACAAACAATCCAAATAAAAAAACTGTGGGGAAATGTGACCATTTTCATTGAATTGTCTTAAATTTGCCAGTTTGATGATACATAGATTTCCAGGCTGATAAATAGTGAAATTTAACCGTCTTTAAAAAAAATCAAATTGATTTTATTTTACAAGTTACAACACGTTACTGTGACACTGCGATAATGATTTTCTGGTACCATGTTTCTCTCGAATATTTAAGTTGTATAGGGGTTTAGTAGTAAGCAATGTTTGTCTATTTAAGAGGTTACAACTGATTTCAATGATTTGGATCTTGAATAAAAAAAAAATTAATCAATTAGACGTAGCATCCCATGCAGCTCCAGACACTCTTTCATTATTTAGCTCAAACTTGGAGGAAAAAATGAATGATATAACCTTGCTACGTTTAATTCAGTACTATATTTCATAACCCAAAGTGAAGCATTCAAATGTTAACGGTACGAGGCACATTTAAATTAATGTCCTTTTAATGCTCTTTCTGCAGAAAAACAACTTTTTTCAGTTTTTACTGTTACTTGAATTTCAGGAGTGACTTCCTCGCTTGGGTGTGTCACGTGCATTATTTCACACCATAAGGTTGCACAAGCGGTGGTCTTGACCTTGTGTTGGAGTACCCTATTGTTCTTAGTAAAGAAGCACCTGCTACGAGTACCTGTTTTGCGACGAGTATCTTTTGTTCTACATCTGTCCTCGGCTGTGCTTTCGGGTATGATCTGTACTTTAACTGTACAGATTACAATCTCTTCAGAATCTTTTAGCCCCTGTTTACTGTTTCAAATTACAACAAGAGGGATTTTAAAAATTTCATTGAGAATAAACAATGTAACAGAGGGGACATTGTTTCGTTAATCGTGTCATACATTCCTCTCAGATGTAACAGTGCAGTGGAAATGCTGATAGCATTGGCCCGGACAATTTCAGTCAGATCTACAATGCTGCTACGGCAAAATTCATCGAGTTCTAACTTGCTGTTGAGATGCCCAATTCTACGTGTTATTTGTTGTTTATTCATATATCTTATACAAGTAAATATGTTTGTTTACCGCAAAATTGATATCAGTAATTGTATATAAAGATGTTTGAGATGTCAAGGAAATAAAATAAAATCCAAGTTTGGTAAATACATAGATTTTATTTCACAGTAATATAATATGTCACGTAGGATAAATCTGACAGATTAAAAAAATATAAACGTGTACAACCGCCGTGTTTTCTTGTCATTTTACACCCTGTTTTAAAACGCTTTCTTAAATTTTTTTTTTATTGCAAATCAAATTTGGATTAGATAGTAAAATACCTTCATGAAATTGTCATCGCTTAAACAAGAAGTAAACAATCTTAACAATTGTATATGTTAGATTCTGATTTATTTATCTAAAGAAGAATTAAACATGCATTCGTCACACTTAGAATGATACCGATCACGATACTTACAAATTTCGCTCTGTTGTAATTCTTTCTCATTAATTTTTTTAACATATTTAGTGCAGTCATTTATTGGATTCTGTCTAATATATCATGCAAAAAAATTCATTTTCAAGATGTAACTGCAATAAAAGATATAAGAACAAATTGTTTGTCAAGGTAACTTTGATAACACAATTTTTTTTTATAACAGGTTATACGATGTATTAGAAAAACTAACGAACGATGTAAAAATTCTTCAGCAATTTTATCGACATCTCAAACAACTGTGATACCATATATAGATTTCACTACGACAAAACTGCTTTTAATTCTTATTATCATACAAAATGTAAGTTGGTTATATTATGTATTATATATTTGGCTATATCAGATATAGTTATATTCTGTATCAGTGGTTATGTTTTATAATAAGCTTTGTCATTTTTTGTCATTTCTGTAATTCTGGCATTTTACCCCTGACTGGTCATGGTGACAGTGCAGCTGGAGATTTTAAACATAATTCAAGTGGGATTTAGAAATAGTTCACGTGTGATTTATACGGGTTTTTTTTTATAATTAATTATTATTATTTTATATGTACCGGTATTGTAATGTACGCAATGATTTAAGAATTTGACATTTTACATTACGGTTTTTTGTCACATTTTTCAGAAAATTTTATTCAGATTGTTTATTGGTTTCTCCTTTGAATTTACTAATGGCTAATGAAAAGGTGAAGGTAACAAAATGTTATCACTCTCAAATGGTATAATGCATACAAATTGAACGTAGGGCAAACACAAACTCATGGAGACACCAGTTGTTATGAATAATGGAATATAAGAAGTTATTGATGGAGAAGACGAAGCCACCCCGTTTGTTATTAATTTGGATTGTTAGTTTACTGTTAATATCTATTTTCAATAAATTATTTATTTGGAATATGAAGAGATGTGGAACACTCTGTGTGTCTTTTATGTCGAATTCACTGGGGTATATCGAATCAACATAAATAAAAGTTTATATTGTTAACAGATAAAATGTCGTCAATATATCTAGATGTCGCGTTGAAGATCACAGCAATTGTTTCTTCTTATACAGAAGTGTTTGAATAAATTCTATATCACAAGAATACAAAAACAGATAAACTAACAAAGGAGCACAATTCGTGTCCACGGGTAATCCAACAGATTTTTGGAGGACCCGATCACCAAAGGCTACTAAGATATTGTCAATAAGGAACTCCAGTTTCTTTTTAATATCAATCTTAGAGTACTCTTGCACAGATCGGAGTGTTGTTTAACAAAGTTATTTTTGATGACTGGTCACAAGATATGAATATTTCCTAGTTTCACTATTATTGAAGAAGCAGATGTCTACGATGTCAAAAAGTCCAGTTTTTGATCGATCATGAGGAATAGTGGTGCAAAATGTTAAAGAGTAGTGCGTTATGATGGTTTGATTCTTTTATTTTGGGATATTTTTTTTATTCAAATTCAATAATGATGAGAGTCATTGGAGCCATTGTAAATAAACAGATTGTTGCCCGGTAGCGTGAAGAGATATTGATAGAATTATCGTTTATTGAGTTAGTTAGCTGATGTCTTAATGCTCAATTAATCAGTTATTGCAGCTAGACAAATAGGCAAGGGGCATGCTATAGTGCAATATGTAAATCCCAATTATACACACACCATATCCTAGTTTATATATATATATATATATATATATATATATATATATATATATATTTCATTGGATAATTTTTCACTCGTATAGGGGGCCTCGTCACCAGATACACGTAAAGTAACACAAATTTTGAATCATACACGATGCTCAAGCCCGTAATAGTGAGGGTTTTTTAAATCTTTTATTTATCATGCCAACACCTACTGCGACAAGGGACCTCAGTTCCGAAACACCTGCGACTTTCGCTTTTAATGCCGGGAGCATGACAAAGAGTAGTCACTGGCCATATTAGACGTCTTAAGTTTAACGTTTAACGTTTAAAGTTGCTAAGCAGACATATTTACCACCACGCTACCGCGACGGTATTTTTGAATATATAACTGGAATATGTACACAGTCATCAATTTGAAACTGGAGTTATGGCTTTTTTCCAGCCTTCTGTCTTGTAAATTGAGTAAAGAATAATTCAGACTAGTTGCAGTTTGAAATGGAATTTTATCAAGGATAGAGTAATGCACACTTTACGCGGATTATACACCGACCTTCATAGCTGTACATTTACGATCCTTCCAAGCGTTTAACTACCTATGTAACTTTTGATAAAAAAAATTACAAGATCTGTTGACCAGTACTCATCAAATGACGTATTTAGTAAGACATTTTACTTTATTCACAGGTAACCGCTAAATTGTATTTCAATGCAATAAAACATGGTGCGGAAACAAATAGACGGAAGATTGACAGCTAGGTAGAGAAGAAAGCAATTGTTCTCTACGAATATTACCCATAATTAATGGTTTTAAAGTTTAAACATTTACTTATAGAATTGCAAATTCGAAATTTCGTCCAATGAATTCAGTCAAGGTCAACATACTGATTCAACTTATGGGACAAGAGGCAAAATCAGGTTATATCTAAGGAGAAAATGGAAAAGTTTTTTATGGTATATAAACATTGAAATTTGCATATCGGCAAAGCAAGTGAATTTGCAGTGATATTTTTGCTCTGTGCGATCTGATTGACATCGGTTTTTTGTAAGTGTTGAAAATGGCATCGTATTTACTGCAAACAATTGTCATGACAACTACTGTGATAATAGAAATACAAAAGTGGTCACAGTGCTCCGACCACATAAAATACAATCCACCACTTCATTTGATTCTTATGTCATCTTCACAAATACATAAACGATCATCATCTCTGATCGTCATCGCCATTTTCATCATTCTCAGCCTCATTATCGTCATCATGCCACGGTATTATTTTTCCTAAGTGAAGACCTTCTTCCATATTTAGTTCTCCAAAGACAAAGAATTCCTACGACTACAGTAGATTTACTACAATTATGATTTAGAAAGAATATATGAATTTTTAAAATAGATAATTTCCACTGACGTAAATTGCCAATCGTTTTTGTTTTGTACATTTTAATTACAGGCCAGTCTCCTACTCGCCCTTGGAAATCTTCCATATCTTATTATCAAAACTAATATATTCCCAAAGTCAGTTTTAGATGTCACGTTTATAATAAGACATTTATGAGTTAAGAAACAGTGCCTTAAATACTACATTGTCCATATCAAGAAAAATAAATAACTTGACGTAAAATCTACAGCTGATATTTAAAAACAGTGTTTCAGTTCACCGTTGTTATCCGTTATTATTTCTTCGATTTTTTTTTAATAGTATTTGTTTGTTTATTGTAAACGAAGTCAACATTAAAAGACCGCCAGACAACACCGATCAACTCTTTACACGCTATATAATTGGTATAATTCAGAAAATAATCACCCTGATATAGTTAGTGCAGGATTTGTGGTACATCGTACATCAATACAAAATAACATGTACACAAAATAAAACAAAGCAATAACATTGTAAGATTTCTTCTATATACGCCCTCCGATACCGTGAAACGCCTGAGTTTATAGCGTGTATAAAAATATCATGTTCGTATATTAGAATTTGCGAATTTGTTCCTAAAACCAAAGTAAATGCTCATTTACAGAGAGAGGGGTGTGACCTTCACTATTCTGTACAATGATATAATTAAGGAATTCATGTCCTTTTTTTTTTTTTTATATTAAAACAATGAAAGCATGAAAATAATTGGTATAATTACACTGTGCTTCCATTGTTTGGTTTTTTTTTTATTTCCAAGATAGTCATATTTTGAACTTTGTTTCTTTTTATGAATAGGTGGTTTTGTCAATTTTATAGATCAGTGCTCTCGTCGAAAAATAAATATTTTAAAATAGCATAGGCTAATTACTATATTTACATATATATATATATATATATATATATATATATATATATATATATATATATATATATATACACACGAAATGTGGTATAGTAAGTAAACTGGTTTATTTTATTTGGTGGGTTGGGTGTTATTTTTTTTGGGGGGGTGGGTGGGTTTTTTTTTTGGTTCTTTTTTTTATTGATTTGTTTTTACAATGAAAAGGTGAAGATAACAAAGAACAGTGATCAATCTCATAACTGCTATAAGGAGGCTTATAGTAAATGTACTGCATTCAGGAAATTCTTATCTCCGTTTTACATTTGCACCATTTCAAACACATCTAAAACTATGCAAATCTCAAATGACTCCGTACTCCTTGAAAATGAATTAAATGAATCCAAATTGAGGGAAAACTGTAATTGATTAGTCAGCTAGGGTGACACATCACGTGGGAGATGATGAAGATAGAGACCGACTATAAAAGAAAAAAGATGACAATGTCTTGCATTCATCATCATCCTAACTTCTAAAGAAGGCCTTGAAAGATAACATTCTTACATTTATAACACACTTTGAAATAAACGAACCTGTTGAGTTGAAAATTACCTGTAATGATGCGTTCTAATTTGACATGATTCATTTAAGCCACGAGGTCTAAGTTGATGAACGTATTCTTTACTGAACTGTATATTGTACTGCTTTACACTGGTAATCGTCTTTAAGGAGATCGATACACCAATTCATTTCACCTACATCAACCCAAACTAGCACCACGGGAGATTTAAGACGATCATGTGGGCCGAGTTTCGTCACTTGCGTCTTTTCTGTTACTTGACTTTTCAATCAGTTCTCCGGACGCTTCGATAATTCAATATATAGATATACGTAGATGCATTGTAATCCCCCATAGATTTTATCCTAACTATCAATATCCTAAGCATGTCTTAAGTATTAAGTGTAGTTTAAGAGAAGCATGTGTTGAATCCATGGATGAAAGGCGTCTAATGAATCTCACAAAGCCAGTGTTTGGAGTTAAGGCCCCTGTACTTAACTTGACCTACGACATTCAATGTTGACGTTATGAAACAGCAGCGATTATATAACTTTACCAGATGCTTGGTCTGTACGTCCAGTATCATTAACATGAATTATGCATTGGTTTAATGTTAAATAAAGGACAGGTAACGCCTAGTTTGGGAGGATGTTAAGTAGGAGACATGCACTACGCGGATCGTGGTGACAATGCAATATCGCACTATTTTATCAGATCACACACACACACACACACACACACACACACACACACACACACACATATATATATATATATATATCGTATATGTTAAATTATTTCTAATTTCTGTTGAATGCACACTCGGTCAATTTTATTCTCTCAGGATAAAAATGCACGTATGAATACATAAGTCATATATATAAGTAATGTTGCTTAGAAAATCGTTTATTCAAACAAGAATAAACATTTGAAATATTGTTGGAAATGGGTTTGAATCCGTAAATCCACTGCTCAGAAGACTTTTAAGACATTACATATAATGACTTGCAGAATATCTTTGACGTCACTTTCCATATGATTATTACTTCTAATACAAAATCATCAAAAGGAAATGTTTAATTTCTAGAGTTCAAGACATTCATGGTCGACTAAATTTGAATTTGAATTACATTGCTGGCTGTGAATTATCTTTAATAAGATACGTGATTGTGTAAATTTTCTAATCATAATTACTCAATCTAGGGTAACCGATTTAAAGTTGTGGAATTCGTCAGATCTTATGAAATCCCTTTATCGGGTATCATTCCATGGTTTTGATAATTTAAAATTCTCTTTCTGTATGAGACGTTAACGATATCATCAAGTGCTAGCAAGTCTTAGTACTTGCTTAAAGGATCGTAAATTGCACAACAGAGTCAGATTGATTCAGAGCATTTGTTTCATCGTTATTTCAAGCTGAATCGAGTATTTCTTTACACAAGCACTCGTTTCGTCCTGCAAAGATTTATAAGAATTGTATGCATATACTCAATGGCGATATGCATCTAAACTGATGTATCGATATAATTTATTGAAAATCCTTATAGACGTAATGCTTTTTATGTTAGTGCCCTGTCTGGGAACAAGAGGAATAAATAAGAGATGTTGGCAACCACTCATGTTCACTAACTTTTGCAGCAATAGACCATAAAAGAAAGGTTTGTGAAAATGGCACCTTCATTGTCTGTCTGGTAGCATCTACCTTGTTCTGAACACTCCTGTGCAGTCGTAATGTCGGTGTAGGTCTCCGTTTTTGATACGTCTTTTATTGTTTCAGTTCAATGTCGCAGAACCACAGAGCGATGTATGTACTTTAAAGGAGTCTTCTACAACAGCTCCGCTTGTGTACTATAGGGATTAATGGATGTCCATGAATGTATCTCATGTATAAAGCAATGTATTGAATGTAACTAGAGTGCAGTTGTAAGAGTTTACACAAAAGAGTTCATTGTTACATAAGCACCTGCATAAAATGCCTGTTTGCAAGCACACAGGTAAAAAATTTTTCCTAATACTAGTGGTCGGATGTAATTAATTATTCATAATTCATTTATTACTTATTTAATAATTCGTTTACCTATTTGCAGGCAATATAGTATACGAAGGTTAAAAAGCACTGTAGAACATGAAGAGAAAATATTGGGAAGACTGAAAATAATATGAAAAATCGTTTACCAAGATGGACCCAAATAATGTAAGAAAGGGTAATTTCTAAATCAGTTTCTTCGTTTTTGGCCTCTGATTCTATGATTATTTTTTTTTATTATTATTTCTGTTTAAAAAAAAAAAGCCTATAACGTGAAGATAACGAACTATGATCAATCTCATAATTCCTATAAAGACTACAAAATTAAGAGCAGGGCAAATACGAACCTCTGGGCACAGCAGAGGTTATGTTATTATTTAATACAGATAATAAGCATTACTAAGTACCTCTTATGAGGTACAGAGGTTGACATCAGATCGTTGTTTACATGACACTTTGAAATGTATAAAGATATTGGCAAATGACGAAAAAACAAATCTCAAGGTATATCGGTGCATTGTCTACGACATCGTTCAGTGTTATTGAACCCTTATTAAGACTTACCTGTCAATCAGGTGATGTGAACTTTAATAGATTTTTTCAGAGGGTCAAACTGCAACAAAGTACAGGTCAAAGAGACAGATGGAATTCATTACTGTACCATTGTACATGTTAAGATGTCGATAGTGCAATATGACCTTAATAAATAGGTCACAAAGTAACGTAGTACAAAAGAAAACAAACACATATTGAAGATACAAAGTCTAATTTAGTTAATGACAAAATAATTCTCTAACAATGATGCTGATAATGTACATATAATTAATTAGCTTTGGATCGAACATAACTTGTCTTTTTTTTTTTTTTTTTTTGGACCGAGAACTAGTATATTAAAAGATACCAGTTTTAAAGTATATCAAAAGGTACCAGTTTTAGATTATTTCTTTTCTGAAAAAGTCGGACAACAAATTCCAAAATAATTGGCACGATTATTATTAATGGAGTGTACGTTACCATGAAACATTTAAATGATTGTGATCTGTAAAATACGGTATATAATGCACTATTTGTATAGACTGCATTAACTCTCCTTCCCTGTACGTTTTCCCTTCAATACTTACTTTTCAATCTCAACATTGTAATGTTATACACCACTAAGCCCGGCCCTTTTCTAGAATAGGATAACGTATGTGATATATTATCATACTATACAACATCCTTGGCAATTTACGTCATATGCCTCAGACTTGATGAGATTATAGATGAGGTTTCATTATCATGTTAATGTTTCTATATTATATCCGTGATCTGACAGATCCTGTGAACATGTTAACTCCTGTATCATGATGACAGTATAATAATAACGTAGACGTCAGATTATACTCATTACTGAAATGTACTAATGCTTTAAGCACCCATTTTAACCTCTTACAAAATGCTTGCAAATCTGTAGCATTTCGTTTGCTTTTTTAACTGAATAGAATACTTATATCAATATTACTCTCTCTCTCTCTCTCTCTCTCTCTCTCTCTCTCTCTCTGTGTGTGTGTGTGTGGAGGGGGGTGTCGTCTGGTCATGGTTTCAACCACTATTTCTTCTGTGAAGCCCATAGTCAATACAATTCTCTGATGAAAAGTACATACAATGTATTAAATTGATATTCTATTACGAAACAATAATAGCAACAAGCAAAACGTTTATATTTCTTTCTGATTTCTTCTTATCAAAATAAAGGGATATCAATGCTTTATTACTGACACAAGATAATTTGTCAGACTTGAAAACGACTTTAATAAGAATATAGTGTATGTTCTGGTTCTTTGTCAGTGTGCATGCACAGTGTATTCACGCAAAATCTCATCTTTCAAAATATCCTGAGCTGGATGGTTAAACTTTATGTTATGAACTCAAGAATCCTTTTATTAAAATTTCTACAGGTCACATTGATTAAATAAGTACCAATATTAATTTAAAGAAGAATACATTGTATTGACTCGGTGGCATAGAATAACATTTGTACCGTGAAGTTACCAAGGTCGCACTCGTATTCCACGATAATAATCATTTAGATATCTCCATTGTCTTTAAATGTCGTCTCGACATATTCCTAATAATCAAATTAACCGTTAAATCATAAACAAAGTGACACGTGAAGATAAAACTTGACAATGTATGAGAACAACAAAACAAGGTTTTAGGAAACAATACGGACAACTGATGAAATGATATCTAACTGTAATCAAATGTCAGCTACAACTCGTACAGAACAGGACTTTTTGACGTCTTCAAAAACAGCATTGCCCCCAATTATTTGTGAGAATTGATTGTGACAATTTCAAAATATCTTGCAAATTATTTGTGACATTTTCAAAACATCAGTTTGTATAAAGGGTTCAAGGCGAGTGTGATGTGGTCAACAGAGGGCGCTTATTCCACTTAGTCACCTGATCTCACTCTGATGTTTCCAGGGGTCCATATGTGTTCTACTTTCAATTTTGTATTCCTAATAGAATTTACAAGATTTATCATGATCGTTCACTTCTTTTTTTTTTTTTCTTTTTTTTTTCGTTTTCCAATGATACAGTTTATCATATAGAATGTGATTGGTTGTATCTTGTTTAACGTCCATCTCGAGAATCTTTCACTCATATGAATACGTCACCATTGCCGGTGAAGGGCTGCAAAATTTAGGCCTATGCTCAGCACTCATCCGAAGGACCGCCCTATTTAGTTGCCTCTTACGACAAGCAAGGAATACCGAGAATCTGTTCTAACCGTATATCCACGGGACTATAAAATGTGAGATGATAAAGAAGTTGATAAAAACGAATATGAATAATCATATAATTCAGACTAAACACAATCATTTGATCAACGGTCATAAGAAATCAATATCAATCATACAGAAAACAAATGTTCCCCAAAATGTTAACCTTTGTGACACATCTACCGTCTATTATGTAGAGAATAGTCATAACGACAATGATATGTGACAATGTTTTCCTTGCTGTTGAAATATTTTGAAAACCTATATAGATCTTTTAATGGACACAAATTAAATATTGTATTTATATCGATATGAAATTATAAGTATGTGTACTTAGTGTTCTGATACTCCGACAATGCCCTTTCGGACGTGTATTAAATGACTAAAGATCGGATCATTTGAACTATAATCTGACGGTTCCTACGTCACAGCTGGATATATAAAGGAGCTGAAGACTTCAACCACTACCATTTAACTGGAATTACCTAAACGACTACACTGTAGTTTGCATTATATTAATTTCACGGTTTTGATACATTCGCCTTCTTTACAACCACTGTGGGAATTCAAAATGGTTGTTGCTGCAGAAAAAGCTGTTCGCTGCACTGTTGTTGGTGATGGTTTTGTTGGAAAGTCGAGTCTTGTTCAGAAGTTTGTGCGTGGACAATTCAATCCGGAATATGTCGCCACTCTAAAGGATGAATACACCACTAGAGTGTCTACGAATGGAGATGTCTATCGCTTGCATGTCACCGACATTGCTGGAGAGGTAAGAACACTGCACATTTTCATTTCTTTTAATTCGTCATGATTAAAATTCTGTATTTTCGCACATTCTACATATCTTACAACTACTAATGTAATTTCTTTCTTGATTAGCACGAAGACATGTCCTCTCTACCAACTCCCGAAATCTTCATCGTCTGCTTCAGCTTAGTTGACAGAGATTCGCTGGACAGCGTCGAAAACTTCTGGATGCCTAAAATTCGCGCCTTGGGAAAATATATTCCTATCGTACTTGTTGGTACCCAATCAGATATGCGAAATCCAATTGAAAATGGACATATATCTGCTGAGCAAGGACGAAAAATAGCTAAAAGTATGGGAACAGAGTACTACCTAGAGTGCTCTGCTAAAACGGATATGAAAATTCGGGAAGTATTTGAAAAGACCATACATGCAAGAATTCGTCATAGCAAGAAAAAAGTGAACATTATAAAGCGTATGTTTAGTCGTTGAAACGTTTAATCTACTGCTCCGACAAAGTGGCCCTTGAGTCACTACTGAGTTATATAATAAAATGATAAAAGTTCTCGGAGGAATGAACGATCCTCCGAAATCGACGCTCCTACTGCCGCCAACGCCAAATAAGCTTTCCATTTGGATTATGAGCTTCCCACTGGCTGTAGAAGGAAATGGAATAGAGGCCCAAAACGCCAGCGGTCCAGAAACGTATATTTCCCCACTAAATTATCAAGAAAGGAAATGGTATATCACTGACTGGTTTAACAGAGTGAAGAAGATGAAAACCGCTGAAGCACAAGAGACAATGTACGAAAACACACCAGTGTTTAGCACAGGAGACAATGTACGAAAACACACGAGTGTTTAGCACAGGAGACAATGTACGAAAACACACGAGTGTTTGATTAACAATGAACTTTGTAAATAAAAACTGTAAATATGTGAATAATTTGGATGTAGACTACACTGAAATTATTCTATATCTTTCAAATAATGTTCAAATAAATATTGATCCTGATAGTTCACGTTTTTCCTATTCATTAACAACAGTAGCAAAGGACATGCTGAAGTATAACAGTGCTTAGTATGCATGTATTTTAGAAATTTAGCATTAATAAGGTGTGTTCGAAAGAGGGCGTCAATAATCTTGAATTGTCGAATAATATTTAGATATATTTAACGTGAATTCTCTTAACCAAGACACCAATCAATACGATTAAGGTTATCAAAAGTACCAGTTTTAAAATCCGCGTATTCAATATCTTGTCGTTAATTAGAATTCCAGAGATCAAATCGTTTTTATACATACATTACTCATTAAGATTGTAGACATAATAATTCGAATGTATTCAACTGTTAAAGTGATTTACTTAAAATAGCCAATCAAGCTTGTTAACAGATTGTTCAAATGTCAAAAGATTTTACCACGATCTACTTGACTTTGAGGGATGTTGATTGATTTTATGGGATTAAATTCTTCTGTAATTAAATAAATCTTAAAAGTCAATGCTATCACTATGTGGATGGACAACTATTATTGTTTTATTATTAGTGCAATCTTACAGTTGGAATGTTTATATAAATATAAATAATTGGCTGACACTACAAATTATTATAAAAATTAGAATTTGCAAATATGATTGTATATTTTTTTCAAATACCGACTGCAAATTTGCAGTACAATTCAGCACCGCATGCACTGCATGCAAATTAATGAACTGGCAAATAAGCACACTAAAATGACCTGCCACTGGCCGTCTTGGGATCGGGTGGATGAGTTGAATTGCTGTTCTTTAGAGAATAGGCTTTCATTACTAAATAATTCCTCCTAACAATTTCAACGGCAATCCTTAAATCAGCTTACACTCTTCTATCTAAATCATATGCCAATGAGGATAATTTGGGTGGTACGGAGGTTAAGTAGCTTAACCAGGCTAACGGTAAATTTGAAATCATGTTTGACCTATCTTAAAGTTTAGAAATTTTTTTTTTGTTTTTGTTTCTTTAGTTACAATTCTTTGAAGCCACGTATCATCGAACGTGACTTTTGGTCAATATCACTTCTCAGCAAATCTTAAAGTTTGAAATGGAAACCAGAAATGCGTATACTTGACAGTTCCGGAATGCAGTGAACTGCTTCTGAGATTTGAAGACATATTTTCAATGACAGATATCAAAGTTACATCATTTTAGGAGAATATAATTTTTCAAGAGTTGTAGTCATATTTTAATCGAGAGGGAAAACAATGTAAATAGGAACTAGAACATTTGCGGTTAAGAGAAATAATAAGCGGTAGTACCAAAGTGATTTATATGTATATATACCTTAAACCGGTTTATATCATCGGCCATCTAACGTTAACTCTTGAATGATATATGCATGTGTTTACATTTCCAATATTTTTGCCTTTGATATCTCTAAAAAAAAAAATTTTGATAGCCATTTCCTTAAGAATGCGTTGCAGTTGTAAACAATACGCGTATGAATACAGATAAATGCAGTACGTCCAAGTTAACGGTTGGGAATTCCGACAGAAATGAACATAGAATGTAAACATAAGAAATAAACTTCATCTTTAAAAAATACATATGAGTATGAACTGCAACGCTTCACACCGGCAGATTTTTCATGAAGCACGCGCTTCATGAAGTACAGAAGTATAACAACGTGAGGTGTCGAAATTTATCGTTAATCTCGTGGAAGGGGGATAAAGTTTTAATCAGAAATTTGCTGCAGTGGACACATAACTCGACATTTACCTAAAAATGGATAAATCTAGAATTGTGGAAGAAAAAACTTGCTAACCTTTGTCGATTTTGGATGTCATGGACTTGATAATATCGTAATGTTTCTTCCTTGTAATCGTCATACAGTTGACAGGTCCTAAAAAATTTGAGGAATCTGAAAGCATTGTATGTTTTAATTGGATTCGATAAAATTGTGTATACTTTTCGCAATAAATTACCGATGCGTCAATACTAACATTCCAGTTAGAAGTACAAAAACGTGGCTATTTTGTATTACTTAGATTTCCATTTTCATAGTATTAGCACGAACTTTTATTTACCCGTTTTTTGTAATCGATAACATAACACTTAATTTTGTTGACGGAAGCATTTCAAACATGTGGGCATACGGAGTGATATTACATGTATAATTAATCTTGTGGTCAAACAAATTTAAGTTCATTTATTCTTTCGAAACCATTTGTGATGGCGAGTATGGGGATGCTTACTCTTCCTAGGCACCTGATCCCACCTCTGGTATTTCCAAGGCTCCGTGTTTGCATTACTCTTAATTTTGTAATTTTCATGGGAATTGAGATTGATCACTGTTTGTTATCTTCACCTTTTCACACGGTACATGAGAACGATAAGTAATAATGTCAGCTTATATTTCTAGTAGAGATACAAGGTAAACAAATAAGTTCAGATTATGAAAATAAGAAGAAAAAGATGTAAGCACAAAAATCATGGAGGACAGGCTTAATCATAATTATATTTTTATGATAAATATACAAACATTTACCCAAGATCTGACATGAGATGGCAAAATTTAGGCACATTTGGTCTTACGAAATAGCTTTTATTTCTTTCATGTGTAAGAAAATGCATGTAATATATAATGAAAATCCCCGTGTTACACTGTCTACATAACCTTTCATTCAGTAATATACCTGCCCATCTTCCCAACTCGACTAGTAGACGGTGATTCGAAGTACGGGATTTTACACGTAGATTTTCAACATTGGTGTATCAAATAGTTAACCTGGTTTTTTAATAACTTTACCTTAGATGACCAATGAGTTTGCGTGATCTATTCGGACATGAGTATTTAAAGGACTAAATTTCTTTTTATAGCTTGTTTACGCTCTTATTCGCATTAAGTACCGAATACATTAAATATCCAGTTGGTGAGAATTTGAAGAAGAAAAAATTAGATTTTTTTTTTATTTCGCTGAAGGAAATTCTTACGCGTTTAAAATTTTCCGCAAAGCATATACGAATCATATCTCCTAATAATTGGGAAATTAACATGATAAGCGTTTTACATGATGAAGTGTCAGAAAACTGACATGAAAGATATTCCAATTTGATATTCAAATCCTGATAACCTTATTTCATCAGAATCCATGCTGTTTTGATACTTCGAGCACACGTCCTCCTATGCAATAAAAATTCAAATTTTGGAGAGCTCTCAAAAAGAAAATCTTTTGGCAATATACTTTGCTTTCTCCAAAATACCATGGAAATCGTGCATACTAAATATCTCGGTCAAATCATGGATTTCAAGCTCATATTACAGAACTCATTTGACGAGTAATAGCAATTATATTTCCTCTAGATATAGACTGGTATATTTTCACGTTTGATGCATTTTTTGCCCTCACATTAAAGATTTCCTTGCAATCTAAGCAAAGGAAATAAATTGTCAACGCAAATGAATTCGGAGATTTGACAGCCGCACGATGACCCATAGTGATTGTAACGCAAGGTTGACAATTGAACATATTAAATTTGCATTTATAATAACTTAAATAATCAGTATCGTCAGGAATGCGATAAATATCGGCTTAACTCAGACATTCTGGCGAGTGCGTTTCTTGTCAAAGACGTTATTTTCGTGATGCGGTAAACTTGAAAACTGAACATCTTCAAGTTCCTTGTTCTCTACAGAGTTGCATGGCAATGCAATTCTTTCCGTTTTGTTGATTGTTCGAGACACTCTTTTACATTTAAACAACTATGTTTGTAGAACGTTTCGTTAGACACCACTGAAACTGAAAGAAAATCCATAAATTACTTCTTTTTTTTTAAAAATGTACAATACTTTATTAAAATGATAGGAATCCATAAGCCGTTTTTCTGTTGAGGAATCCCAATATTCACTGTCTTGATTTCCTTTTGTTCTGCTTTTCTGTGTATCTTTATGTAAATGACTTGTTTTAAAAACTTTTTATAAATAAAAAAAGAACAGCTTTTTTTTTTAAATACATGTATTTATGACCAACAAAAATATTGTAAACAGTAGTGTCCTCACTATGCCCAGCTAGACAGTAATTTTTCGAAACAGAAAGTGAATTATGATACGGGTGGTTCTAAACACCTTTCGGGCTTTATTCTGAAATATGATAAGGGTTGAAGATATTCTTCGTTGTTGCATGACCATATACATATTTAATCTGTCCACTGTCTGAAATACCTTTATTTATAGCGCATGATGCCAGTGAACTCAGCATGTTTCATTTGCGCCAAATATAGCACCATTTGCAACACAGGTAAATAGGTTACGTCCGTTTCTTTTTATAGTAATTAAAATGCACCATTGTCTCTATTTTAGGGACAATTGATGATTCAACTCCTCATTTTAAAATTTGCAATGATGTCATCATCGCTTAATAAGCATAAAACAGATAAATGTCTCTATTATTTCACCCTCCTGTCGTTTGTCGTCAAAATTTAGATTTATGTTATTTTTGCCACATTATATTATTTTGATTAATTAAACTTCTTTTATATGTATCAAAGACAAATAAAACGCTTGCTTTTATATGAAAATTTTATTCAGTTACATGAGGCATATGATCATAATGAAATGAATCTGTTCGACAACAACACGTTATTTGAAAGCCATTTTGTAGTATTACAATGACTTTTTGCAAATAAAAGAACAGTTTTAACGCTTGTTCTCTCACTTTTTTATCCCTGTTTGAAAGACTCCGGTTCAGGTCTTTGCTGGTGTCCTGCGCAGAAGCAAGAAGTGGGGTTGAGAGGAATGCGACAGTCTGTTCTATTTACCCTCACAACGATGAACGACATCATTGCTTTAAAATTCTTAGAAAAATTTCTTAGAACGTAGCAACAGTGGTACACGGACCACTTAATATCACACGTGAAAGTCTCTTCATCGTCCCAGAACACGTTTTAGGATGTTGGCCTTCCTCTTTTTGTATCTGATGCTTGCCATCAAAGCGCTTTGAAAGACGTCCTGCACTCCGTAACCAGACTTGGCCGAACATTCCACGTAGGCATCAGCTCCAGTGGACTTCGCCAGAGCAAGACCATCGGATGTAGTGACATGTCCAGTTTGACCAGTTTGTCTCAAATCAGACTGTGTTCCTACAAGGACAACTGGGGTATGTTTTCCGACTGCTCGGAGTTTGGGATTCCAGAAATTGAGGACGCCGTCCATTGAGTCATCATCAACGAGGCTGAAGCAAACAATGTAGATGTCTGGCGTTTCTAATGAAGACAAGTCTTCGTGCTGCAATATTTAAAAAAAAAAAACGTAAACACCTTTGAAATGAAATTTTAAATTTTTAAATATTAAATTTAATCAGTTAATATAATCAGTCTTAAAGGGTATTTGAGTTTGGTCAGCTTACCTCTCCAGCAATATCCGAGACGTTAAGTGTATATGCATCCCCATTAGCGGACAACTTGGTAACGTAATCGTCCTTGAGGGTGGCCACGTACTCCTGGTGAAACTGACCACAGACCAATCTTTTAACTAAACTTGACTTTCCAACTAAACCATCTCCAACAACCGTACATTGAACAGATTTCTGCATTGCAAGGACCATTATAAATTCCTTAATTATTGTGGGTTGTGTTTTAGAGTAAAAGAGCGAGCGATGAACTGGTAAATCGCCTCGCCTCTCCCGTCTTATATAGTTTTCACAGAAGTGACGTAGACCTTGATTTATTTCCGTGTTATCTAGACCATGACCATTATTTTGATTGCATATCAAAACACTCCAGTTTTACGTTGAGTCATCTTACACCGAAAAACATCCCAGGATTAATTGAACTTTCAGTCTTGACCTTTCTGCAGGCTATTAAATGCACAACTACAGACATTAAATCTGCAAATATCCATGACAGGGGGACTTAGGATCCCCTGAAAAGGGATTTATCTTAATGTTTGCAACAAATATAGAAAACAGAACTGCTTTTATTCGGGTATTTAAAATTTTACTTCTTTAAAACAATATTTGGGCATCCCAAGTGGTCTCCGACATGACAGTTAGGTGAACTAAGTTGTTCTATAAAGTTTCAAGCTTAATCCAAGGTTATAAAGTGTTTTAGAAACTAGTTTTTGACAAGTTATGAAACTGGCACCATGTGCACTTGACCTAGAACTGGTCAAAGAAGTTTAAGGTTATAAAGATTGAAAAGACACCGCGTTTATTATTGAAATGAAGACACAGCTGTTGGCCTATATTTGAAAAATTATAATTCCAAATAACCATTTACAATATTGCGTTAGAGTAAGACGATATATAGGGAGACTGATGAGTTTATTTTTAGTTCAGTGATCGAACGATTTTTAATTTATAACCTCCACAAATATAGAAGACGGGGAAATCTACACTCAAAGAAAGTAAAAAGCAAATAAACACTATTCAAAATCGCAGTACTATATTTGCACATACTCAAAAAGTTTCATCCATTCTATGGGAATGTAGGTGCAAAACACTTAGATGACCTGCATTGTGAAAAGTAAAATTTTATAATTTTTTTATGTGAAAAAAACGATAAACAGCAAACAATTTAATACTTTGACTTGTTAATTGGTGATAAATATAGAACTTTAAAACCTTCGCAGAATTGGTTATCAAAAAATATATAAATATAGATGGATAAATAAACTGACATACAATGAACACTGCAACCGTGATAAACATCAACACCCCCATCCTGTTTGACGAACACCTGGTTACGTAATAATATAGGTGTTATTAACATGTTCATTACCATAACCAAACCATTATCTCTTTATAAAGACAACATGGTGTAAATCTTGTTTTTCTGTTTATCTCAACTTTACATGCCGTTGCTCATACACAATCAGCTTGTTGATTTTGTTTATCACTGAAGCAAGCTACTGATGTCAAAATAACGTGCACTTGGTCGTATGCCATCTTGCTTTCTGTGTGTAAACTATAAAATCTGAAAAAAGGTTTTAATTTTCCTTTTATTGTACAATGTTAACACTCAAAATAAAGTTTAAAAGTCATTAACCCCAACATTAGGATATATTTACTTGAACGTGAAATTACCGTATGCACATCAATGCAGTCATACATGTTAATAAATATTATTAACAAGCGAAGAACCACATTAGAATTGCGAATGACCGAATTTGCATACGTTTATGATACATGCAAAAAAATGTCAAAATTGTCGCCGAACTGTCGCGGTGTTTTAGGCCTTCAAATTTAAGCCGATATCTGTCCGGATACCAATGTCATGTGCAGACGACTTCAATTGCAGACGTTACAGAAATGTTTGCAGACGACACAAAATGAAGGAAAAAGAAGAAAACTCTTTAAATATAAAGCGTTTTGAATAATTTTTTTCGCCGAAGACATAAATCGCGTTGCTAAATGTATTTAATAAACTTGAACGCATATAATGTAAAAATAGCTCATTGTTAACAATAACAATATATATATATATATATATATATATATATATATATATATATATATATTAAAATTTTCTCTTTTTCATTACAACATTTCGCTGTTTTTGACCGCAGATTACTTAATCTATTACTTGATCAAGATGTAGGGTTCACGGCGAGTGTGACTGGTAAACAGGGGATGCTTACTCCTCTTAGGCACCTGATCCCACCTCTGGTACATGCAGGAGTCCATGTTTGCCCAACTCTTTATTATATATTCATTGTAGGAGTTATGAGAGTGGTTACTGTTCGTTATTTTCACCTTTTTTGCTAGTTCTAAACAAGATTTCCAAACTTTTACCCTTTAGTAAATACTATTGCACTTGGTTTTGTGCCAGTGATGAAAGATGATAATGGGGGGAAAGTGTTTACGCATAAAGCAATTTGAATTTATGATTTTTATTTTCAATCATTGATAAAACAAAAGATAACATTAAAATAATGCTTTGCCTCGTGACCTTGGAGTTCATTTGAATTTATGAATCTGAGTTTTAATCAATGATAAAACAAGAGAACATTGAAATAATGCTTTGCTTTGTGACCTTAGAGTTCACTTGTAGACAATGTGCCTACTGATGTTTACGCAAGAGTTCTGTGTCATAGACAATCGGATTCTAAAATAAAAAGTAAACGACCAAGGTACCGTTTACCAGATTGATTATAAATTCACGTTGTTCCGGTTTTCCCAGAAATAGAATATGAACAACAAGAAGCACAAGAGGACATTCAGTGGGCACTTTGTGGCGAAATGTATGTGGGTGTGTCTTAGTCACGGTAAAATAGGGGTTTGTTTTAACGTCCACCTCTCACATTTACATTGATGACAACGATGATATTTACGATAAAGCTAAATAATTTAATTATCTATGTTTTAAATACGTGTAGCAACGATGTTTTATCCATAACCAGATTTGATTTCCATTATCCAATTTTTACCTGACATAAATTGATTTCGTATGATTCATGCGAAGTTTTAACATCTCCTTTAAGAAGTTGGCAGGTGTCATTGTTCAGAGGAACTTTATCCAACTCGAGAGGTCATCTTCCTCTGTTTAGTCGACCTTGTTTGTCAAGCCATCAATAATACAAGCCCTCTGAAATGTCCACCTCCGTAAAAACAGTGCATCAATATCATTAAGTATCAAGAATGCCAAAAAATATTTCCCAAATTATAATCACATAGATATATGAAATTTGGAGTTTTATTTATACCTTCCAAACCTACAAATCCCTGATATATTGTTATTTTATTATTCTAGCATTAATAGTTTACTAGCAATCATTAAGCGACATCTCTCTCACCATAAGCTTAGATCAAAATAATACCAAGCTATCTACGTAACATTCAAAAGTATGAAGATTGCATTTTGTATTGGTACAAAGTACCTTGTTCTTGATATTCAAACCCTAACATCAAACCACAATACTGACAAAAAGGGTCTACATGACCCTGTGTCGGTACAGTATTAGTACGAGGAAGTTCGAATATAACACCATTACCTGACTACGTATTCAATAGGAAGATTTATCATTAACATAGGTGTCAAGTTGTTTAAAGTTTCTCGCCACATTTAACTTTTTGTGAGCGATTTCTTACAGGGACCTAGATACCCTGTTTTCCGTTTCAGTTCATTTTTTAGCATCCTATCGTGACACCCGTGATGACTTTGCATTACTATTGTAAAAGTTGTTTTCGATCGAAAAGTAAAATCTAGACGCATAATTAAACTATTTTAACTCTGTCCTTAATCCTGGGATTTTCGGTTGTAAAACCTTGAAATAGCTGAGCGGATTTGATAAAACTATATTTAACTCGAAATCATTGGTGATTTAACTTCCCACTGAGTCCCTTATGTGGCTCTGCCTCTGGGTATGTTATAATTTCACTTCCAGCTTTTTGTCTTGCAGAGAGGAGGAATGTAATCCTCTTCTGTACATGAATAGCATTGCAAGGAATGACATCTTAACTAAGAATGATATACATAGTTGCAATCAAGTATGTATTTTAGGTAGATTTTTCTGCTTCATCAAAAGGTCTAAGACCATACATGTATATGATCAGACAATTTCATCGCAATTCATTCATTGTCATAATGATCTATGAATAAGAAAAGATAGCACAATCGTTGCAATCAAAAACAATTTTATTCATAAGATGACGCTTGTTTATCCACAGGGTTACATGTAATTATCTTTAACATGCATTGAGATATTTGACATTAATATTCACGTATTGCATAAGAAAACAAAAGCCCCTGTGTTAAATTTAATAGACTGTATGTAATTCAACGTAAGGAGGTGATATTTATGATCTCCAAAGTCCCCACGTTATTTGCGGTGTTTCCTGTTTACATATGTGGGATCATCTTTTGTTCCTTTCACGCTGCAAGCGCGGGTTGGCAGTGATAAGTTTTGGGACATTCTGACAACGACAGGAGGATTGTCCGTGCATCACCCTAGCCAAGGGAATATTGAATCCCAGAATTCACCGATGACGAAATAATTGCATGAACATTCGTCACTTTTTAATATCAATCTGAACACAGATGAATTATGGCACAAGGACCATACGTCCTGATTCTGTACATCAGTTCATCTTCCAAGCACGCGTTTGAAGAGGCTTGATTTTCTTCTGCTGCACGCGTTGCTGGCCAGAATCACGCTGTAGAATGCTACATCTATCCCAGTACTGTCTTTTGCAGAACATTCCACGTATGCTGCTGCACAAATTGACTGAGCTGATGAAAGTCCCTCTTCAGTAGAAATATGACATTTTTTGTGGGCTCGTCGCTTGTCTAATTGAGTCCCGATGAGGACAATAGGTGTGTGTTTGCCTTGCGATCGTATCCTGGGAACCCAGAAGTTGAGCACGCTCTCCATGGAGTCTTTGTCCACGAGACTGAAGCAGACGATATAAACATCCGGCACGTCAAGGGAAGTCAAATCTTCATGCTGAAAATTAGAAAGAGAGGAAAAAATAAAGTTTTTGTATGCAACAAATATTAGGTATATTTTCTGAAGTACAAATGCTTTGTTCAAAATATTCATAAATGTAAGAAGACTTACCTCTCCTGCAATATCGGTGATGTTCATGTTTAGATTGTCTCCATTAAGGTTGCATTTTGTGGTATAGTCATCCTGAAGGGTGGCCACATACTCATTGGTAAATTCTCCGCCAAGAAATCGTTCCACGAGACAAGATTTTCCAACCAAACCATCACCAACCACAGTGCAATGAAAGTTTTTGGTAATCGAAACCACCATCTTTGTAAAGTTTTGCTACTTCTTCACACTGAGAGAGAGAGTTCAAAATGTGTTCAAGCTTAGTCACGTCGCCTTTTATAAAGCTGATGGGCGTTTGACGTAAGCATTTTATTTCCTGGTCACCTAGACCGTGAAATGTAGTCTTATGAGTATGTCAAGTGAATTAATGAATTAAAACAGAACGCTGTCACCATGTTAATATAGAAGAACTGGATCAAATTAGTGCTGGCTCATTATCATGTATTAAGTCCCAGGGTATTGTGCGCCTGGATCATGAAATACTCATCTGTCATTAATAAATTACTTACAGATTTGGAAAATGCATAATAGATATGCACCGTAAAAACATGTATCTTAAAATTTAATCATGCAATCAATTGGAGTTAACATTTAATCCAGCACATTCAGTATGAAATTACATGTATATATTTTCGTAATTTACTGAAAGACAGGGGTAAGGAAGATTGACGTGGGGATTACCCGCCAATATCAATACTTATGATACCACCTGTCATTGGGTAACGTGTTTCATAGTAACTGAGGCCGTTCTTTGTACTGTAGTTTTGACTACAGATTAACTCATTTACCCGGTCAAGATATAGGGCTCACGGCAGGTGTGACGAATCTACAGGGGATGCTTACTCCTCCATTGTACCTAATCCCACCTCTGGTATGTCCAGGGGTGCGTGATTGCCCTACTCGTAATTTTGTATTCTTTATAGGAGTTATGAGATTGATCACTGTTCGTTATCTTTGCCATTTCATTTCGGTCCCAAGATAGAATTAGTTTTTACAACATTTAATCCCTGTCGAGTCGAATGGTTTCTTATCGTTTATACCCATTCGATAATTAAAGCGCAGTTAGTACATTAGCTTTTGCGGATGATTTGGCATGTAGAAAACTTCCCTTTTCAAAGTTGAGTAATTTTCAGAAAATTCTAAATTTAATAATTCATATCAAGGTTTCTATGTAACAATAAATTATCATTATAATAGTTGGTTTAATGAATGAAGACAATATTAACTTCAATGTATCCATTAATTTGTAAAGTTAGGGAAATTAATTCAAAAGAAATAAAAGCAAGAAGTTTTTTATATTTTAATTTTCTGCCATTTACACTTTTTTGAGCATTTGATAAATCATAGCTAAGTTAGAAGACGCCAAATGACAAATGTGGACTGACATAGAAAACCTGTCTCTCTCTAGTACTGAGGATTCATCATATGTAATCTCTCGGAGTAAAGCCAGGAACAAATTTGTCACCATTATTCCTGCTCCACAGAATAGCACGGAACAGTGAGTGGTATTGATCGATGATATGTACATGTATACCTCAAACAATACTTTATGTTCGTGATATTTTCATGATAGATTGTTAAGACTTATTGTCCATTTTTTATTATTATGATTTTCACCCACTCGTGCATGCATGATGTTTGTCAATAACGGATTTGACTCAAAACCAGTGACTGTCGTGATTAATGACACATATTTTAGATTATCCATAGATAAACAATACAAGCGTTGCAGAAAATATTAATTTTAATAATTTGAAACATTCATAAGTGTTTTGTTTTTTTACATGATCTCGGTCACTTCTTAGTCTCACTTTACAGTTCCTCAGATCTCGACCTATCAACTTATTTTGACAACGTCTTGCACTAAACATCTGCTAGCGGAAAAGCAAAAGCATCCCAGATTAATTACAACTTGACAAGCTACATATGACCTGCATCTAATTTACATACTATGTTTGTCACGGTTTGTAAGGTAAACAGCCTATAATGATCTCGTTCATGGAATACGACATGCGATACATACAAATATTATACAACGATATCACTCCTGATGTCGAGCCACACGCTTTCCTTGACGTGTCAGTCAATATGCCTCCATAAATTACTTTTTTATATTTCAGTATCCTAGGATCAGTAAGTATTTTTATTTTTTTTAGAAAAATATTGAATTCATACGTGGGTGAAACCTAATTTTCTCATGACAGTTTCAGAGAATATGACAGTAACGACTGAAAACTTGTTTCTGTAGAGTGTGAGATGTGTAAAATAGTCACTTTTGAGAGTCCTTGTAGATGACACGAAGTGTGTATTATCATCACTTTTAAGAGTTCGTATAGATGATATGAAATGTGTAAAATCGTCACATTTGAGAGTTTGTGTAGATAATATGATATGTGTAAAATCGTCACATTTGAGAGTTCGTGTAGATGATATGATATGTGTAAAATCGTCACTTTTGAGTATTCTCGTAGACACAAGAAGCGTGTAAGATGGTCGCTTTTGAGAGTTTGTGTAGATGATATGAGATGTGAAAGATCATCACTCTTAAGAGTTGTGTAGATGATATGAGCTGTGCAAGATCGTCACTTTTAAGACTTGTGTAGATGATGTGAGTTGTGTAAGATCGTCACTTTTAAGACTTGTGTAGATGATGTGAGTTGTGTAA
This sequence comes from Ostrea denselamellosa, assembly GCA_024699665.1. Classification (NCBI taxonomy): domain Eukaryota; kingdom Metazoa; phylum Mollusca; class Bivalvia; order Ostreida; family Ostreidae; genus Ostrea; species Ostrea denselamellosa. The sequence goes on from JAMZEH010000014.1 coordinate 2,143,341, forward strand.
GATCGTCACTTTTAAGAGTTGTGCAGATGATGTGAGATGTGTAAGATCGTCATTTTAAGAGTTGTGTAGATGATGTGAGATGTGTAAGATTGGCTTTTTAAGAGTTTGTGTAGATGATGTGAGATGTGTAAGATTGGCTTTTTAAGAGTTTGTGTAGATGATGTGAGATGTGAAAGATCCTCAGTTTTAGTGTTCTTGTAGACGATATGTTTATAGGTATATAGTTTTGGAGAGTTTTGTAAGCTACAGCCGTCTTTTGTAGGGCTATGGAGGGATGAGCAGAATTGTACAGTAGAATTAGTTACTTCTTGTCATGTGACATCACATAGATACAGATGAAATGAATAATTGTCAGCTAAACTGTTGTGTGATTATTATTATTATTATTATTATTATTATTTGTTTGTTTTACGTCCCGTCGAGAATATTTCACTTATATTGAGACGTTACCAGTTGTAGGTGAAGTGCTATTAATTTAGACCTATGCTTAGCACTCGGGGCCGTAGCAGTGAGGGTTCTTGAACGTGACAACGCCTGTCGCAACACGGGACCTCCGTTTTTAAGGTCATATCCGAAAGTCCCGTGATTCTCACTTCTAAATGCCGAGCGTTTGGCGAAGGAACAATCACTACCTATGTTTACGTCTTAGGTTTCACGCAAGCTGTTGTGTGACTAAGAGTGAAATTCTTTTAACCATATTGTAGTGTGACTAGGAGTGTAAACCGTAGTGTGACTAGGAGTGTAAACTGTAGTGTGACTAAGTGTGTAAACTGTAGTGTGACTAAGTGTGTAAACTGTAGTGTGACTAAGTGTGTAAACTGCAGTGTGACTAAGTGTGTAAACTGTAGTGTGACTAAGTGTGTAAACTGTGGTGTGACTAAGTGTGTAAACTGTAGTGTGACTAAGTGTGTCAACTGTAGTGTGACTAAGTGTGTAAACTGTAGTGTGACTAAGTGTGTAAACTGCAGTGTGACTAAGTGTGTAAACTGTAGTGTGACTAAGTGTGTAAACTGTAGTGTGACTAAGTGTGTAAACTGTAGTGTGACTAAGTGTGTAAACTGTAGTGTGACTAGAGTGTGTAAACTGTGGTGTGACTAAGTGTGTAAATTGTGGTGTGACTAAGTGTGTAAACTGCAGTGTCACTAAGTGTGTAAACTGTAGTGTGACTAAGTGTGTAAACTGTAGTGTGACTAAGTGTGTAAACTGTAGTGTGACTAAGTGTGTAAACTGTAGTGTGACTAGAGTGTGTAAACTGTGGTGTGACTAAGTGTGTAAACTGTAGTGTGACTAAGTGTGTAAACTGTAGTGTGACTAAGTGTGTAAACTGCAGTGTGACTAAGTGTGTAAACTGTAGTGTGACTAAGTGTGTAAACTGTAGTGTGACTAAGTGTGTAAACTGTAGTGTGACTAAGTGTGTAAACTGTAGTGTGACTAAGTGTGTAAACTGTAGTGTGACTAAGTGTGTAAACTGTAGTGTGACTAACTGTGTAAACTGCAGTGTGACTAGGTGTGTAAACTGCAGTGTGACTAAGTGTGTAAACTGTAGTGTGACTAAGTGTGTAAACCGTAGTGTGACTAGGAGTGTAAACTGTAGTGTGACTAAGTGTGTAAACTGCAGTGTGACTAAGTGTGTAAACTGTAGTGTGACTAAGTGTGTAAACTGTAGTGTGACTAAGTGTGTAAACTGTAGTGTGACTAAGTGTGTAAACTGTAGTGTGACTAAGTGTGTAAACTGTAGTGTGACTAAGTGTGTAAACTGTAGTGTGACTAAGTGTGTAAACTGCAGTGTGACTAAGTGTGTAAACTGTAATGTGAATAAGTGTGTAAACTGTGGTGTGACTGGAAGAGCTGATTCTGTTAATCAAACTGTAGTGCGATTTGGAGTGAAATGTGATCTGCAAGGTCGATTTCGTTAGTAAAACTACAGTGTAGATTTCGTCAATTAAACTTTGGTGTGACTACGATTGTAGATTTCGTCAGTTTAAATGTAGTTTGACTAGGAGTGTAGACTTCGTCATTTACATGTAAAATGTGGTGTGACTTCGTCAGTTAAATTTGTGATGTTACTAGGAGTGTAGATTTCTTCAGCTAAACTGTGATGTGACTATCAATGTAATGTTTTTCATTTAAACTATGGAGTAACTAGGAGTTTCGTCAGTTAAACTCTAGTCTGACTAATAGTGTAGATTTTGTCATCCACATGTAATCTGTGGCGTGACTAGAATTTTTAAGATTTTCTAAAATTGTGACGAGATTTTGACATTTATTCTGAGCTTAACTGTTGTTCATGTAAGAGAGTTGCTAATACTGTAAGTGGTTGTACACTGGCTATGGTAGAAGTTGCCATTATTGTGAGGGAAGTATAGTGATGTCAGTGAGATTGGGAATTAATTCGAAGTGTAAGTTGATATGTCGTGTTTGATAGTTATTGTTGTGTGATTGGTTGTATGACGTTCCACTCGAGAATTTTTCGCTCATATGGAAATGTCACCATTGCCAGTCAAGGCCTATACGCTTACGGCCTTTCAGCAGGGGAGGGATTTCTATCGTACCACAACTGTTGTGATACGGGGCTCTGGTTTTTACGGTCTCATCCTAAGGACCATCCCTATAGTTGTCTCTTATGACAAGCAAGGGATTTTAAGGATCTATTGAAACTAGATCCCCACGGAGTTGGGAGTTATTGTAAGTTAAAACATTATGTAATTCAAAATGTAATTTTTCAGGGTTCGTTTGTAGGACTAGCTTTGTGGCGTGAGTAATTTCAATATTCTGTGAAGTGAATATCCGGGAAGGTAAACATACTGGAATTTACTTTAAGAAAGATACAACATTTCAAGCAGCATATCAAAGAAGAGTAAAAATGACCATCAAACACTTTCTATTAATCCATAAACCTGGTAAACAATAAATAAATCTAAAAATAGTATCTACTCTATAATACTTTCTATTTTTGAAGTAAGCTGCTGAATTCCATGTGGGTATTTTTGCCAATTTGTCACGCTCTGTGTGCCAGACCGCTGGGATCCACTGGGTTTTAACGGTAGAGAACAGCCACAATACGGTCAAATGCTCCGTGTGCTTTAATGTATTATTAAATTGAATGTAAGAAAACGATGAAACAGAAGTCAAAGATACACACAAGGGTCAACGATTGTCTTCTGAACTGTCAACTACCATCATTATGCAACAAATCGTTCATAGGGTGTGTCATCGGAGGATTAACTTTTAGTATAGTGATACTAATGGTAAATTTTGACACTATTACTGCTAACATCACCAAGAGGTTTCCTTTTTCTTTCATGTGTTACTGTAAACAGGGCACATGGAAGTTTGTTCAAATAGCAATAAAGGAATAAAAAAAAAGATCCAGAAGGACTCTGCAACAATACAAAACAAGGATCAAAGACAGGAAATGTAGTGCATCGCACAAACCAGGCACCAATTTTCTACTTAACTCTCTTTTGCTTAAAACAGGAAGATCAACTTGTTCGTACAACCATTTTTAGAAAACATTAGTGTCACGACAACTTTTGTTTTCACACATTTTTGTCAGAAACATTTCCTGTCGTCAAATGTGTTCAAATCTCATCATTCGCTGTCAACCAGGTGCAAGGTTTTGTTTTCTTTACTGCAAGTGCACGAAATGTTGTACAATGTTTAACATGAACCCAGCAGATAGTCCAGATGTTTCGCCTCAGAAAAATACTAATTTCGAAAATTGATGAAATTCATTAGAAAGAAACATCGAATGCCAATTTATGGAATAGATAAGACTGTGTCTCTAATTGTTTTAGATTTGCATTGTATACCTTGAGTGAACATAGCGTGCTTCCCACTACAAAATAATGACGATATATAAGTCCCAAGCGCATGCAGTAAAAACTGTTACATTAAAAGAGCAAAACTTAGTACTGAATTACAGCTTCCTTGCATTTTGACCCTAGATCGTGTAATTATGCCAGCGGGGTTCCCCTCAAAATATACAGGTAAAATTAATACTTCTTTTCAAAATAAATGTTAACCTTAAAGATGACATTACCTACTAAAAATAGTCCTGTCTTCATGCATTTCCTTTATCATCAGCATTTTTTCCCCAAATTTTGATACTTACATGATGTTGCGCACTAGTGCTCAAACTTTGTTAGTATGAATATATGAGCAAGTCCTTGTTTATCATATCATGAATTTGTAGCAAGACTTTTTTTTCTTTTTATGTCGGAAATAATGGATGTATGAAAGTAACGTCTATATTATATTCACACGTGTTAAACAAAGCGAATATGTCATATTATTGTGAACCTGCATCGTGTTCCAGAAAACAATAATGTGCAGATAATTGTTTCCCCTTGTTGTTTTATATTTTTTTATTTTTCATTTTTATATATAAATGAATAATTGCTTGCCTGTATGAAATTTCCATCTCCTGGCTAAGGAGAAGACTTTTTTCAGAGAAGAAAATTTTTCAAGCAATCACGATTATTCCAAGAACTAAAATTAATGTTCTTGGAATGTGTAAAAGAAGATTATAAATTTTCTATTTATTACAGCTTCAAACTATCAAATTGTCATTAAGTTAATGAAGGCTACCATTTTATGGCTATTTATGAATCAGACCCAGCTGTAACTGTGGTCGAAATATTAATCAAAATCAAGATTATGTTAACAAATTGGTTTCATGATGCAACTCATGTGTTAACAATAAAACGGTACTAATATAGAAATGTGTTCGATGTACATTTGAACTCTGATAATTATTTAATATTATGAAACAACGAGTTGTTGTGTCGTTTTTTCCCCTTGATTTAGCATTAAATGTTAAGCAAATACTTTTCATGCCAGATATAATTTTGGTTAAAAAAAAATCCACAAAAACAACTTTATATGCAACACTCGAGAATTTTGTCCTACATATAAATGTGTCATGGATGTCTCTACGGAGTGTAAATCGGGCACTGTTAAAGGTTAAGTAAAATGAATTTAAAATGTGTACATAAGAATATACTCACAAGGGATTTGAAACAATTTAAAACCAAATGCAATATGATATATGGATTTCCCCCAGAAAACACTTTTTATTTTTTATTCGTCAAATGAAACCATGAACTCGACAGTACTTGTGACACACCCTAGCTATATCATGATGTGAACATAACACTGTTCGTTATCGTTTTACCTTTTCATACTACATGTAACAGAACAAAGGAAGTACATCGTGTCAGAGGATAATAAATGTTTACATACATCATTCATTAGTAACTGCAATTAAATATGTAGCCCTGAGACCTGTCGCATGTGGCATATATTCAAACTCCAAAGAAGAATGCAATCAGATTAAATTACTGTTTTCCTTTCTATTCAATAACAAGCTTGCAAATATAATTGGTCTTTCGACTTTCAGTTGTGTTTTAATGGTAGAGCATTCGATTTTGCTTTGAACGGTTAACTAATCATAAACGACTACACATACAAAATCATCTCGGTTTTCACTTTGTTTAATCAATTAGCTCCTCAAAATGATAAAACAAAATTGCATGTTTCATTATTACAACCAAGCAAACACGTTGTGTGTGTGTGTGTGTGTGTGTGTGTGTGTGTGTGTGTGCCTCTTTTCAATACGCTCTGTAGATAAATAATTCAATGGTGTACTCTTAATAGCAACTTTGAAATTTTGAATTCCTTAACGTCTGATTTAACGTGTACCCTACACTTGGTAGTCTCATAACCAAAAATAAAAAAAAAAAGGAATTTATTTCTAAATTCAATGTTTTCTTGGAAACAAATGCATGTACTTATCATCATCATTTTACTACACTGTACGTCGATTACGTTTCATCAGAAACTGAGTAGCCAACCAAACGCATGATCGTAAATGCAACCATTTTCCGTTTTTGCTTGCAGGATGTTACATATTCGCCAACAGTAATATTTTATGAGTTATTAATTATGAGCAATTTCCAAAGAATACAACAAAGCACTCCTCATAATTAGATATGGCGCAGTAAATAATGCCCTGTACATTTATATGGGCTCCAGATGACGCAGTTAGGCCTATAGTAGGTTCTCAAGTAAGTTCTAATGAAAACGTCCCTGATTTCCTCCTCTAAATTGAGTCCAAACTTTTATTCTTTAATTTTTTATGTAATTATACAAAGAAATTCACATTCTTATATAATAGCTGTCCTTCACTTTAATGCGTTTTCCAGCTGCAATTGCCAAGATTGGCCATTACGCCATTAATTATCTAATACAAATACATGTGCATAGAAAAACAACATATCACTATGTTGGGACTTTATGTTGCAAACGAATAAACGTTTCATTATCCTTCTGAATTGCAATGATAACTAATATCCTAAGGTTTAAAGCAGTCGCGTGTGTATGCTGTGTGTGTTGGGGAGGGGGATATACATTCTATCTAGCATGTGATAAGTCGCTCTCAGTCGAGTTATTATCATTGTACAGATGTATCACCCTACCAAAAACAGGTTTTCATCGGTGTGTATGACAGACATCACAATTACAGTAAATTGGGGAGACAAATGTATTAGCGGACACACACACACACACACACACACACACACACACACACACACACATATATATATATATATATATATATATATATATATTCTTATCAGACAAATCAGGCAAATTTATTCTGTATGAGAAAAATATATCTTGCTGTGACTTTCGATTCATCGTCTTAAGCCGAGCTTGAAATGTGCGCCCCTCTCTCTTTCTTTTCACCCGTAGTTCTCTGTGTGAAAATTTATTGTTTCTCATAAATATGCATGACGAAAATGATGTAATTCATTGACCAATAGATTTCACGCTTAGCCTAAAATTGTAGATATGGTTTAGCGCAGCCGCGTTTAACTTAGTAATGACTGCGGCCATGAAAATCTGTGCTTTTATTCAACGAAACTGTCTTTGACAAGAAATTAATACCCCATCATGTCTGTTCAGCTGTTAACTGTTAAATATCGAAATCGCCATAGCTGTATACATACGAGGGATTCTGTTTTTGGTTAGTTTACCGAAGAAGCGGAAGAACAAGAGTTTCGATTGGTTAAAAGTAATTAAATAGATTAAATCTCCGACTAACCTGTGCTCGGAAGCTCAGCAATTGGCCGAATTGCGTCATGCATATTTATGAGAAACGAGAAAATTTGCACTCAGAGATTCAAAGGGTGAAAAGGGAGATGAACATACATTTCAGTCGTGGTTTGCGACGATACTTTCAATTCGACATTTAGATATACCTTTTAACAATAATATATCGAATCGATATGCCTCAGTAAACTCGAAATAAAAGACACTATAGAGTCTTCCATATCTGCTTCATAGTTGGATATTTTATTGAACATAGTTGTTAAGGTCAAACTAACAACTCAGCTTCATGACAAATGAGATTACTTCAGCATTTCCATCATCCACTCCCCCATACTTATGTAGCATTATTCCATTATCACCTGCATATGGAGTTTATATCTCTCAACTGATTTGATGCACGAGAGCATGATCTGCGTATCATCAAATTTTAAATCAAGTCAAGCTACTGACAAATAAGTTGATGTTACAAAGGTTTCAACAGTCTCGTTTAAAGTCAGTGTTTCGTAAATTCTATGGTTTTTATAATGATCTGATTTACAAATGCAACATGTCATTAAGTCGAATGTTTGACATGATTTGTTAAGCAGTTCTTTACATTGATTTTGACTTCGGATTACTCCGTTTAACTGATAAAGATATAGAGCTTTCAGCGGATGTGACTGGTCAAAAGGGAATGCTTATTCCTAGGCACCTGATCCCACCTCTGGTATTTCCAGGGGTTCATGTCTGACGTACTATTAATTTTGTATTCTTTATAGGATTTACGAGAGTGATCACTGTTCGTTAGGTGCCTAGAAGGAGTAAGCATCCAAACTTTTTGGCTATCCCTGAAGCTATTGAATTAAACACATGAGCTTACATGTATATCAATGGATACGGATCAAGTTTAAAGTTGGGTATTATTGACCTATATCTGAGAGAGTTACAGAACTTGTACTTAGCTAATTTCAGGGATGTGACACTTTTCCAGACTTTTCAGGGAGGCCTTATCCCTGCATCAGTTATACCCGGTCTTATATCAGTGGGTTACAGATTGAGTTTGGGCTTTGTTGGCCTATTTTTCATAGAGAAATGGACCTTGAACTCAGGTCTGTGGTGTTTGTCATCAGAAGGATATCTAGCTGCATCTGCAGTTTATAATGAGGCATACTTTAAAATGTACTCACACCTTCTTGTTGTGGGCTAGTATAACGTGATTTGGAGAAACATACCAATGGAACGATATTGTAATGATCATAGTTTTTCCCTCCTTATATGGCAATTAGATAGCGTTCTCTGTAAAAGGTCGTCACTCTGACATTGACATGTCCCGTATATATTGGGTCTGACAAGGTTATCATCTAGTGCTATGAGGTGCACATACTTGCATTGCGAAAGAGGCCCTAGCCAACCTTCAGATTTTGACAAAATAACATTAAATATAAACACTGATATTAACAACCTCTTCCTGAATTATACTGGACCCTCGTTTATTTTTTAAAGTACACTAGGCACTAACTGCCAGCATTTAATTACGACCTCGTGTGAACGATCCTGGAGAGACAGCGGCGACACGGTACTTGTCATTTATTTCCCACAGCCTGTAGTATCAGTGGTACTGTGAAAAAATCAAATAAAAAGATGATTTTTCCAAGAAAATAAACAACTATTACAAAAGTACACAATAATAAATGGAGAAAGAAATTGTAAGTTAATGAGATATACAAACATGCCTTTGTGTGAAGTTTTTATTCATAATGAAATTAATTATAGCATATGATAAAACAAGTATATTTCCTTAATTTGCCTTGCAATTTTTAAAGTGCATATTTTGTCGCAGAAATTCAATATTAAGTTCTTATCAAGTTCATGTATTGTGTATCGTTAACACAAAAAAATATTTCCCATTACATTTTCACAAAATGATATCTTATACGAAGTATCTGTATTCATAAATTTTAATTTCATTAGTCATTTTGTTATCATATCTTCCTAAAAAGTGTTCAAAGGACATAGAAATTTTAAATTAACTTTATAAATTTAAAATGTATGCATAGAAAAACACGTGTTTCAGTAGCCATGGCTGGAAGGTTAAATTAACATCTTGCAAGTTTTAACATTAGTGCAAATTCTAAATTACGAAATATGTATGTTCAACGACTTCCGAAAAATATGAAAATTAAATTAAAGTTCAAAAAGTACGCTACTGTATACATCGCATTGAGCGTGCTTAATCAATTCACACTCACATGTAGGTGGGAAAGCTTTGTGCTTTTAATTTGGAAGAAGTACATAAATACATTCCTTTTATTAAGGTCACAGGCGTAGTCTTTCTCGACAAGAAATTCTTTTTTTTAATATTGGGACCTGACCCTGAATTACTAAGCACGACTATCAAATTTTGTCCTCCAAAAGTACTTCCATCAATGAATATATAGGGAATTCATTGATATAGTGGCATAATAACGATTGTGCACTTTGTGTGTTATGTATAATATGAATTTGTAAAGCTACAATGAGTAGTACTGTTGGATTTTATACAATGCAAGAATTAAATTCTAAGTAACTATTTTTTTCAAAAATCGTTCCCAGGGTAGAATCATATCTACAACTGATTTTTAAAATCATTTTTGACTTTTATCTATTCACTGTAAAGTTCAACATGTGTAAGCTAGTACGCAATATCAATCAATGCTAAGTCACAGGGGTTCAAATTCCTTTCTGGTTGTCAGTTTTAACGTATCGTGATTAACCGTCAGATAGCCATTTTAATCAGAGGTCGAGGCCAAGTACAAGCGTTCAGTATGCCATCCATCTTGACCCTGATCACAGGCTGACACCGGGATAAAGTATTACATGTACCACAGGTGACCCAATCATTGATAACTTTAAAATCAAATCTATTGAAAGTTTCCAGAATTTTTGTTGACCAATGACATAATAATTCAGGTTTTATAGCCTGTTGACCTGCTGACCGGCAGAACCAGTCCTGGTGTGAAATTCCCTCCGCGTAAGGATCTGAATCTTTTGTTGATCGGAAACCCTCGGGATATTTCTCTGACTACTTATGTATTGGTTACAATGGCTGACCAGTGTTGGGTCATTGAACGATACAAATTAAATTTCAATCAGTGGAAGATGGCTATCTACAATTTTAGATCACTCCCACATAAAATTTGTCCTAAAGGTCAAGAAGTATCACCATTAACTTGACAAAAGTCACCGAGTTCTTCCTTTTATCCTTCTAACTATCACGAACATCCTATTTCCACAAAAGTTGATGTCAAGAAATAGTTATGACAGGAAATTACTTGCATCCGATTTTTACATAGCACCGCATTTTATTTTGCCTCGTGATTATTGCTATTTTTATTATTTGGGGGGGGGGTGAATCTTGCTTACCATGTTAATGTAATTGTCAAAAGTTTACTTTAACTACGAGTATTAAATTTCATAATTTAAAACCGCTGAATCTTATTCAAATTATGCAGTTACATAGACAACTTGGATACAATTTTAACTCCAAATATCGATTCGACGACACTCAGTCATTAATGTTTTGTGGGAACGCCTCAAATTTGCATCAAACCCGAAGAAAATTAATTCTAAGTGATATAGATTAAAATAAAGAATAATTGATCGTTTATTTCAGATGAATCGCCCACAGGGAGTTCAAAGAATTAGTTTGTAAAATGACGTAGAAACTAATGATATGGAAAATGGACTCTAACATACAATTTTCTTAATGCATGCTTGAAAATAGCAACGATCAAGAATAGAATTGTTGGAACTAGTTTGAAATCAAGAAGGAAAGTGCATCTGTAATCAAGTAATCAATTCACAGTCTTGCTATCTCTCATTGATTAAAACCACTGACTTAATTAATACCAACTATTGTGTTATATATATAGATGGCTTATACTTGATGAAAATTCAATGAATCAGCTATTGTTTGTAATATACATGGAATATAAAGTTTGCAATAAATCTACCAAGATACATTTCTTCACTTGTCCATCTCAATGCTTATTTCTACTACTGAAACAAAAAATAAAGAAAAAAATGGTCACCACTGGTCATCCTGAAAGTGGGACACTCTGCACTGGTCAGTTCTTGATAGTATCAAGGACTGAACAAATATAAACAACAAATAAACACCAAAAAAAGTCGCTCAGTACACTCCGATTTTTTTTGTCATTGTTTTTGTTTCTCAAGACAAGATAGTAGATATAGAGTATATATATATGTCTGCAGATAACTTTTTCCCTCGTTTGATCCCGCCGATTCTTGTCAATTTTCCTACACGAGATTGACATCCTATGGCCTCTTATTAATTTGTAAGTATTAACGAACACCATTATGCTGTTGGCGAATGCATCGTGGATCATAAACATGCATGTTTTATGGCGCGGTTCCCCGTGTAGGGTAGTCTTCTTAGAGAAATACAATAATGATCCGTCCGAGGAAACCGAATATACTCATAATGGTACTAGTATGTAAAACAAGAGCATTAAACAGTGCTGCTAAATGCGAACAGTAACGAGACCGTGGCCATCTATATAAGAAAATTTATGTTGCATAAACTTGCCAAAAGAGAAGTTTTTCAACATTTCTAGAACAATAGGCGCACAGCGTTACTGTAGGGGTGCATGAGAAGGGCTGTAGAGAATTGTCGTAAATTGCGTGTAGAAATGCCTAAAAATAAAAATAAAAATTATAAAAGATATTTTAGAAACAAAAACACTTTTTCTAGTTTCTCTTTTTAGATATTTTTTTTTAATTAATTTTCTTTGAAACCGCTAACCAGCATGTCAATTAGAGTTATTCTATTTGGAAAATTAAATATCATCGATGATGTATATTCTTTACAGAGAGGAACAATCGATCAAAAGATCAATTTGATATCCACGATCAGTGACATTTTGGTTTTCCCATTCAAAATTAACTAATAAAAACTAGTTAATCATGCTGTAACTGTCAGAGAGCGTATATAAGCTCGGGCTCTATTTTAAGTTCTACTCATTTTCATCTAAAATGTAGAACAGAACACTGCCTTTGGTTTAAAGTAGAGAAGTCTTTATCCCTTCTGTAGAGGCAATGAACGGAACTAAAAACATTTGGTCACTAATGTTGAATTCATGTATATGATATTTCAGTTAGAAAAATCATTCATCGTTATATTTTCTTCAAGGTTAAGAACTTTGCTTGAATTAAAATTGATAATAAATAAAATACTAATAATTGATAATAAATAAAATACTAATAATTGATAATAAATAAAATACTAATAATTGATAATAAATAAAATACTAATAATTGATAATAAATAAAATAATAATAATTGATAATAAATAAAATAATAAAATACTAATAATTGATAATAAATAAAATACTAATAATTGATAATAAATAAAATAATAATAATTGATAATAAATAAAATAATAATAATTGATAATAAATAAAATACTAATAATTGATACAATATCAGCGACTCAAGTATTGTAACTATACATTTACCATTGTTTTGTCAATAACAAACTATTGCATTTTTAATACATTGCATTATCGATAAAAGCACTGAACTTTGTACTTGACAGAAAAACCTAATATATAAAAGAATATAAAATAATATAATATAAAGATATAGTTTTATAGGATATATAAACAATGGAGTCACGGGTTGATTCCTGCAGAAATGGATTTATTGATCTATGCTTCCACTAGTTTTATATATATGTATACACTAAACCTTATAATTCCACACCAACATCATCTTTTATTCTTCAAACGTATTTTAAAACAACGCATTCCATCCATAATATCAAACGCATTCTCTCTCTCTCTCTCTCTCTCTCTCTCTCTCTCTCTCTCTCTCTCTCTCCTTTTTTCCTTTGCAAACTTTTTTTTTATCAGACTTTAAAAACATCCAAAGTTCGCAAGCAATTCCCTAAGATTATACGTACAGAGTTGGTTAATATTTCTACCAAGTATATATACAGTCATTTACTATTTCTACCAATGTCATAACAGAACAGAAATTCAGTAATAATGAGAGTGTTCAGTAATAATGAGAGTGTTCAGTAATAAAGAGAGCATGTTATGTTACTTTTTATTTTTATAGGGTAATCTCTTTCTAGATATTTTTAATTCTGTATGAAGGGAAAAAATCAATTTTAAAAATCAGCCGTTTATACAGTTTCATAAATGACTGACATTTCACGGTCAATCAAACGTTTGGTCATAAATATCAGTTTGTAAAACATGTCCTATATTGGAAGATGTTTTACTTTCGAAGAAGTGTTCCGATGCAACCAATCTAATGCTTATGTTACGAAGACCGTTTGATTATGAGAGCAATTTCATCGATATTGTGATGTCTTTTGTATATGAATAGCACCTTTTGTCATGTCGGAGATAATTTGACTTAAAAACTACAATTTAGGAAGATTGGGAATATGTGTACCACATGCTATAGTGAGAACAGGTGTTTAAATATATTCACAGCAATTAGTAACTTAATGCAGTGTCATCTTCTTCAGTACTTGAAGTGTTTCTGGCTATGCACTGAACTTTCACGTCAAAGTTGAAGGCAATCTCTGTCCAACAGCAGTATTGAAAATTTGTAAGCAGCGCAAACCAGCTATTGACATAGTAGTGGTGTGATTCTGTTTTTTAAAAAATAATTGAGGTTCAACCTTGAAATTTCACGAGTCCTCTTTCATGAACCTAAGTGGTGTAATAAATATGCTTTCGTAAGGACAATCGTGAGACTCCCAGGCAGGAAAATCTTCTTTTCATGTAATCTGAAAAGGTATGTTATTCAAGTACAGAAGAGGGGAATCTTCATTGTGACCCCAAAATAAGACAGGCAAATCAGTTTAAATATACCAGTATTTATTTGTAATATGCTTTAGAACACATTTTTACAAATTAATAGATCATTACTGCGATATATCAGCTGAACTCAAGGTCATTTACAAATTGTAGAGTCATGCCACACAAAAGAATGATGATGGAATATAATTTCACACCTGGTGGTTTATATCAAATACGGAAATGAATGCCTTGAAGGAAAATTATAAGGTACAATGCAGTAGAGATCATATCGATTTTATCGCTCGTTGAAACGGTTAACGCCTTGTACTGTTCGGGTATCGTGACGACACAACAATCAGTCACCATCTCCGGGAAACAGTTTCTGACTTCCAAGGAGGCAAAATCCTGAGAACAAGTCTTTTTGAGAACGTCCATGTAAGATGTACATGCTTATGCATCGATCGGTGCATTTCTTTCACTAGTGTCCTCAGTCACAACCAACTCTTTTCCAACCCGGGTTCCAATCTCTTTTCGATTTGGTAACCCAACAAATGTACTCGTTGGTCCATGATGCAATGTGCACCTTGAATTGTTATGATCGGGTGATCATATCGAGGTAAAATTCATACACTGCATTTTCGGGGTTTTCATCGGCTGAACACCCGTTTGATGAGACTAGATCGGCGTTTCCTGCACTTCAGAGTCGCCATTACGACCTGTTCGAAGACATTTTTGACACCAGTTTTCTCTGCAGCTGAACACTCTAGGTAACTGAACGCTCCGATCTGTTTAGCAAGGTGTCGACCCTCTTCGGCTGTGATGTGATCAGAATCCTCCTGTCTAAGATCGGTCTGTGTCGCCACCAGAATAATGGGACGTTTCCTGTCAATCTGGCGGATCTCAGGGATCCAGAAATCCTGAACACTCTCCAAAGATTCCCGATCCACGGCGCTATAGCAGACGACAAAAATATCATTGCTTCTGTAATCCTGTGTTCTGACCTTGTCGTAGTCATGCTACAAAAATAAAATAGCGAACATTAAGCTTTTTCAATAAATCAGAATTTTCTTCAAAACTGAATCATTTCAAAAGTTTATCTATAATAACAGAAACTAAAGGAAATTTAGATAATTACCTGTCCTGATAAATCCAGAATGCTGAGTGTATATTTGTCTCCAGCCACTGACATGGAGGCAGAGTAGCTGTCCTCCGTAGTAGCGATGTATCCATCATCCAGAGCTTGTCCTGTGATGACTTTAGCAATGGAAGATTTTCCCACCATGCCGTCTCCAACCAAAGAACACTGCACTGTGTATTTATCCATGGATACCACCATCATTACTGGGCTATGATATAACGTGTGAACTGCCTACTACTGTAATCGTACAAGTATTGAGCGAGAAACGGGCGGGTCACGGTATTTATATGGTTGCAATTTAGCCAGCCAATCATGGCTCGCTTTGGTAGGTCTATTTTTACATTCTGGATTTCACCTGGATTTTACTGTTTCCTTCTCTAACTAAGGTAAATTGACGAGCGGCACGTGGCGACTGTCAACCGGGCGTCAACACAACACAGCTTCGTTTGTTTGTTTTACTTTTCATATCATTTTTATTCTTTTTGAAGATTTTCAGGCGGAAATAGCATATCAGAGAAACTTGTTGTGACAGTTAGGTCGCCAAAGATCACTTTATTAGCATTTACATTGTTATTTATTTAATTATATGATCATGTTATCAGATTTACAATAAAGGGCAAAACAAAATTATATTCATTTTTCATCTGTAATTTTAAGACAAAAATGCAATCATGTATTTCTTTTTTCTAGTATAATTTAAAGGTATAATCAATTATGCTGCTTTTTGTTTATGATGAACATAGTTTCATGTATATATATATATATATATATATATATATATATATATATATAATATATATATATATATATATATATATATATATATATATATATATATATTCCAAAAAAATAATTGTATGAAGTTAATGAGTATATATATATATATATATATATATATATATATATATTGCTTTGTCATATAACATTTGTCGCAAAAATCGTGAGAGAAAAAAAATTAAGATACCTATTATCATTAACAAATTTAAAATTAATCTTTTGTCATAAATAATTTCTTAGACACATTTTTTATACAAAGCAGTCATCAAAAGGAGATTCCCATCACATTTCGTACCACTAATGGCTATTTTATCAGGCATTACTAATAGTTAGTGTCAAAGCGGACAACCCTGCGGCACACATCTTTTGTATTGCGACGAAATACCATCAGGGAAAATCTTGTTTCATTCCCGGAGGTATGTAATCTCATCATCTACAATTAATATCGCCGATACAAACCAGGTGACAAAATGTATGGTACGTTTGCCTTCAGCCAGCAGGATAATGCATTTTGTTTCTTGATTTTTAGAGAAGAATCCATCTGTAAAGTAATACACTGTATAGAAGATATTTTTAAAAAGGAAGATTGATGTTAAGATTAATATCATTAATTGTTATACAGACGCAGAAGAGAGGTCACCACAAAATTACAATTAATTAAAAGGAGGAAAACTAACAAAATGTATATGTGTAAATTTTTTGCATTAAGGCAAGCATTTTTTACGGACCAACATTTCAAGTGACAATGTTAATCAATTAACATTTACATGAATATTTAATAGAATCAAGCTTTTGTGTACCGAAGCAATGGTTTTGTTAAATGTCTTGTACCTGACAGCTGAACAATATATATATGTATGTATTTTCAAGGTAATGCGATCGATATCCATATAAAACAAATAAAATTAGCATTAAGCATAAGATTGATCAATAATTAATAACATTACTGAAATTTGACAAGATAGTTGCTTTATAGGTCTATTATCCCTGTATAAGTATATATTCTGTAAGTCTGAATTATATACAAATACATACATTACTTGATTGCCATACCTGCATTAAACAGGCGATGAAATTAATCAGTAGATAAATAAATTGAATTAGGCAAATGTCATAGCTATATATATAATATCTCAAATGTTATGCAAAATTTTGAGGGGAATGTGATTTCCATTGCCATAAACATTTAGTTTACACATATTTCCAAATTTTATTCGATAAATAAAGCAAACAACATAATATCTAAGATGGTATATTGCTAATTTGAGATGCTCTTTTATTCTAGAAAAGGAACGAACGGTGCATTAGCTGAATGATACTCAATGGAAAAATTACTGGTTTATTATGTCAAATGGAAAGGGATTCGTGGTGCCCTCCACAAATCACAATTCATAGAATGTTAGTGTTTTATGTGCTTGTACTCTGTTGATATATACCCTTTATACAGCGGTTCTATCCCATTACAGTTGTCATTATATTATCTGTTGCAATCAAATTCAGAATGCGTATATATAGAAAGAGTATATTCTATACGATGTCGGTTTGCATACTCTTTTAACACGTCATATTCTGCACACACGCAAATATACGTATTGTGTTGGAAATCGTTTTGCGGTAATATTATAGATTCTAAAATGTTCTTCAAGGCATTTTAGATGTGGATAAAACTTTCTTTTAAAAATGCATGAAGGCATTGTTTGTTATGTATCAAAGACAAAATGGAAATAAAATACAGAAAATAATCAGCTAGCTTTACTCGTTGGTCTTTTTAATATAAATTATTTTTTATTCATCTCTTAGATCATCAGATCAAGGGACAATCTTGGTATTTTCATCAAATAAAACATTATTATACAGAGATATTGCATTTCTTTTGTGCACTGTTTTCACAAGTGTCAAAAGAACTTCATAATTTAAAAATTCCTTGACTGATGTACACTTTCCGCCGTTTATATTCAACTATACCTACATTTTAGAAACTATCATATATCAAGTTATAGACTGTCAATAAACTCTATTACTATATGAGAGTGAAGATAACGAATAGAGATCAATCTCATAAATCCTATACAAAATACGAATTTAGGAGTACGGCAAAAACGGATCCCCTGAAACACCAGAGACGGGATAAGGTAACGAGAAGGAGTAAGCATCCCCTGTTGAACAGTCGCACCCGCCATGGGCACTATATCTTAATCGGGTAAACAGAGTTATCCATAGTCAAAATCAGCGATAAGACGGCCTGACAACGCCACGACGGCATTCGGCCCAATGGAAGGTAGTGTTTGCAAATTAGATCATTATAACGGCCATAGAATTTGCGAAATGCTAACTTTAAACGAGACTGTTGAACTCACTGTAACATCGTCCTATTTGTCAGTAGCATGTTTCGGTTTAAAATTTTATCATATGTGGAGCATGCTATAAAGCAGTTGCGTGACATAAATATATGCAGTTGGTAATGGAATATTACTACATATATATGGGAAGTTGACGATGTAAAAGCCGAATTCATTACTTATTTTGATCATACCTTTTTGATGTTCATGTATATTTACATTCTGGATATGCATCACCTAACGACTTGTTTTATTTACAAAAAACAACTATATTCGTATCCTTTATACAATGGATCAATAATTTCCTCTCTCTTTAGATACAGACAACCTAGATTTATGATTTTTATTTACAACACTTCTCAGACCTCTATCAGTACGTACTGTTCTGAGAATACTAAAAAATGTACTTGAAGTCTTTTTTCACTCTAATTTGCACTCTTTGGGAATGTTCATAAACATCTAAATATGTTAATAACTGCACGCTCTGCTTTGCAGTACAGTCCGTTTTAAAACACATCTCAAAGGGGTGCTTCATATCAAACAATTGACTGGACAGAAAGACATTGTTTGTCTCTACTGGGTCATCATCAAAGGTCACGTATATCCCCTTGATAATTTACGGACGGGACAAGTAAAACCAGGTGCAAATTGGACAACGCAACTTTAAAATGAGACGCCTCGACATTTTTACAGCCAGTAATGTGTATATTTATTCGCAGCTGAACATGCTCTTATCTCATCGTAAACTCCTCATTATCGTTATTGTAACTTGTGCTCGTTTTTTTTCTCATCGTAAACTCCTCGTTATCGTAACATGTACTCGTTCTTTTCTCATCGTAAACTCTTCATTTATCGTTAATGCAACTTTTCTCATTGTAAACTCCCCATTTATCGTTATTGTAACTTGTACTCACACTTTTCTCATTGTAAACTCCCCATTTATCGTTATTGTAACGTGTACCCAATCTTTTATATTTGCAAACTCTTCGTTTATCCTTATAGCAATATTTGCTCACTCTTTTCTCATTGTAAACTCCTTATTTATCGTTAAGTTAACTTGTACTCGCTCTTTTCTTATTTTAAACTGTCGTTTTAACTTGCACTTACTATTTTCTCATTCTGAACTCCTCGTTGATCGTTACAGTAACCTGTACGCAGCCTTTTCCCATTCTAAACTCCGCATCGTTATTGTAACTTTTGTCATTGTAAACTCTTCATTGATCGTTATTGAAACTTGTATTTACCTTTTTCTCATTGTAACCTCCTCATTTATCGTAATTGTAACTTTCCTTTTCTTATTGTAACTCACTCTTTCTTCATTGTAATCTCGTTTATCATGATTGTAACTTGTACTCACTCTTATCTCATTGTAATCTCGTTTATCGTCATTGTAACTTGTACTCACGCTTGCTTCATTATGAACTCCTCAGTGAGTATAGAAGACCTGTCACAGAGTCTTACTTACATCGTTTAAAATTGATTAATGTTTATATTTGCTTTATTTTTCCTATTGAAGATAATTATTTGCAATTTTTGATAAATGAATAATCTTGTGATGCAAACCGATCTTATCAAAAGGATGAAACTAAAGTAATACGCATAGAGTTTGGTACTGGGTACTCGTACCGAAGAGTGTCTGCATTGATTAGTTAATCAGAATGCAGCATTACGTAAAGCATCTTAATATACATGACATTTACATTGATTTTCAGAAAGTCACTGAGACAATCAGAAATTCTAAAAAAGAAAAGGCCCAGTAAGAGAAAAAGAAAATCAAAAGCGAAGAACCATATCCTTGTATTTTCACCGCTTTCTTAAATTTTGCGAGGTTGTTTTTTATTTCCAGGAAGGCCTAATCTTTGTCTTCGCTGAGGGACTGACCAGTGAGGTAGTAATTTGCTCGAAGTTACTAGTACCTGAAAAACACTACCTGGAATCTTTTTCATTCACTTGGTAATTGTCATTCACCTGTTTCCGGTGCGGTTTATTTCAATGGCAGCTGTAACATCATGTTATTCCTACCTTCTTGTTAAACAAATGTCTTCTTGATGATTTTTTTCCGCGGTGAAGATGTCTCCTCGTGATACTGTCATATACTTAGCTCATCATTAACAAGTATTTTTATCCTGGGTTCCAACTTAGGTTTATTCTTAACAGTATTTAGGCTTTAATGTGTGCATATAATTAAGTCATTTTTATTTTTAAGTAGTTTATAGCTTATATGTCTTGGTTTTATTTGTACATACACTGCAAGAAAACTATAAGTGTTTTTTTTAAGTAAGTAAAATCGAACTGTGTTTTGAGGCAACTTTGAAGCACAGGTAAAATGAAGTTACCTTGGTGTCATAATGTATTTTTTACTGGGTGGGTGTAATTACAAAACTTACACTATGACAACGTTGTTATATTGTAATTTTTGTATATACACAGTATATTCCGACACTAAGTCATTTGCATGAAGTTAAAAGTACAATGTAACATTTTAGCTAGTGTTGCACTCAGATATATAATGTACGATCGAACTATCAGATATAGCGATAATGGATTTTAAAGATGCAATTATTACGAGAATTAAGCGAATTTATACACTTGTTTAACCTCACGATGGATAATGGTGAAAATCTGAAGAAACAAATCGTTCATGGGAAATTCTCTGTAGAATATTATGTTTAGATGAAATGCAATGCATAAAATCGCATCATATAGACACCATTATACAATACAGGAGTAACATTTAAATATGATTAAGTGGTGCATCTAAGAAACACTCAGTGGATATGAATAAGTAACAAAGTTAGAAAGACCTTCTACATTAATCAAATACATGTGTCCCTAAATATTGTTTTTAAGTTTATAGTAAATTTTGAGTATTCCTAAAATATGTATTATTTCTACATCCCGCTCGAGAATTTCTCACTCAGAGATAGGGTGTCACCAGATGTAAGTGACAAAATGGCGCTCAAGCTTAAGGCCGTAGCAGTGAGAATTCTTTTTCGTGACGCGGGACTTCCGTTTATATCCGAAAGACAGTGATATTCGCTTCTAATACCGAGTCCTTGACGAAGGAACAGTTACTACCTATTTTACATCTTCGGTTTAACACGGCCTCATGATCGAGAATCGAACCCAGTTTTTCCGCTTGCGAAACGAGCGCCCTAACCATTTATCTTTTGCAATTGGTTTTAAATAAGTGTACAATAAATAGAAATCTTATAAGAAGTTTAGAGGTATGTAAATTTTAACTTTTATTTGCCTACATTTCAAGATAAATAAGAGAATTCGAATCAAATCACATTCATCTTAATCCTTCATTAAGGTTTACCAGTCACATAAAAGCGGTTTGAAGCTGAAGAAGACTAGAAATGTAACAAATCTTTTATTTTTATTGAATTGTATAATTCCTCACAAAACCTTGCTGGAAGAGGTGAAACTAAGCATTGGTATTTGGACTTGACGTTATGAATATGTTAAGTATGTGGACAGTCATTCAATAGAATATCTATGTAAAAAGTGCAGGCAACTTACGGTGTAGGTCAAAAGTACTACTACTTTGTTTTTTCTTCGTAAAATTGTCAGATCAAAGACATGCAGAAATGTGGTTAATCATTTGTGGTATACTCTGGATAAATTGTGTGATGGATCAAAGAATTGCAAATATCAATAGATTTCTTTTCTAAGTCACTTGAGTCACTCAAGCGACCTGTTGCTATTGCTATCTGTGTCTGAAATTTTGCACCGTGCGTATTGCGTTAACATTTTTAATTTCTTCTTTACAACTACCATCTGAATTCTTTTCAAATTTGGTATGAAGCATCTTTGGGACGGGGTGGGAGCATAGATTTTAGGACTTGTGCACCCTTGAATCCTTAGGAAAGGAGCAAAAATTGCCAAACATTAATTTTTTTTGGGGGGGGGGGTGTTTTTTTTTTGTGTTTTTTTGTTTTTTTGTTTTGTTTTGTTTGTTTTGGTTTTGTTTTGTGTTGGGTTTTTTTGAAAATCTTTTCTACAACTGCATATCTGTAAGAAAAACTAGATACATAATGATGTAGAGCAGGAAGGCTTATCAAAATTATAAATTTCATGATCCAAAGGTAGAAGTTTTCTCTCCAGGGCAGGGCTAAACTTTTTAGTGTTTAGGTGTAAAACATTTAAATAACAACTTCCACGCTGTTGTTATTAAGTTGAAACTAAATGTATATTTAGAAGAAACAGATTTAGCCTTTTACCAAAACTGTAAATATTATGATCATAGAAGTAGGGGTGTGGCCAAAATGGACATAGTGAATAAATGTCTTTATCATTTGAAAGACTTTTTTTTATTTTTGCTGATACTGTATACAAACTAAATGCATATTTAGGACAAGCAGAAAAGGATGTACAAAACTTTTGAACTTTACAGTCACAAGGTTACTCTAGAGCGGATCCAAAATGATCATATACAGCATTGTTTATACAACATGCATTACATCAAGTCGTTCATCAGTATGGGTTGTTTCAGGGGCATTCGTGTTTTAAGAACACCTATTGTTTTATACTACCGCTGAATATTAGAATTTAGCTTAGATATGCAGTGCAGGAAGATTACTCGTATTATATATTTCGCAGCCCTAGGGGCTAGTAATACTTTTAGCTAATACCCAGGTGACCGATAAGGCCTGTGGGCCTCTTGTAGAATTGATAAATAGACATGCCCCATTCTGTCCGTTTGATATAAGCATATTATCGTTCTAATAAAGTAAAAAATGAAATACCGGAACCTATTTACACAGTAAAAGCTCATTACTGACGTACAATGTCAGGTGGGTTCGACAACGCCTTGATCATACAAGAGCTGTTGTACTAATTTGAATTTAATACGAAAAAGATCATTGTGTAAAAGTACATAAAAGTTCTGGTATCAAAGAAGACAGATGAGGTTTTTATATTCTAAAAAATTAATGGTTTTAATTTTCGAGTGACCTAGATCAAAATCAAATATGAAAGGTCAGATTACGTTTTAGAATTTGCAGATTGATATCGTTTTAGAATTTGTGCTTTGATTATAATTTACATATAATTCTGAATTTTTATGTCATTTTATTACTTATATAATGTCTGCAAGTCTGTAATATATTGACGGGTAATCTGCAATCAGCGCTACAGTTTATTCGTTTCAAAACATCATCAGATACACGTCCTTACTGATTCCAAAGGGTTTACTGATGCGAGTTCTTAGTTCTCCCTCACACTTTTACGTACTAAAATACACGTGCAATTTTTTTTTTTTTTTTTTTTTTTTTTTTTTTTTTTTTATGTTAATGTAAAGTCACCGTTTACAATGTTATCTCAATAAATCGACAAATTAAGATGAGATATTACTCTGACCCAGTTATCTTTTGATCTTGAATGGCACATTAACAGAACATCGATCTCGGACAAGAAGTCGGCTGAAAGTAATGCGGATGTGTCCCAAATTCCTGAAGAATCTTTATGAATTTCTTCACATAAATAATATTTTAAAAACCTATTTTGTTTTTAAAAATCATTTTATTTTATCCCCGCTCTACTAGAGCAATATTATATTCCTCTCCGAAATTAATAAAGTCATAGCCATACATAATTGTTTACTTTTGAACTTCTATGTGTAAATTATGATAGTCGTGTTATTTATATAAGGAATTTAACATATTAATTTGAAATCATACGTTATAATTGTCCCTATATTTATTCAGATCTAAGATCAACAGATGATGTTAAGTCAGAGAAGACACGTAAAATACAAGTCACAATGGGAGCCATTTCCCGGTCATTAAGACCTCCCTTTAAAAATGAATGGCATGAAAATTTAAGATCTAGCAACAATTTCAAAGAGCACACCATGTACCAACAGTTTTGACGTTAGTACTGTTTTGTTTTTTTGTTTGCTTTTATTTATTTATTTTTTTTTTTTTAACTTTGCTGTTTTAATATTGATGCGCACAAAGACGAGGAAATTGTAATAAAAACCGTAAATATCCGTTTATTTATATCTGTTTTATCTCCGTTTCATTAGAGTATTAAGCAAAATTGCACAGTGAATAATTTACAAAAAGTCTCTGAAAATACTTGTAATCCTTCTCTCTGTGATTCCGAACATTTTGATTCTATAATTTCAAGTGTTTGCAAATAATAACGTGAATGAATGTTCTACTACCCCGTGCATGTAAATTAACAAATTGGTAAATACTACAGATATATATTAAAAAATTTCAAGCACATATAAATTAAACTAGTTCTCATTGGTTATAGTTATATGGATCCCGAGTCCACTCCATATCGAGCCCGAACATAATCACAAAATGCTAATTAAAATTATATTTTGTAGCTACCAAATATTTGATAATGATATATGTACTGAAAACAGCTTGTGTATAAAACATTTTATGATATCCTTCTCTCTCTCTCTCTCTCTCTCTCTCTCTCTCTCTCTCTCTCTCTCTCTCTCTCTCTCTCTCTCTCTATATATATATATATATATATATATATATATATATATATATATCATAATTTACACACACACACACAGAGAGAGAGAGAGAGAGAGGGTACATTTATATTTAATTTTCATAAATGAGCTGAAATAATAAAAATTCAATATCGAAGTTCATCATGTGCAGTATTTACGTGTTAGAACGCAATCATGGGTTTATGTTTTGATGATGGAGTCAACGTTTTAGCAACAATTCTACAAAGAAACAATGGTAGACCGGTAACTGTGATGCAGAACTAAAAATAAACATCGCATTAGTAGATCGACCTCGTTACACGAAATAAATGGGAACGTTTTACAGATATCTATATTATTATTTATGAATTCCCTCAAATGCTTTTTACAAAATGTAAAATATCAAATAGAGAATATTAAGATTGTGGTACTGTACAATCGCGAATAGTTTTGTCTTTTTAACATTAACTTATATTTTACATAATTCCTCACAAGGAAACAAAACGGCATTAGTCTGCGTCATTAAAACTGTTCTGCTTGTCACAGTCTTCAGTTTGTCAAACCATAGTACCCTGTATTCAGACAGTACTGTGTCATTTTCAGATCTCTTTCTACACAACAGTGTGAGCCATATACATATTTTTTTAATTTGTTAAAATGATTTATCATATCTTAATGAATTAACTATGTATATTATGCAAACATACCATATCACATATTTCCCAGTGTGTGTCATCCTTCAATTAAGGAGTATAACTCGTCTACAAGACAGTCTGTCCTTAAGACAGGTCATTCACATTTCTTCTTCGGACTTGGTAGAATTTTGGTCCATTGGTTTTTAAAACTAAATCCTTTAAAAGAAAAAAGAATTCATTTTAGAAATGATAAACGTGTGAAGCAATTTATATAAATAGGAAAAAAAAATATTTTTTTTTTATGTAGGAACGTTATGTAGGAACGTTATGAAGAATCTTTTTTTTTTATGTAGGAACGTTATGAAGGCCTCATTTCACAATATGTTTTTATTTCTCACACTTTGAGACATTGTTAATGGGTATGCTTTTACACTGTCCATGTTCTACTTTCAGATACAAGTGCAGATCTTGAATTCCTTTTCCTGAGATAGATAGTAATTTGCATACAAGACCAACTATTGTATACATTATGCGCCCCACTGATCTACAAACATGATTAACGGTCGATTATCTCGCCCTTCTGTCTTCAGACCTTCAGGATTTCATTTCTATCAATGAAGATCCCTGCAAATATTGAGGCCTATAGATGTGCTTTGATCATCTTGGTCTCTAGAATGCAAAGTACAAACAAAAAGCTCTACTCTTCATCCTGTTCAAATTCTCCTCTTTCCCAGTCCTATAGTGGTCGTATGACGTTTTTCCCAGTCCTATAGTGGTTTTATGTCGTTTTCCCATCCTATAGTGGTTTTATGTTGTTTTTCCCAGTCCTATAGTGGTCTTATGTCGTTTTTCCCAGTCCTATAGTGGTTTTATGTCGTTTTTCCCAGTCCTATAGTGGTTTTATGTCGTTTTCCCCCATTACTATATTTCTCTTATGTCGTCTTTCCCAGTCCTGTAGTGGTCTTATGTCGTCTTTCCCAGTCCTGTAGTGGTCTTGTGTCGATTTTCTTTTAAGTCTTACGATGTTTTGTTTTCTCAGTCCTATAGTTCTCTTATGCAGTTTTTACAGTCCTATAGTGGTCTTATGTCGTTTTCCCCAGTCCTATAGTGGTCTTATGTCGTTTTTCCCAGTCCTATAGTGGTCTTATGTCGTTTTTCCCTGTCCTGTAATGGTCTTGTGTTGGTTTCTCTCTTTTTACAAAATCAAACCTACTTATACTTTGTATCTGCATGCTTTGGAAATGAAAACCTTGAAGTATGAACTTTCATGCTACTTTAATTAGAAAAGCCCGACAAACAATTGCACAGGGGAGAAACTTGTTTTTCAGTTTGTCTCTATTCAGTAAACATATTTTTCAGACAGCCATGCAGTGTTATTGTCCTTACAAGCAATGCA
>JAMZEH010000014.1:2175000-2357500 GCA_024699665.1 Ostrea denselamellosa
CAGGATCCTTTTTTTCGTTACGGTGGGTGACACTCTCAGTGTTTCTAAAAACGCAACAGGCAGAGCAGTAAGGGTGGTCACAGACTCGGTTTGTCATTTGGCAAGTAGATTTATCAAACTTCCTAGCCGCGAGGAACTTGGACACATCAAGACAGCGTTCCACTAGATAGTCTAACTCAATCAGCAAAACCCTTGATTTTCATGAATATTTATTAAATGACACACTTATTTACTGACCAATCGCAGTCACGATGACAGATTTCGATATTTTAATGGTTAAATTTACAAATAATAACCAAAATGATCACTCTTTTAGAAGTAAGTCCAGTATATAGCTATATCTTAAATGAAACCTGCATTAACAACTAACAGGCTATGATAGCAAAAACTTATTTTGATTGCTTATTGTTTCAGTTTTTTCGAATCGGCAATCCTCGAATTATTCCGCTACAAGCCACGAGCCACACGATGATCTCCAAGTGGTTTTTTTGTTTTTTTTTAACAAATTACGGGA
The DNA here is from genome assembly GCA_024699665.1 of Ostrea denselamellosa. Lineage (NCBI taxonomy): Eukaryota > Metazoa > Mollusca > Bivalvia > Ostreida > Ostreidae > Ostrea > Ostrea denselamellosa. The sequence continues at coordinate 2,175,515 of JAMZEH010000014.1, forward strand.
GCTCCCCGATTGGTTGATATATGAACAAAACTATTCAAAAAGTCAAGGGTTTTCTTCATCATAAAACCAAATTATGACGTAGTGTGAACGAAGAAAATAGGCGTGGTTTGTGACGATGGGGGTAATGGCACACTCTTCGTAACCGGGAGGCTTCGATTCTCGATCCCGAAACTGAGTCAAACCAAAGACGTTAAACGTAGGTAGTGACTGCATAAGAGGGGTTAAAATTGTAAACTAATGGTAATTGCTTTCTTCACTGTTCTTGGGGCCTGATGAGCAGAATCAAATCATTACAAACGAAACATTCCTTAAAACAAATTCTTTACCCAGAAAGATTCGGGTTAGAATAGGTACTCGGTACCCATTTTTTTTTTTTTTGGTCGTATGAGGTGATTATTTGCAGTAGCAACGTGAAAAGGTTGATATAAATCTTACATCTCTATATTCTACCCTTTGGGATCCGTCCTCAGTACCCCTTGCTTGTCGTAAGAGGCGACTGAATAGAGCAGTCCTTCGGATGAGACCGCAAAAAACCGAGGTGCCATGTTACATCAGGTGTGGCACGATAAAGATCCCTCCCTGCTGAAAGACCGTAAGCGCCGAGCATAGGCCTAAATTTTGCAGCCCTTCATCGGCAATGGTGACGTCTCCATGTGGGTGTAAAATTCTCAAGCTAGACATCAAACAATATACATGTACAAACAACCAACTCAGGAACGTCTAGCAGATAAACTGTATGTATAATCAAGATGAGCAAGGATGCCGCATAATGATTGGGGGGGGGAGTCTTATTGGTACATGTGGGGCTTGAGTTCCAATTTGAGGAACCAGAAACTGATGACATCTCTAACTGTGTGAAAAATTCTATTTTATACAGTACAATACTCAATTTGATAATGATATTTTTGGTAATTGTGTGTATTAACATGTAGACTCCAGATTATTTAGAGCTTGAAGCTTGACGTAGACACAACAATTTACCTAATGTATTATCCAAGACGGAAAATTCATCTTCACTTTGATCGTCTCAGTTTCAAAGCCTGGATACGTTAGCGGAAAGATTTATTAATCATTCATTGCGAAATGCAGTGTAAAATGAACATTATTCGTAACATTTTTTGTATTTTGAAATTTTTATCAGATATTAATTCCTCTTAACATTTGAATTTAGTTTTCAAAGGCTAAGTGAATGTTTGAAAAATAGTTTCAAGGTCACCAATCACCAAATCTATAACAGGGAAATTCAAAAGGATATATTTTTTTTTAGCTTTCGTCCAAAACTTTTCGGAATTTTAGGTACGATACCGACAACAATAATTATGATATGTTTAATGATAGTTGTATAACAAAATACTCATATCATACATGTAATATATTTTACATAGGCAAGAAGAATGAAAATAACATGAAATCTGAAATAAAAGAATCAAGTAGGAAGTGTGTGTGTGTGTGGGGGGGGGGGGGGGGGGGGGGTGACCTTACTCCTTACTTGTAAAGTTTTCTACAAGTTTTATAGAATTAGATATATCCTGATATACCTGTACTCTGTACTAAAAAATGTTTAAAAGAACTGAGTGTGGCCCTGAAATATTTGAGATATATAATAAAAATTGTACCTATGTGAAGCAGAGCTTGAAGCTTGACATGGACACGGTGATCTTTTATATTTCAAAAAGTACAAATGTAATGCATTATCTAAGACTGAAAACTAATGTTCACTTTGATTGCCTCAGTTTCAAAGCATTGATAAGTCAGCGGAAAGATATATATTCAATCTGAAAGGCAGAGTTAATGCATTTGCCCTTCACTTGAAATTAATTTTAAATGCAATACACTATGATATAGAGGTACATTAATTTTTATATTAGTTTTGAATTTCTAAATGTGAAAAACATTAGTTTCAATATCACTTCTCAGAAAGATGCTTTAGCTAGAACTTGGATTCATAAGAACCCAAAAGAAACCACAAATTTCTATCTTATATGCGCAGAAAAATGATCAGAAAAATTATCATTTTTAATGCCATATTTTATCATTTCATTACGATTTTTACCACATTGTAACAGGTGAATACTAAATCTGCTTGGTGGCGGCATAATATTTGCTGAATGCATTGCAATTTTTAGAATTGTGAAGCTTAAGAATTTGTCATTTATATACATTTGGAGCAGTTTCTGTAGTACATTGGTAATAGTTCTTGGAATTGAAACAATAACAATAGAACTAATTGTTTTCTGTTGGTTCCAAAGGATGACTGCAGTAGATAATTTACGTAAGGCTATTCTGCTTTATTACAACTCCAGCACGCCATAGCAAAGAAATAGGAAGGATTCTCAAATACAGTGAGGGTCAAAATACCGTATAACGGGTGAAAATTTCTACGGGTGAAAATTTCTGCGATCCGATATCTTGCGTTTCCAATTTCTGCTGTTGCATTATTCATTTCTATACTTATATGTAAAGATATATTTTTTGCGATTATAAATTTTGCAGATTTTTCCTATCCGCAAAAAATGGACAACCACAGAAAATACTCGTAATTCGGAATTCGGTACCCACAGGGGAATTAAATTCACTTAAAGCTTGGGTGTCATAATGGTTAACTCACTTCCCACCGCTGCGACTCAAGTTTGATTCCCGTGATCGGCAGTGGTTGTACGCGAGAGGTATGGTGGTAGCCCACTCGCACACGTGGGTTTCCTCCGGGTACTCCGGTTTCCTCCTACAAAATGACCCCTAGCACCAACATCTGTGCAAGTCGGTAAAATAGCTATTTTATAGCCAATGCTTATTGTTGTTTATGTATATCCGACTTATAAAATAAATATTATTTATTTATCTTATTTTATTTATTTATGGAATCGTCCTAATATGAGTGAAAATTTTCTCGAATAAAACAACATACAAGGGAATTCAACATCCAAAATCAGAAACTGTCGCAGAGCTATCCAGACAGCTGTGAATTGAAAGAGCGACTTTGGTGTACTTGATTTAAAGTTCTTGTAATATGCATTGATAAAATGCCCCAGTGTCGCGATGTCTTCTTGTAAAGTCCACGTTGCTTTTCGAACTACTTTAATATCGTGAACGAACTCTTCTACTACCTCCATACATCATAAATATATCAGAGAATGCCTTAAGAGATGTATACAACCATCCAAGTGTTAAAAACATTATTTTTATTGATACAAATAAATGTTTTGCATGACATCTTTACATTTTATTTCCTATTGAAGTGCGATTAAGTATAATTGTATTGAAATTTTGCACTTTATTGAGAATAAACATGTTTGTTAGGGTTGAAAACTTGTAACATTGACCTGGAACCTTTCAATATTTATGTGTTGCACTTTAACTTTCAATTAAGTTTTCAAATTACATTGCAGTACCAGGTAGTGTATATCACAGATTTTATCATACAATAGAATTGTGCAATGGGTGATGGATGTGAACCCGGCCCTTTAGAAATCTTTCAAATTTTACTGCAACATCTCAATAGTGGAATACGACCCCATTACCAAGAAAATTCACTACCGTCTGCTTCGATTTCCAAGAAAATGCTTCAATTTCCAGTCTGTGTGCTTTGTCTCCAGGGATTAAAAATCACTACGTGATGATGTCAAATTTCCTTGGCAAAGTTGTCTGGTTTGCACATCTTTATCCTTAATGAAAGTCTGCTTTTCTATCTTAAAAAGTTATTTTACTTCGAAAGCAGCTCCATGTTGGAAGGTGAAAACAGCACCATTTCTTTATCTCACAATTTAGTCATCATTATGATAGTATACTTGGACTTTCTGTGTTTAAAATTCTCTTTTGCTTTCAACATTTCCATTAAAAAAAACAACAACGGACATAACATAGTATAGATCCAGTTGTATTATCATAACATACATCTTGTTTAAATCTGCTCATTTTATTATACAACTATAGGGCTTGTTTACAAGCGTCAATATCTACAACTATAGGGCTTGTTTCAACCGCCAATATCTGCTCATTTATTATACAATATAGAGCTTGCTTATGTAAACGTCATTATCAAATTCCAGACTTCTTATATTTATATAATACTTAGTTTTAACCGTCAGTATCAACTTTCTGCTTATTCATCTATTTCTTATTTCTTTATTTTATGTGATCTCTTCCAATATGGAGACCTCTACAGACGCCCACTCCAGCCTACAGGTACATGTATACCATTTCCTGAGTTTATTTCATCAGAATCTTTATATCAAAGTTAATTTATCTGAAATAAAATAAATGTCTTGACAAGAGAGGAATACGTTTTATTGCTCGTGTCGGAGCATAAATCTCGATAGTCGTCTGCGACATTTTAATCAAGTCTATGGTTTCGTATCACAGCACAACTCACACCACATGTTAATAAGACTTTCAGGCCCGGAAAAAGAGGCACTGGATATTAGACATTTATGTCCGTGGCGTCTTCACCAAAGTCTGCGAAATTCACAGATAATAATTCATGCATGGAATTTTAATGTGTTCAAATAAATGTCCTTAAATTTCTTTAAAATTTGTATGATTCCTCTAAAAAAAGGTAAAATATGGCAGGTAGAGACGCAGTGATTTGTGTATGGTTTCTAGTTGTCTACCTTGTTGTAGTTGCCGCCTTGACCAAATTTTTATAATGTCTGTCAAAGAAACTGTTGTCTTTGATGGCCCCGAAGCTCTCATGTTATCAATACTTGATTTATTATTCCGTATAGTCTAATAACAGATACAAATGGTTTTTTTGCTTTGGTCGTCATTGTTAACTGAATACCAGTTTTACTGTTTTAAGACGAGACCCTTTAGTTGAAACTAAAATCTACAACAGTTATTGCAATGATCAAAAGAATGTTGGTGTCATTATTCTGCGATATACCTTCATACATGATAACGAACTCTCACCTGCACTTTGTGTTTTGCTAATACAACAATAAAGTTGATAAATGAGAAATAAAGTTTCGGCTTTTATATTTCAAAACAACAGTTCTCGACCTTGGGGGTTATTCTGCAGCATCCACGAAAACAAGAACTTCGTTTCTTAAATACTGAATACTACCAGAAAGCAAGCCAACAGTGCTTCCAGATTTCTTTCCAAACACGTGGAACGTAAATTACACTGTGCGACAACAATTACTGTATCAATCAGTTAAACATAGAAAGAAGTTTGCCAGTTTACTTGCGGAAGGTCGGTGGTCTCTTCCCAGGTACATTGTATCTGGGTTCTCTCCTCCACCAACAAAAACTGGACGCCACCAGATAACTGAAAAATTGTTGAGTGTGGCGGAAAGCAATAAATAATCAATCAATCAATAATAATAAAAAAGTAGGAATTATTAGGCAGTGTGTCACGACGAAAAGGTGCTTCCTACTAAGTAACTCCTCGGAAATTAAATTGGCATCTACTTTGAAAACAAAGCATGGCGCTCAAACAGAATATATTGATAACATTTTACCATTATAAGCTGTAAAATCGTTGTAGAGCAAGTATTGCTTTGTGAAGCGCATCTGGACATTACAAGAATTCCTTTTAGTGCATTTAAACTTAAACGTTCCTAAATTATCATCTTGTGCAACTAATTTTCATATTTCAAACATGTAAAGTATGCTCTTAAATGTATTTGCACCGGTCATCTTATTTATATCAGCTGCACCATGAATGCATTTAACATTCCATGAACATAATGAGGTGTGATACTGTCAGAACGCCAACCTATAGCAGTGTGATCCGCCCCAGCTTCAAAGACGCAAAGGTGTGCCGCGGTTTAACTTTGCGGTCAAACGACGATATCTTTTGGTTTCTCCTATTTTAGATTTACATTGCCATAAAATGAAATGGTACCAATCACTAATTTTATTCTCTAAAAAGTAGGTGCTTCTTTTGCATGTATGGGAATGTTAACAGACAGAAACAGCTTGTAATGAGGACATTCATAGACTACTCATCAAATGTTGCTATATATGTTTCTAATACGTCTTCCATTCAGAAATATGGTCTGGTGCAGAATTTCTTAAATGTTCCCAAATCTGTCAACTTATAAATAACTTTTCATGCAGTTCTAAAAAAAAAACCAAAGATTTCAAAAATCATTATACCAGGACTGTAATAATAACCATAAAAAGTACCCACATTCATATCTTGCCATAATTTCGTGATTTGCTGACGTCTGAATCCTTTTGTACGTCTTATTGTGAAGAGAACCTTGTTTAAACTGTTGGCTGTTTTATGGGTTTTTATAGGAAATGTTACAAAGATGCAAAGGTGTTAGTTCTTTTCTTCTTTGTCCTCAGAATAGAAAAATTAGAAAGACAGAATTAATCACAACTAAGATCATTATAGTGCTATTGTTAAGAAAATGGGCGCATAAGATATGATTTCTGCTGAAAATACCAGCAATTTGTTCCTACGCTTTCACTTGACGATGACAAACAGCATGCATATGATACAGGAAAGACGCCAGTCATCAAACGTTTACTTGATCTAAATATTGTCGCGCATGGTATTCACTGCAACAAGAAAATTACATTTTAGGGTCGTTTACTAGTTGTATCAGAGTTTTCACTCAAAGAATTTAAAACGCCTGAAATATGTTGCAAACAAAAGATTTGGTTAAAGTGATTAAAAACTGGAGAGAAAACCCAGAAACTAGAAATTTTGCTGTTTTCTGAAAAACAAAATCCCCTGATAAGTACCTTGAATATCTTTATATCTGTTAGAGCGATTGTTGATTGGATACAACATTGCTAGCTAGCTTTTCGAATGGAGAGTTAGTGTATATGACAATAAATCATATTCTACTGGTATTGCTAGCTTTGAAAATTGATGAAAGTACATTACATTCTGGTTAGGGGGAAAATAGATGCCGATTAGGTGCTGTTTGGATGTTGAATATGAAATAAATACCAATTAGATATTGCTATATAAAAATAATGAATGACGCTATATTGGACGAACCCTGACTGTAAGACGCTATATAAATTGAACACTAATTGGGTATTGTTGTATAAAATGAACATCTATTGGATAACACTATATAGAGTGAATACTGATTGGGTGTCGCTATGTAAAATGTGTACCCACTGAGCGAAATGATATAAACACTGATTGGGTGACGTGTATAAAATGAATATCTTGCTCCTCTCAACTCTTGCAATATTTTGCCTTTATCTTTTCATTCTTTTTTATATTTACTGGTGGTAGTAAATAAGAAATTTATTATACTTTGCAACCATCCAGTAATTCAAAAATGAATACCAACTGTGTGAACACTGATTTGGGTGACATAAATGAACACTGATTTGGGTGACATAAATGAACACCGATTGGGTGACATAAATGAACACTGATTTGGGTGACATAAATGAACACTGATTTGGGTGACATAAATGAACACCGATTGGGTGACATAAATGAACACTGATTTGGGTGATATAAATGAACACTGATTTGGGTGACATAAATGACTGATTTGGGTGACATAAATGAACACTTATTTGGGTGACATAAATGAACACTGATTTGGGTGACATAAATGAACACTGATTTGGGTGACATAAATGAACACTGATTGGGTGAAATAAATGAACACTTATTTGGGTGACATAAATGAACACTGATTTGGGTGACATAAATGAACACTGATTTGGGTGACATAAATGAACACCGATTGGGTGACATAAATGAACACTGATTTGGGTGACATAAATGAACACTGATTTGGGTGACATAAATGAACACTGATTTGGGTGACATAAATGAACACCGATTGGGTGACATAAATGAACACTGATTTGGGTGACATAAATGACTGATTTGGGTGACATAAATGAACACTTATTTGGGTGACATAAATGAACACTGATTTGGGTGACATAAATGAACACTGATTTGGGTGACATAAATGAACACTGATTGGGTGAAATAAATGAACACTTATTTGGGTGACATAAATGAACACTGATTTGGGTGACATAAATGAACACTGATTTGGGTGACATAAATGAACACCGATTGGGTGACATAAATGAACACTGATTTGGGTGACATAAATGAACACTGATTTGGGTGACATAAATGAACACTGATTTGGGTGACATAAATGAACTGATTTGGGTGACATAAATGAACACTGATTTGGGTGACATAAATGAACACTGATTGGGTGACATATATGAACACTGATTTGGGTGACATAAATGAACACTGATTTGGGTGACATAAATGAACACTGATTTGGGTGACATAAATGAACACTGATTGGGTTACACTGTACAAACTGAATATCTCCTCTTGATTCTTGTAATATTTCGCCTTTATAATTCCAGTACTGGGTGGTAAAATTACTATATTTTACGACGGTCCAGTAAATTCAAACTTTATAAAATAACAGAGCAGTTACGAAGGTGTGAACTTTTTTCTTTTCTTTATTTCCTTGTCCCATTAGTCCATGGAGAGAGAGAGAGAGAGAGAGAGAGAGAGAGAGAGAGAGAGAGAGAGAGAGAGAGAGAGAGAGAGAATTATATATACTATACGTACCACACATCTTAATATTATTTTGGGAGGTATAAATATTGGATTATTGGAAAGTATAAACGTGGGATTACTTGTAAGTGGAGTGGAGTGTAAATATAGGATTACTTGGGGATATAAACATGGAATTACCTGGAGAGTATAAACATAGAATTACCTGGGGAATATAAACATCGACTTACCTGGGAAGTATGCACATAGAGTTATCTGGGAAGTATACACATGGAATTACCTAAGGAATATAAACACGAAGTTATCTGGGGAGTATACACATGGGGTTTAATTTAATTTAAACAATATTTTATTATGTTGAAAACATAATTGGATTGGCACCAGGCATTGCCTATATCTATATAAGTCCTCTCCATTGTCAAGGTCATACAGTTAGAGAAATGTTTGATTACATATTTATATAATTACAGATAAATAGTGACAATGATAATGATATTGGATTAAATAAACTGTTAGTAACAACAAAATGTAGATTAGACACATGGAGTTACATGAGGAGTATACTCATGGAATTACCTGGGGAGTATACACATGGAATTACCCAGGGAGTATACACATGGAATTACCCAGGGAGTATACACATGGAATTACCTGCGGAGTATACACATGGAATTACCCATGGAGTATACACATGGAATTACCCAGGGAGTATACACATGGAATTACTTGGGAAGTATACACATGGAATTACCCAGGGAGTATACACATGGAATTACCCAGGGAGTATACATATGGAATTACCCAGGAAGTATACACATGGAATTACCCAGGGAGTACACACATGGAATTACCCAGGGAGTATACACATGGAATTACCCAGGGAGTACACACATGGAATTACCCATGGAGTATACACATGGAATTACCCATGGAGTATACACATGGAATTACCCAGGGAGTATACACATGGAATTACCCAGGGAGTATACACATGGAATTACCTGCGGAGTATACACATGGAATTACCCAGGGAGTATACTCATGTAGTTACTTGGGAGTATAAACACACATATCATATACAGTCAGTCAGTATATAATATTGTATCAAGCAAAAGGGCCTCTACCAAAACAATAAATTCATAGTCCAGATTTCAATCATCGGTGAAAATGCATTAAACCTATAAAAATCATATATTCTCCTGAACATTTAGTTAAAAAAAATGGGTCCATATTTATATTGAGCATGGGTGCTTCTACCAAAACTGTGAAATCCATGGCCCCTGAATCAGAGATTCAGGATTCAGGTCGGGGGTATTATGACTCGTGCACGGGAAATTTTAAATGCACTGAGCATTTACCTCCTGTTTGACACAAAGGTTGATTATGACCAAAAAAAGTGTTATAACCCTGAATCAAGGCCACTGAATCAACGTCAAGGCAATGATTTTGAAAAAATGAAAACAGTTGTCCCGGTACTAAGTTTCTGAGGCATTAAAACTCATACAAGGTTGTCTGTGATCCAGAACCATGATTATTTTGCCAGATTAGAGGTCACAAGTTAAACGAGATCGAAATATTTGTTCAAGTTGCTTATAAACAACATAATGCAATCCAACTTGTCTTTAAATATAATCCAGTTTCTGAACATCTACCACATAAACTGGGTAGATGATAGTAATAAGCGAAGAGACCTCTGTCAAAATTGTGAAACTCGTAACTCCAACGTGAATATTCCGGTCCATTGCATCTTTGAAACTAGGCTGATCAATTACCTTATGTTTGACATAAAGGTTGACCAAACAACAGGTTATGATCCTGAATCAAGATCATTTCACTAAGGTTACATTCATAAGTGAAAACATTGCAGAAGCTGCTATTTGTTTCAAAATTAATTGTGAGCAGAGATATGCACCTTTGTCCCAAATTGAGTTAAAGACGTTTAGCAAAGGTCAAGATTTTAGTAACTGTACTGGTCAAGACTTTTAAAAGAAAGACATCAGAAGCTCGAGATTGTCATGAAGATTGTTTACACGAGACTTAACAGTGCCGTGACCCTGAAACAAAGACGAGGTAAAAGTTACGAAACAACTCGGCAAACAGACATACATTTGCGATTCAGAGATGACAAAATGACCCAGAATCAAGGTCATTTGGTCATCGTCAAGACACTTGTAAACATGCGTGTTACAGACAATAACTTGCAATTGAAAGAATTAAATGCTCATATTTAGCGTAAAAGTTGTTTCTTGACCGCACTGTCACAATACTGTACCACGGTAATTTAACCAAGATCTACATTGTATGTCATACCCCCCCCCCCCCCCCCACACACACACACAATTATATTAATAATAATATTCGTCTAGGGTATTATCTCGTAATTTTCTTTTTTAACCACAAAACCTTAGAACAGTTCTCAGAGTTTTAAAAATGCCAACTTTTACCGTCAACATACAACAGTATCGTGACTTTGATCATGCCTTTGGTTCCCCCAATGATCAGGTGACCGTAAAACAAAAACAGGAAGGATATGAACTGAAATAAAATAAATCTTAGTGTACCGTCCTGATAAAACCCCGCAGGTTAGGGATGTATGTTCATATTGGTTTAGCATTCCTCGTGTGTTTTTGCCGTTTCTTCCGTCTGTTCACAATGATGGATTTGGTTGATGAATGCAACACACTACTGATTTTTGATACAGTTTGTAATTGGGCAATATCTCCATCGATAGCGTCGTCATCGAGACAATACATCTTATTTTATTTCATGTAAAGTATTTGCTCTAGAACATACATGTACATGTAAAATTAATTTTGTTGCGAATTTTTGTTCCCATGGAACAAATTTACCGGAGATCGCCGCTGGGCCGGTGTAAAGAATTTTGACCCGGGTTGAAAATTGTCCGGGGGTCATTTGGTGTTAAATTAAGACCCTAGTTCGGTAAAAACTTGTAATTTTGATCATTAAACCGGTTCTAAATTCAACAACACAAAAACACATATTAATGAATTGATATTTACAACTATGATTTATTCAATTAAAAATTTGCAGTTGATTAATATTTATTCTTTAGATTGACATGTTTACATTAACATCTTCAATTTGGACAATCTGTACAAAACATGAACTATTTTGAAAATGAAGGTCTCTTCAGTATCTATACACTTTTGCTAGCGATGTTTAAGAGCCTCAGTGTCACTTTTAAAAAAGTCCTTTTCTTAACCGTTCAGAAAGTCCTCCGCTGCATTCATGACGTCATCATCTGACTGAAAGTGGGTACTGGAAATGGCCATTTACAGTTCTGGAAATAGATGAAAGTCTGATGGAGCGAAATCAGTCGAATAAGACGGATGCTCAATCAATTTAAAGCCACGATCGTTAATGGCAGCCATAGTAATGGCAGACTTGTGAACAGGGGCATTTTCCTGGTAGAGCTTGAGTGTAATATTTTCCCGAAACTACCTCAGAAGTGATGCATAGTAATTCCCATTGTTTGTTTGTCCCTTTTGGAGATAATCTACTATTAATCAGAATACCATCAGCATCCCAGAAATCTTTCCAGCTGATGGAACATTCTTTGCCTTCCTTGGCGAGGGTGAACCAAGCTACTTCCATTATTTAGACTGTTGTTTGGCCTCTGGGGGTGAAATGATGGACCCACGTTTCATCCATAGTAACAAATCACTGAAGAAAGAGGCTCTACCTCTAAAAGGTGTAGATTAGCACGTGACAAAATGCGCCTAGTGTACTTCTGAAGTCTTGGTACCCAACGGGCTGAAAAGCTTTCTCATTGCAAGATCCTCTGTCAGAATAGAATGTACTCTTTCCTGTGAAATGCCAACTGTACTGACTATATATCTTTCTGTAACTCGCCTGTCAGTCACAACGATATCATGGTTTGCAACAGTGACACGGGGGCGGGGGTTATCCACAAGGCTCTGCCTGCCGCGTTTAAATTCCGCCACCCACCTTTTAGCTGTAGCATATGAAGGGACATCTTTGCCTAGTGTTGCTACCTAATCATTATGAATAACCATAAGTCTAAACCTTTCTTATGCAAATATTGGATCACTGCTCTTTCACTGATTTTGTCCATTTTACAAAAATCACCTGCCTTGTTTACTTTAGAGTGCTACTTTGTCGATATAAACTGACCAAATGATACCAGTCTTCAGGTACACGGCGTTAAATAGCCAGGGAATAGTAAGGCTGAAAAAGGACATCGATGCTAACCGCCTTCAATACAAGGCTCACAACATAGCAATCAGCCCTCGTACATTTTCATGCATACTCAGTCATGTGCAGTGCTATATATGTTAAAGACAGGACCACAATGTAACAATTGTATATCTAATTGTGCAGTCCTGTATAAATAAAGGATATTGTTGTTATTGTTGTTAGTAACTATATCCATCTTGAAAACCGATTTTTTAAATAATAGCTGAAAGTGATCTCTCTAGAACTTTCACTGCCTGGTTCACCAAACAATCAAACAAGGCACTCCGTGACACTTGCTCATTTTGTTAAGTAGAGGATCATACAGGGGTGGGGTGGCGGACCCTCCTTTTTAAGATTTTCAGAGTTTAAATCCATAGTAAATGAAATAATACCCTTCAAAGTAACACGAATCCCTTTGTAAGTTTTTAAGATTATGCATATGCAGGAAATCGGCTGGTACGTCAGAAGTGTTCAATACCCCCTAACCCCAAACTCGAAAAAGTTTCTGGTTTTTTGATTTTTTTACTTATTTTTTTGTTTGTTTGTTTGTTTTTGTTGGTTTGTTTCGTGTGTTTTGTTTTGTTCATTTTTGTTCTTTATGGGTTTGGGTTTTTTTTTTTGGTTTGTTTGGTTTTTTTTGGTTTTTTCGTTTTTTGGGGTTTTTTTTGGGTTTTTGTTTGTTTGTTTGTTTGGGTTTGGGAGGGATTATCAAAAAAGTTATGTCAGGGGTAAGACAACCGTGACCTTAATCATGAAAATAAGACAATCGTGCACTGATGAACAACACCGGAATGATCTCTGACCAATTTTTATCATTCTAGAAAAATGAAAATTTTGAAACTGAAATTTTTAAAGTAGATACAGATAAATCGCGTAGAACAACTTCCAGTTGAAAGACAGTTCAAAACTCTGTATTCAACGAGGTCAATTTTCAACGTGTTGAGGTTATCAGAGACCAGAAAAAATTACCAAGCTGTTGAAAAATGAACCCGGATATAAATTTCCCGACTTTTGGTCTCAATTTGCAACAGAGAAAATGCACCCACGGTTCAATATTCAACGCTGAAAAATGAACTCTTTGTCAATTTTCAACCTGGATCAATATCTTTGTTACACAGGCGTCATTCGCTAACTCTGTCCAATGCCTTATGTCATTATGACAGAAATCAAAAATTATATTTTTTCCCCTTTTTCAGGCATATCAAACATTAAACGCTGCAATGAGGTGTGATCGTTCGTTTTTGGTTGGGGAGTACGGAAAGTGTTCCGCTAATTTATTTTGCTATACACTCTTGGTGCAGAAGTTATTTATATTTTCTATTTACAATATCAACCTTTTGATCTTGTCTTTAAAAGAGATGATTTACGGAGAATTACGCTTTCAAATGTCAACTAAAAGGTACCGATGCACTCCTTTCTACAAAGAGCGATCTATTTTGGGGTATGGAAATATGACCTGATATGGTAATAATTTATTTACAAAATTAAACTGCTGATTTTTAAAACATGATTATAATAAGTGCTAAATGTGTTATGGGAGGTGTACGCATATATGAAAGCATTTAAAGTTCCTGGTTTGATGATATGAGGAAGCAAACGGCGACTTAAAACTTATAGTGTATTGACGTATTGTACACATAAGGGTGGACCGAGTCCTTTTAATCCATAAATTCCTTCACCAAACACTCGGCATTAGAATATAAAACATAAACGGTACCAATTTTGATGCACCAGATGCGCATTTCGACAAATAATGTCTCTTCAGTGATGCTCAAGTCAAAAATGTTGGAAATCCGAAATAAGAACAAACTTAGAAGAGCTGAAAGAACAAAAAAAAAAAAAAAAACACAAACAAACAAACAAAAAAATGCCAAATACTGGAGCCAAATCCGGCAAAGGATCAGAGATATGCATGAGGGAAATAATCCATTAATTTCGAAATGAATTTCTTAATTTTACCACAGCAAATTTTTATCCGTATTTTCATGCTAGTACCCAAGTACTTAGCAACTGGGCTGATGAAACAATCGGGGACCAACAGTCCACCAGCACCTTTCAGAATTGAAAAGTCCTTACCCCATTATTGTGGTATGGGAGATCTATATTTTGCCGCTTATATCAAAATATTACAATTTCAGAGTAAGAATAAAAAAAAGAAAGAAAAATCACAGACAGCCAAAGAAAAAGGAAAAATTATTTATTTCCATCTGTGTCTTGCTTCCGTTTGAAAATTCGTGAGGGTGTGTTATTCATTTTAATGCAACATGTTCGCAAATTTTTATTGGTATTGCTATACTTGATGACCGGAAAATATTATGATGCTATGTTGCACGTTTATAGTTTTGCCTCAGATTATGACCGCATAATTTTATATTTTAGAGAAAGTTTATGGTTTCGCCCCAGTCAAACTGACATAATATCCGGACCAATTTTATAAATATTTAAACAGAATGTCATATATTATGAAATTTAAAAAAATGCTTTCTCTCTAAAATGATGTAGTTTTACTTAAGGAAAATGAATAGATGTTAAAGTTCCAGCTCAAGGTTTATGTGCTTTATAGGGGAAATAGCGTTTTAAATATAGATACCGACTCGTAAGTCAAAGTTACGGGTTGGAAAAAGGAACCAACAGGCCTAGCAAGAGGAAATATGGACGCTTTTGTTTTTAATCTGCAATCGATCGATTTGCAAAATTAATACTGATACACATTTTTTGAACTGGCCAAGAGTTTATGATCCATAGTGTCAATGTTTATGCATTAATATTCTCAGAAGGGTTTATGAAGATCTAATCTCATGATGTTGTCTATGAAATACATCAATCCTTTTTTTTTTTTTAATTTGGGTCTAATATTAGAGGACAACGTCATTTCACACCATTCATTACTTTCGATATCTGTCCGTGTGCCCGTACACCCAAGACCCTTGGATGATACTAACCAAAAATTATTTCTAGATAGGTCAAAACTGGTTCAACATCACAGGCTTGATGAAAATTCGGAAACGAAATATGGAGAAATTCTAACCCATGCTATGGAGGAATTAAATCAAAGGCTACACTACTGACTTTGTGCATGGGGAAAATTCTGAACTATCCCATTGGGAAAAACCCTTTTACGGAAATACCATGCGTGGGGAATCTATATATACTACAACAGTCACAAGTGCACCGTACACAACTTTTTTCTCTCTTCTATTCCATAATTTTTTCTTTTTATGAATGTCAATTAACAATATCCCTTATCAATGCACCGGGAAACCGCTAGTTTGTATGGTAATATTGTTACTAAATTCATTGTTCTTTCCGTTTAAAGTCGTTACTTCCTTATTTAAGAAAAAAGCATGGAGATCCCCCAGTTCGTATCGACAAAACGGCACAGCCTTGCAGGCCACAATTCCGTTGCTATAGGCAACTAGACTGGTACTTCGAACATTATGGTTTATTACGACGCCGTGTTCTTGAACCAGCGCGGAGACATACCAACCATCAATTAGACGTATACATATGTCAAATATGGCATTTATTATCCAATAAAACAAAATAATGAGCATTTGAAAATCAAAAGTCATTCTCCCTGAATTCATTAACATGGATGGTCTTCTAACGTCTGAAATTTGTATTTTAGAAATATTACCATATATTGCATGACCTTTTTTTCTTTACAATAGTGTTTTTTATTTATTTATTTTAAAGTTAAGAAGGAGCACCCTATGTCCAAAATGTTTCAATGCACTTTGCTCGACACAGGTGGCAAGGTGTTGTCTTTGCGATAACTATCGATATCGTGCTCTTCGCCGTACCAGTTCTTAATTAGAGACCAAAGGTTTAGCTTCATCACAAATCATTGTCCCGTGCTAAGACTCACAAGAAGTTACGCACCCAGTGACGCTTCTTTTTGGTACAATTTTTCAGTCAATTTACCACACTGTGTAAGATACAAACTTAACGATATACTTGGAAACATTTAGAACAGGTGGGCAATAATTTGAGAAGATAAAAATCATCTTCCCATTCAAACGGCATGGAGATACATGGTTATAAATTTAAATGCTCCATCTGGCACCAAGTACATCTACAAAAGAAATGTGCTTCCTCATGCATCTTTATAAAGTGCATACCGGATGCATGCACTCTACAGCTCATATTTCAGAGAAACCCTTTATTTGTTTAAAATGTAGGAACTAAATTCTGAAAGTCTTAAGCAAAAACAAATGAACAACAGAAAATCAGTTGAGTCATTTAATAATATTGCATTATGGTGACGTCAGTATTAACGGGACGGTCTACAGCACCTATGTCCTCACTACAAATAAATGCAACAGAATAACAGCTGTCTCAGGCTTCAATCTTACCAGCTCCATCATCTAATCAACAAATGTATTATTTTTTTTTTTAAATTCAATCAGCAAAATGTTGTTAAGATTGTTAAATCAGGATAATCTCTGTCATAAAACTTTGGTAATTTTTTTTTAGTATTGATATACACATTCTTGTGCAATTTTAAGTACAGAAAAAAGATCATTTAATAATTTTTTATATACAAAAACAGCAGCACAAAAAACATGAATGGTTCTTGACCAGTGATTGCATTTCAATGTCAGCAGTATATTACATAGAAATCTAAAAGTCTGGTTCCCATCTCTACCAATCTATTTTCTCAATGAAGTGAGATAAAGGAGAGGTGGGGTGGGCAAGAAAACAGTGTGATGGAGACAGGAACCAGACAAGGAAATCTACAACAACAGTGACTGGATAATAGTACTTTTATATCTTACACAGACTATCAACAAATACTAACAGGTCAGAGTACATCACTGTAGATACTATGTCATGGTCTGTTTATCACAATTGCCAAGGAAATTCTGGTACAAAATATTTTTAACAAATTTTAAAAATCAGAGACAAATAGAAAACTAACTTTAAATTCCCTTTAAATTTTTAAGAAAAAAAAAACCATGGATATAATTGCCTGTTTATTAATCTACATTTTTTTTTAAATACTATCACATCAGTTTCAATATAGAAAAATAATTGTGTAGCTAACAATATTTGATTGCATGTCAATGGATTTTGTTCAGCCAAAGGGAGGTAACTCAACATTTCACTGAATGACTACTTACAATTTTCAGTGCTATGGTAAGAATTCCATTACTTTGAACAATCTCTTCAGGTTTGCATTGCATCAGAGATGTTTGTAAAAGCACAGAACAAGTACTGCTTTCTGACAAGTAAAATTCTATCATATCAATATTTGTGTACTACACCTAATCTCTATTGTGATTAATAATTTGAAATACTGTCAACAAAAAAAAAAAAAAAAAAAATGCACATGCCATTATATATCAAGTACATCTTAAATAATTGGTTTAAAAAATGAGATATGATATCAAACTACTGCATATCCTATTAACAATCTTTTGAAGGCTTATAAATGACTCCAACTTTTAAGAATAAAATCTCACAATTACAACAGGCACGTCTATTTCATTAATCAACAAAAATAAACTTCCTCTCAAAAATAAAACACAGTCTTTCAACAAGTAACACTACAGAAAAATACACTGTTATCACACATACCTCTGGAATTATGTCTGTAACACTGACAATTGCACAGAACTTCTTAAAACAGCACATATACCTACATTTGGATCTTAGTTACTGAATATTCTCTTTTTAACATTAGAGAACAGTCTACAGAATACTGGAATAAAAACATGGATTCTTTTTTTCAAACTTATTTAATTTATGAATCTTTTCATATCTAATGAATCAATTTCTATTATCAGCTAATTTCCTGCCATTATTTCAATGCTTATAAGAATTCACAATGCATATTTAAACCTGTCCACTAATGATTGCACCCAGTTATAAACATGCTGATGGGAACCTGGAACTTTATTATGCAATATTTTTCAACAATTTGGGTTCTTTTTACCCTCTTTAATTTCTTTTTTAATGAAATGGAATGATAAAATTTTGTACCTGAAGAGACTGTCAAATCAATACATAAATCATTCCTTTTAATCTCTTTAAAATAATCCAATGTTCTAATTACTAAAACATAAAAAACATACAGAATTCTGTTAAAATTATAAAATGAGGTTCCCAGCATGGTAATTTTTTAAAATAATCTTTGCAATGTCTACATTAAAACATCACAGGATTTGGGTTGCTATTTATGATTATGTTGCTAATATGACAACAAATCATGACTATAAATTGTGTTCATAAAGTGGAATGTTTGAATTTTTTCATGTCTGGATTTCTCAGGAGCACTTTATGGTGACCATCAAACAAATTTCATGTAGTGCATGTCCACCATTATGACTGATTGGTCACTTTCATTTCTTCTGCAAAGGCAATATACCATGTTCCTCTTTCCAAACAAAAACAAAACCTATCAATGTCTCAGCAGTACCAGTCATTAGTCAAAAATAATACAGAAACGTCATGTGAAATCTGATTGGTCCTATCACAGTCACTATGGAAACAGCAGGGTTCCCAGAAAGCATCATTTGTATATATGATACAGATGTTTTCTTGCTGCACCAAATTATCTTGATTTTTTCCTTTCTCTGGAAAAAGATTTTAAAATATGATTATATCACACAATTAAAAGGTCAAAAACTCTGTATATCAGACACCAGTATTAATATTTAAAATTCTTGATATTATGAAATTTTATTCCTTTTATTATTATTGTTATTTCAGCAAAAAGATAAAACAAAAATGTGACATACTTAATGGACGGAGACATTGCACCATTACTACTTTTTGCTTTTGGATTCACCTCTGTCAAAAAAAAAACAAGTATAATCTATCAAACTCTAGAAAACATCAAATTAATACAAACAAGAAACACAATTTTACATATGTCCGATCATTGTGTATTTAAAATAATCCATGCAATATTAAACAAATTGTATAAATCAAACTGTCAATGGAAGTGAATTACAAGGTTTTAGTACTAAAACACAGAATTTGTTGAAATATTAATGTGGGGAATAACCTTGTATTCCAACATTTGTATAAACACTATTTACAAACAGCTGATATTTTATGAACTTTGTTGCCTTTTTGACATGATGTATGCTTCACCAGTGTAATTAATCATTGACACTTCATATTAATTCATAATGACAGCTATATGTATTATACTATCTTGTAATGGAGAGGGTATATATCTAATGATGATCTCATTATAAGTTGGAATTTTTAATGCTTTCATGAAACATTAAGCACTGACAGGGGCAACTAACTACAGGTGATGGGGGGGGCAAAAAGGTTCAGAAATTGTTAGTTTCATGAAAACTCAAAACTTCAGGTAAAACTCAAAACAAACTTTGTAAACAAACTGTAGTTAGTAAACTGTTTTGTTTATAAAATCAGAATTCATTGTGTCATCTTAAATCTTTACAAGACTTGATAAAAAATCATTCATCTATATATATATATATATATATATATATATATATATATATATATATATATATATAACAAAAAAATCCCTCAAGCCTTTAAAAGAACAAAACTAGTAAGTATAATAATGTATGTATCAAAAAATCAATTCAGAAAACAAAATGTATCATGGATTATATAAGTTCTATAAATGTCTATTCAAAATGTGATATTTCCCACCTATAAATCTGTAAATTTAAGAATTAATGTTATGAAGTGTATATATACATGTTCAGTAACCATGACAATCAGAGTGTTTGGAGAAAAAAATCTCTTACTATAATAAAACAATGATTAAGGACAAGGGCATACTGTACTGATCAATTATGAAACTAGTATGTAAAGAAAAATGCATCAAATTACTACATATAACTAAACATAAAATGAACAATACTTTGAAATAAAATATTTTTACTTATTTTGATGTGACCAATCATGAAAAAGGTAGGTACAGAAATATATATCAAAATTACTATTTATACCTAAAAATAAAAACAGTTTAGGAAACAGAACATTAAATACTTGAAATATTTTTACTTGTTTTGATGTAATAAATTATACAACAGGTATCAAAAGTCTTTTTTTTTAAAAATACATCAAAATTATTACTTTTATAATTAAAAGAACATCTATGTAACCAACATTTTATAACAACAATTAAACTGAAATGTTCCTGAACAAAGACAATATGATCATCTGTTTCATCGAGTGCAGCCACATACAGTCTGCCAAAGTACCAGTGTCATTTATGTAATTGTGTTAATGCTTTGTGTAAAAGTTAAGAAGAAGTGTTAAGTGCAGGTGCAAACCTGTGC
The DNA here is from genome assembly GCA_024699665.1 of Ostrea denselamellosa. Lineage (NCBI taxonomy): Eukaryota > Metazoa > Mollusca > Bivalvia > Ostreida > Ostreidae > Ostrea > Ostrea denselamellosa. Next base: position 2,196,491 of record JAMZEH010000014.1, read on the forward strand.
AAGGACATATACCCTGTGTTAAAATCCGGACCTTTATTTATTGAAAGAGTTTGTGAGTTTCATTTAAAGAACAAACGTGTAATCAAAGATTACATAGGTCACCTTGACAAACGTAAGGTACAAATTCATAAATCCTTACACTAAATGAATAATCTATTACATGGATGTTTAAGTACTTTAGATATTACATATCCCCCCCCCCCTTGAGGCCCTTAGCAGATTTCCAAACATGGAAGTTGTAAATGCAAGATTTGGTTGCATTTTCTATTTGTGAAATGTTTTTTGCTCCCTCTACTGCAATTTAATTAGTCATCAAAAAATGCTTCTTCTTCTTATGCCATTAATTAGTGTCTTTGACAATATGTCATCATGATGTGTAATACGCACTTTACCACCAAGCATCCATGTAAGTTTGATCAAGGTATTTGGATCCAAAATTTAAAGGTCACTCCTCTAGAAGATATACTGTGGTATTTCATAACTGCATGTGCCAGATTATAAAATCAAGTGATCAACAAAATACAAGGAAAAATACAGACTAGCTTTCCACATTATTACAACAGTTGAAGCATTACAAGTAGCATCCATCCTTCAATATTTACCATTGTTTTGACAGTTTCATTGTATTTTATTTCTCAATAAAAAACAATGGTCCTTAAACTTCACATAAAAACCTACTGGGTATACATATATTAAAAAAATTCAATTACAAAATATAAATGTAAGGAATAAATGTCTAGTTTCTTTGCAATGTGGAGAAATGGAAACACAGACTAATTTCTGCATTGCTCACTTTGCCAAACCTCAAATAAGGATTGATTGATTGATTGTTGTTTTTCGCCACACTCAACAATTTTTCAGTTATCTGGTGGCATCCAGTTTTTTTTATTGGTGGAGGAGAGAACCCTGGTACAATGTACCCGGGAAGAGACCAACGACCTTCCGAAGGTAAACTGGCAAACTTTCTCACATATATCGGCGCGAGTGGGATTCAAACCTGCGCCGACTAGAGGTGAGAGACCTTGTGGTTTTGAGCACGATGCTCTAACCACTCGGCCACGGAGGCCCCTCAAATAAGGAGATTTCAACCTTGCTCATATGCTTGTCAAGTTACTTTTGACTTAACCTGTAAAGCCTACAAACTTTGATCTGGACCTCATCTAGAAAACAGCATTCCAAGTATGACTAAGTACTACATCCTTGTAATGGAGCTACATCAGTTTTGACTTTGAAAAAGGAGAGGGATTATGGATCTTTGAAAGCAGCCCTACTGATTTAATAAATCTGTACTGGGAAGCAGACTCTTTTGATATCATAGTAATAAAGAATTCCCTGCCTTACTTTGTCAAGGTGAGCTATTTATAAAACCAACCAATCAGCAAAGGCACTGCCAAATATTAAAATTTTATTGAAGTTGTATGTAATATATGGCATTCACAAAATTTGAGGACATATGGATTTTAAACAGTAAGGTCCTTGCATTGAAACCCTAATTATCATAAACAATAGGTCCTTACATTGAGCCCTAAATTAATAAAGTAAACAATAGGGTTCTCACACTGAACCCCTAATTGTGGAATAGGGTCACCAAATTGACTCCCTAGGTTAATTATTGTGAACAACAGGTCCTTAAATTGAACCCTTGGTAATAGCAAACAATAAAGGTTCTCACACTGAATCTCTATTTATGGATAGCAATATAGTCCCTGCATCAAAGCCTTAATTATGGTAAATAGTAGGGTCCATGCATTGAAACCTTAATTATGATAAATAGTAGGGTTCTTAATTGTGGCAAATATTAAGGTCCCTGCATCAAATCCCTTATTATGGTAAATAATAGGGTGCCTGAATTGAAGCCCTAATTGTAAGGTTCTTGTATTGAAGCCTTAATTGTGGTAAATAGCAGGACCCTTGTGTTGATGCATTGAAGCTTTTATTATGGTGAGGTACAAAATGTTTCACACATTAATCTAGCTCTAATAAAACTATATTCAGGTAAATACAATATCATTCAATGTCAATGTATACTGATGCCTACATAATACTTCAAATGTAAAGCTTTTCTATTTTCAAATACAGGCGCATTTGTTGATTAAACACTGAAAATGAAACTTCATATAATTGATGTGATGAAGTATATGAATGCTAAATGGATAGAAACTCAATTTTTAACAATTTGGCATAAAGTCCAGCTGAAAACTGCAAAAGAAACAGGCTGAAAAAGTCAGCTGTCTAAAGCTAGCCAAGCCAACAGAAGGAAAGCGTTAACTACCGGTGCTAAGCTGACCACTTAGGGATCCTCTTCTGGTGGTAGAGAGAGTGGGGACAGAGGCGCGCCTGAAACACCAACAAACACACAAATTGTGGAGCATCTATTGAACACGCAGTGTATGGACACACAGTAGCAACACGTGAATGATGTCATGTAAGACATGTCGCTTACTCAGAACTATTTTACACATTTCTATGATGATCACATCCTAATCTCTATCCATTCTGTTTTTATCAGTCAGTACTTTCTTGTCAATGAATATGAGATAATATATGTTCAATTAATTTTCAATTCATATTAATATTCACAATCAAGCCCCATGCTTGTTAATACAGCAGCAATTTTTTACCGGTCTGAAGATATTTTGAAATCAGATATAACAACTTATATCCATTTTAGCATTTCTTACTTCTAATTGATATTTTCTAATTTTTTATTCAAAGAAAACAATAAATCTAGCTTTTTTTCCACAGTCTATCTATAATACCACAATAATCCCAAATTTATTACCCTAAATCTAACCCCATATAACATCCTGATGAATCTGTACAGCCCAAAACCCTTCAGATTTATGAAAGCATAAGGAGATAATTCATACTAACATGACAAATAGCTACATTTTTGAAGTGTAAATAATTGAGAGATCAGAAATTTTACAAAATATAAAAATAAAATAGAACTAAATGACTACCAGTAACTATATTAAAAAAGAATGCCCAATAAAACAGTTTCTCAGATAAAGGCAATAATTTAAAATAAGAGGAAAGAGCTGAATCAGATTCAAATCCTTTGTGGAAAGATAAACTCGAATTAGAGTCATATGATTTATAAGGATACTTCTCTTATCTAGCCAAACAACACAGAGCTTAGAAGTCACAATTCCAGACCACAACAGAGATTTCCTGGGTATCCTACCTTAATCCTGCACTCCCAGGGGCGGGGATGCCACTCCCCCGCGTCGTTTTACTGGTCTTGTTGGTTGTACCACTTGTTGAGGCTGAAATACACAGTATAAGTGTTCTGTTTATTCATAGATCTGTTATGTTTATTCATAGATTTGTTATGTTTATTCATAGATCTGTTATGTTTATTCATGAATCTGTTATGTTTAACTATCAATCTGTTATATTTATTCATCAATCTGTTATATTTATTCATCAATATGTTATGTTGATTCATCAATGTTATATTTATTCATCAATATGTTATGTTGATTCATCAATGTTATATTGATTCATCCTTCCACTACATTTATTTATCAATCTGTTATATGTTTATTCATTAATCACAAATATTTTAGAATGCACCTCCTGCAAAAAAATATGCATTTAACACCATTTTAAAATATTACAAATGTTTCTACTTTTTTCTGAAAAGCAATTTTAAATACATGTATTTTATACAGGAACATTGTAATTATTACAGTACTAGTTCACAACATAATCAGTAAATGGAATTCTGCCACCTTTATCACACATGCTACCGCAGATCTATTATAAAACACTGACATAAATAAAAAACGGTAAATGTGTAACAGCAAAAATACAGAAACAGTTGTCATAGTTGTTCTCTGACAGAATCAACAAGCCATGTTGCATCACTGCACAGAGTAACAGAGGATTAAAGGCTCTAACAATTAATAAAGTAGCTAAAGAGAGCATTCTGGAAAAGATAGTTTGAGAGTTTGCAGCATTCAAATCTATGATGTAACAAAAATGACCAGTGACAGAGAACAGAGTAATGGCAAATTCAGTATGTAATGACAAGATGTATGCCTTTAATCTTCCCGTGCAATTTTCTTGGTCCTTGATACATGCTGCTGGGTAGAAAAGACAATGTCCCTAGAGTATTATCATCACAGTGTTAAATACGCTATTGCATGTTAATCCTGTCACCATAATATGCACAGATACATCAAGCTTATCCACATCTCACTTCAACGACAACCACGTAAATATCACAGAGCAACAGAACAGCTTAACAAGAAAAATAATAGATTTTATTACCAAATAAAGAGGTAGTAAAATCAATACAACATGCACTCAAAATGGCACATTATTCCTCCACCAACACAATGCCTCCAGCCCTCAAAACACAATTCATGCTGCACAATAATGCATAATGCTGTATGATGCTCCTCCCAGTCTCACCTTTGATGGGAATTAAGGAGGGCGAGGATGGACGTCCCTGGTGAATATTTGGATTGGAGTTATACAGAGGCAGTCTAGACAGTTTGGGAGATGACACACCCTTTTTGTTTATGTTAGACTCTCCTGACGATTGTTTGGATGTGTTACTATTCACCTGGACTTTGTTACCTTCAAACAGGAATTGGTCAGAAAATGTACACAGTAATATATACAGTTATGTCAAAACCAACACAACATATGTAATATTGTATACAGTTAGAGTTAAAAAAAAAAAAAAAAAAAAAAAAAAAAAAAAAGTAAAGAATAGAGACTCCCCACTCCAGGCTAATTTTGTGGAACATCAGTTCATTTTAATCTCATTCAGAATACACATGAGGATGACAAAAATCAATTCCATTTCTAAATATGTATTTCACTAAAAACTTTTATACTTGTATGATATATCAGGCTGACTGACTATATGTCAAAATTTGTTGAAACTTGGCATGCACTGAGAATCAAACAGTAATAGGAGGAAAATTATTCAGGCTGTGTATGGAAAGTTCAGTCAGCTATTGCAAGTAATGACTGTTAACAGAGACTCTCACATGAAACAAATACCATTGGTTGATTCTCTAGCTTTCAAAAGCTAATTTGTAATGTCAGTAAGGCAGATTTTGATAAGGACCAGTCAAAAATTGAAAAAAAAAAAAAAATGGTCAAGTTGACTATAAATTGTACTGGAAAAATGTCTATACAATGATTTAACCACACACATATTCTTTAATTATGATTTTGATCATATTTTTATACAATATTCATTACCAACAAGAATTCATTGAAATCCGAATATGTATTAAGAAATTGCATGAAAACTGATTGCATGTTGTAAACATTTCAGATACTGATAAAAAAAAAATACTCTTGATGAAACATGACTAATTATATTTTTAATTAAATTTCTAAAATTGATAAAGAGGACATTTCATATTTAGGAATTTTTTTGATCACTGAAGTTGCCACAACAACCATATTTAGAGTACATGAGCAAAGCTGAAAAAAACTCGATTACGTTCAACCAACTTCCTTAGATGAAGTATCTGCAAAGACTGAATGATGGATAATATGAAATTTCATTGTGCTTACATTAAATTGGGGAGCACACAAAAAATAAACAGTAAGTCTTGGAATTCAAAACAAGGATACACATTTTGTAATTATTAATATCATCTGGGGTACAATGAAACAAAGATTCCTGGCATTAGTATTAAACCATAGCAAAATCAAAACAGAAGCATTTTCAAATTGTTTTATAGAGATGAATTAAAACAGTAGAACAGTCAACAAAACAAAGGTCTCCATAAAACAGTAAAAACTAAACGGTCAGGGAGACACACTACAACATCCGGGGGAACAACACAGACATACTAACCTGACTTCCCCGGGGCAGGGACTGGGGACACAATCTTAGTCTTGGGCAATTCCTTGCTATCTGAAGCACCAAAACAGAGGTCAAACACTTGTTAACAGTCTAATGTAGTTTACTGCACAATACATGTTCCAAAACTTGTGACTGACTTTTCAAAATTCTGTGAAATTGAGCAATGAAGATTAAAAATAATGAAATTCTCACTCATAGATCTTTTGAATGCAAGAAATTTCAATTTAAACTGACTTTAGAATGATAAATACGGATTCAAAAAATTTCCTCCACAAAATTACTAATTCACAACTATTTTACTTTGACAGCTAGTATCTGTACCAAATTTTAAAAAAATCTTTAAATCATATTACAACATTGTATTGGACAAGATGCACCATTTTACAAATCATAACACAGAATGTATACGGAGGACAGAATATAATCAGAAACGACAGCAGCCATGAGTCAAGAAAGTCTTTGCTCTGGTGAATATTTTATCAGCCACTGCCAGCAAACTACATTAAAACAATTCTGAGGACAATTAAATCACTACTTGATTACCAAGAGTGTGCAGATATCAAAGGACCATATATCTTGAATCTCTCATAAATCTGTTTTATGGGGTACAATGTTACATTTCATTACAAAAAATATCGAACAACTTCATTCTAAAATTCTAAAGTTTTCTTTTTATAAAATGTTTATGTTTGTTGCTTCAAGTTATATCTATTTGATATGTTCTATTTAAAAGGTTAGTTGGTTGTATATTGTATAACATCCCTCTTGAGAATTTTTCACTCATATGGAGACATCACCATTGAAAGGGCTGTAAAATTTAGGCCTAAGTTCAGCACTTACAGCCTTTGAGCAGGAAGGGATCTTTATCTTGCCACACTTGCTTGGTTTTTACAGTCTCATCCAAAGGACCGCCCCATTTAATCGCCTCTTACGACAAGCAAGCTGAGGACTTATTCTAACCAATCCCCAAGGGATTAATTTGAAAGGAAGAAACATTTTATGAACATCAGAGATAGCATCATGATTATGCGAGTTAGTGACCTTGTGATCTCAAAATGAAAGATATCACCTTTTTGTGACAGAGACCTATTGTGTGAAATCTTGAATATATTTAATGTATTATTTGTAAAATATTTTCTACTTTATGAACCAGTGACCTTAACCTTTTGACCTAAAATTAACAGAGGTCATCCTGAAGTCATGGAGGCTCTTCATTGTTATTCTCAATTTGATCTAAATTAGGTCATTTAGACATTTATCTTTTGTGACCAATTGACCTTGACCTTCTGACCTAAAAGATAATAAGATATGCTTTAGCTCAAACAGTATTTGAGATATCATCTGGAAACCATTTCTAACATTATGTTACCTTTGAGTAGACTCACTTACACTTTCTGAGTTACCTGGTGACCATTAGACATTTAATCAATAAGGGTCATTCTTTAATCACAGAATTTCCCAATGCAAAGTTGTTACAGTATTTGAGATATTTAGAATCCAAGTTGTTACAAACAGACTGAAGAACAGATAGACCAAATTAATAACCCCACTTTCCCTGAAGTGGGGCAAAAAAATATTAAAACAGAAAACCAACATCAGCAGAAGAAATATAGATCATGCTCTCATGTTGTAAATAAGGCATGCTCTATTAACCTAAGTCTTCCACATCTACAAAAATGTGAACGAAACATTATACACAGGATGTACAAGCCAGCAGGGTAATGTCATCAAAGTTCTAGACATGTTATTGGGATTCATGCTTCATTTACCTCGCCTCGGAATTTGAGAAATACAATTGCTGGACTTAGATTTGACCAGTTTATTATTACTGGTTCCTGCACACTTTGAGTTGGGAATAACTGGCTTGTTCTCATCTTAAATGAAAAGTAAATCAATTTGTTGTACAATAAAGAAAAAAAAACAAGTGACAAATTACTTTGAAAATTCAAAATACCCTCAACTATTTCACAAAACTTTTTGCCTCACACATTATGGATGCAAACATGCACAGGAATTTTAATTGCATACATATCCATATAAGATATGGACATCTTGTTTATTTACAAGATCCAACTTTGTAATGGGTCCTCATCTGCTGCTAGTCTATATAACATACTGGACATGCTCTGTAGCCAATTCTGTTCATTTGAAATTAATTCAAGATCTGACAGAAGATAGAGAGGCAGCATAAAACTGCTACTACAAACAAACCTTTTCCTAATGATACATTTCCAATGTTTTTGCCATTGATATTTTAACAAGTTATCATGATACATTGATATCTTAACAAATTATCATGATACATTGATATCTTAACAAATTATCATGATACATTGATATCTTAACAAATTATCATGATAAATTGATATCTTAACAAATTATCATGATACACATTTCCTCATCAATGCACTACAGTTGTAAATAAAGTACATATGATTTTAATGAACATAGTAAAGCTATTTGAAAAGTTGGTAATTCTGACAGAAATGAAATTAGAATGTTACTATAAGAAATTTCATTTTTAAAAATAAATGAGGGTATGAGCTGCTTCATGAAGTTTGAGACTGTATGCCAATGTGAAGTGTCACAGTTCATACCCTCATGTATTTTCAAAAATGAAATTTTTTTTTTTTTTAAATATACAGATGTATGCTAAAAGAGAACCTAATTTTATCTTTGTTCTAGGCCCCCTATGTATTTCTTTGAAAACAATGTTTTGTAAAATTACTGGTAAATGGTCATTAATACTTTTCTAATTCTATTATACATGTAAATGAATATATTTGAAAGAAGTTCTATTTGTCCACCAAATTTGACAGTCGCAATTGTTTCAAAATCAAGTATTGGAGGTTTTTTTTTGGGGGGGGAGGGGGGTTTGCAAACACTCTGCAAATGGTTATTCTCTATTCGATCTAATTGAGGTCATTTAGATCAAATTTTCCTGTCATTCTGATATTTTGACATAAAAAAGCTATTTTTCATTCAAATGCAGAACAAACTTTTCATTTATGTCATATATTCAACTTTCAAATACACAAATTGGTTTGTTGAGAATTAAATAAAAACATTCACATTTTTTTTTTTTTAGGTTTATGGGGGCCAGGAAAGGTTATATTCATGTATAGTCTTTTCATAAAGTACTATAAAGCAGAAAATATACACTCTCTTATTCTACAATTACATAACACATGCACTTTGTATAAGTCTATGTATGTAAATACTACATTTAAAAACTCAGGTCAACTACATAAGTCATCATGTGAATATATATCACTTGTCCACGTATTTTCATGTTGTATTTAAATTATGATGGCTTTTAAATATCCATGTTGAATATAACACTGGTATTGTTTTTATCAAAAATAACAATTTCTTGGTATACTTTGGAATTAATGATTAAATTGGTCAAGAATTACATCAGCCATTGATATTGCAATGAAATGTCTTAAATGTATAGAATGAATACATTACATTCACTTAAGGTACACATGATATCTATATGTCTAGACTTCAAAACAAGAAATAAATGTTACGGTTCAATAAAATCTCTCTATCATGTGACATCAAAAAGCAAGATCTTATGAGATTTTACCTATAAGGTTTGAACTACTGATCTAGAACTGAATTCTGTTTTGATCTAAGATTAATATTTTCTGAAAATACTATGGGCTCCTTCTTTCTCAATATTATGTGCACATAACAAAAAAGTTCTGTTTCAACATCTGTACTTGAAACAAAATTAATGTATGTGAAATCAAAAGCAAGTTGTAATATTTAAAATAAATTGAAATACATAGTGTTACTTATATAACATGTTAAAGGTTAGTTTTTGTCAGACATTATGAAAAATGTAATGATCTTGTATACATTTTTATAAAAAAGATTAATTTTATAAATAATTCCCTCACCAAACTGTGAAATACAGGCAGTGTACATATATATATATATATATATATATATATATATATATATATATAGATACACACACACCAGACCTGATATATATTCCACAATATGCTGTCTTATTAAATATAATACAGTCAATAGTTTAAATTTTGAATAGAAAGATGGCTCTGTCGAGTCTACAAGAATATATACACTGGATACAATCAAATTAAAACTGAAGTCAGATCTCTTGATATGCACAAGCAAGTAAAATATGTCAGCAAGCTAATGTCTGAGGGAGTTACCTTCTGAAGTTATATGTGATGGATATAAAAACTCTGTGAAAACACAAAACCTGCATTACAAAGAGCCTTGGGAAAATTCATAATGCATCCGAAATCTGCAAGCAAAGCTTAATGTTCTCCAAACAATATGCCCGTACTTTTAATTTAACTCACTCTGGAATTTTGGTGCCAAAAAAAAAAAAAGCAAAAGGGAAAAAATTCAGACAGAGTATTGATATATATGAGTGATTTTAGATGCATGCATTTTCATTATAGTCAGGGTAAAGACAGTGATGATGATTCGGAAGTGCTGGTTGAGTCTGCTTAACATGTAAAACAAAAATAAATATGAAGAGCAGTGATAATTAATAACACACTATTACACTCGACTATAACAAGAAATAATTCATATGAAGGGAGATAATTCACATAGAAAATAATTCATATGAAGATAATTCACATAGGAAATAATTCATATGAAGGGAGATAATTCACATAGGAAAGATCATGTGGAAGAAGACAATTTAAATGGAAGAATATAATTTATAAGGAAGAAGATAATTCACATACAAAATAATTTTTATGGCAGGAAATAATTGAAATGGAAGGAGATAATTCACAAAGGAAATGATTCATATGAAAGAAGATAATTTAAATGAAAGTAGATAATATATTTGGAAGGAGACAATTCATATAGGAAATAATTCATATGAAAAAAGATGCTTTAATTACAGGTGTTCTACAGAGAAAAAATCTTCCTTCCAAAACTGACAAAAGTTATTACAAGTGTACTGAAGATTAGTACAGAGGTGGAGAAACATACAGCATGTGAACATATAAAGGAAAATGAGGTCAAAAACAAGCGTTCTTACTCTTTGTTGATGTGTTCGAGCCCGGTAAGCCAGCTCGTGAACCTGAAAACAGCATTAATGTTTAACCACCATAATGAAGTAGATATCATACAAACACATGGCTGACTCTGCTCTGTTATTTGACATCTTACCTTTCCTGGGGCCTGGGATCTTGCTGGAGCCATTCTCTGAGCCCTTTTTAGCTGACACCAGATTGCGTTTGTCTCCTTTTTTCTTTTCAGTTGCTTCCTCTTCCTTTTTCAATTCTTTCTCTTCCTACATGAAAAAAATGCCTGTACTATATGACACACTGTTTCAGTTCTGTTTTCAAGTTTTATAGTTCATCAAAAGATAATGGTAGATACACATATTATAATTCCTTAATCTGCACAAAATCACTATAGCCTACATTCTCCAGTAGAATTTTCTCCTCCTCTTCTTTCTTTTGATCATCTAAATCTTGTTCAAAGAAGTTTCTCCTTGTCATCTAAAGAGAAAACTCATTAAAGTTACATTCCATCTATTCTCTAGTAACTGGCTACACTATGTCATATTTTAGAGTTAATGACTGGGTTTTAGGACAACAGCTGTTTTGTTTGACCAGAGGACTGAACTGTTGCCCAAAACTGAGCCCATTCAATAACTGTTTTGTTATACCTTTACATTATTGGAGGACCTGGTCAATCACTGTTTTGTCATACCCTTACATTAATTGAGTAAATGCAGTGAATTTTGTACGAATTATTAATACAAAGGTTTGTCCTTCTGAATGACACTTATGCATTGTATATTTTGTTTTCATAAATTGTATTATATGCACACCATATTTTTGTAAAATAATCTGAATTTTTTGTGTGCTTACTATCCCTATTTTCAAGAATTGACTGGCATTTTCCTTCACTGCCACATCAAGCAAATCCGCCATATTTGTTTATCCAAATAACATGAAAAGATAACTTGATTTAGTGCCATATGACATTATCGGTTAACAGTCTTTTTTAACAGTTCCCTGACCAACAGTCACTGCAACAGTTGAATTGTTGGACTTTTTTCGTAAGGAGTTATATAGGCACTGTTTTATAGGGGTATAACAATATAATCTATAATACATTAAACATTCTATAATTTACATTATTTGGATTATAACTAAATCCATCACCGTTTAAATTTGCGAAACAAAAGATCAAAATAGTAGAAAAGCAAAGCATCAATATAGCACATGATCAATTTAAACAAAATTTTCATCAATAACGTATAAAACTTACAGATTGCATTGGAATGTGAATCTTATCTAGTTCTTCCACGGCTTCTTGAATACCCTCTGTCACGTCCCGGTCTTTTTCTGACACTAACAATTTGCGAACACAAGCATCTAATTGCTGTAAAAGACCTCGATCCGTTGGAAGGATTAACAAACGTTTTAAGTCAGGTAAAATTGAACACAAACGTAGTCTAATATTTGGCACACTGTCTGTGTGTAATTCCAAAAGATATTCATAAAAAGTCTCCTTGAAGAATTTCTTGGAGTATAGTTCTATCACAATTCTACAAATGTCAATAAACACACTTCTCAAGTAACACTTCCTGGCATGGCAAAAGTCTACAAAATAAATGGATACTTTTATCACTCAGTTACAATATACAGGTACAGAGATGACATATTAAGATACAAGAGTTTAACCAAAATGATCCATAGAATGATAAAACTACCACTAAAAACTATATGTATCACAGCTCCACTGTTTTATAGCCCCTTGTCACAATTCCATCCAGCATTTCACCTAAAGATTCAAAATAACATTTTCTACACCAAATAAACCCCTACTAATATTCCCCACTATCTGTTATCATATGTCAATGTAATATAGCCAGACACCATTACATGATCCCCATATTATTGGCAATTAAATTCTAGCAGCAAACCAATCAGTAAGCAAACTCCAGCCATAATTACTTATAAGTTATTGATGGAATAATGGGAAATATGCCCACCTTAGTAGTTGTTGCACAGTAAAGCTGACCCAGCTTGCCATTTCTATGCACTTCTAATTCTAGAGGCACACATTTGTTCTTGACAGAAGATGAAGTTTTTACATCTATTACTATTTCTAAACAGATATGACGTCACAAACATTGAGTTATGTAAACAGATATGACATCACAATCATCATGTTATGTAAAGAGATACGTTATCACAATTATTGAGTTATGTAAGTAGATGTGACATGAGGTCCTCCCAAGGCATTCACAGTGCTTTTATCACTCAGTTAAAAAATCCTGAATACTTTTTATAGAATCTATTGGAAAAATATCACAATACGTGATAAAGGTGCATTAAAGAAGATTGTGTAAATTTTGATTGGTCTGTCAAATGTGACCATAGTCACAATTTTAAAATTCTGCATTAGTTCAATTTTACATGTATATAGTGATGATACTTAATGTGAATAATATAATATGATTGAGAGCATCAATATGTGGCTGTGTAGGTGTTGTATATTACACAAGAAGTTAGCTTTGATTGTTGAAGATTTCAAATGGTTATTATCACTTCTATTTTCATTTAAGCAACTTATACTTAAATATTCAAACACATTAAATCCAAAAATAAAACATAAATCAATGACTTTTAAAATTTTCAAAATATCATTATTGGTTAGATCAATGGGAATTCATTCACCAGTTGACTTCCAATTTGAAACACAAATCAAGAAAACTAAGCAATTCCCAAATGTAATGTAGTGAATAAAATCATTATAATGTATACACAATTAATGCTACCTCATTAAAATATTAAAATCTTTGAAGTATCAAAGATGGCAATGCATTGTGGGAGCACATTACATTGGAAAAGAGGGAGTTATCTTTCTTTCTGCCTGAACATAAAATATTAACTGCACACAAAAAATATTTCCTCTTAGACGTACATCTCTGTAGACTACTGTCAAAACAACAGCTTACCATGAATTAGAGAAAGAAATATTTCTTCTCTTTGCTCATGCTTTTTCACTTTCCGAGTCAATTTCAATAAAGACCGAGCAGCTGCTATCTTCACTGGTAGTGCTCTCTGAAGAGAGAAAAAAACTCAGAAATCCAATTTTCACTCTCATATACCATAAACAATGATGTATCTAATTACATGTAAATTTCTGCAACAATAACAAAAATGATAAATATTTTGACATGTGCTTTTAGTATTTGGAAACCAAAATAAATCTTACAGCTTTGCTGAGTTTTTGCCTGAGGATTGGAATGACTTTGTTGTAGAGGTTTTCACTGGAGTAGCACTTTATAAGGCAGGCCATATTCTCCATTAACTCCTGTTGAAGTCTCCAATTGTTGGAGGTAAAAACAGCATTCTCTGATGTCAAAAAGGCTGGAATGATGTCAGAGAGAGGGCCAGACTGGAAATAAATTAAAAAGGCATTAGTTGTAACTAGATGTCACTGTGATAGCAAGTATCACAAAAGTACCCTCACTTTGTGACATTAATTTCTGAGTTCATGGTCCATAACTCATTCCAAAAAAGGTGAACAAAGTCCAAACTCACAGTTTGATCTGTAACCCAGTGATACAAGTTTTGTACATAAATTTGTTGAAGGGATAGCCAAAAGATTGTGGAAAACTGTCAGATGTATTAAATTTGCCAAGTTCTACTTCTACAAGTCTTTCGAAAAAAAAAAAAAAAAAGCAACTCAGTCAAAACTCAAACTTGATCTGTAACTCTTTATGATATAAGTTTGTGTGTAAATTCTCAATTCCACAGCTGCAGAGATAGCAAGTGTGGAAAACTGTCAAATCCCTGAAATTTTCTAAGTTTAAGGTCCTTACCTCTTTTCAAAATAGGTCAAGAATGCCCAAACTCAATCTTGATATAATATGTTCATGTATAAATTTTGAAATCAATAATGCAAAGAGAGCAAAAAAAGTATGAAAAACTGTCAATGCATGACCACAGGGCCACATGGATGCACAAGCTAATCACTACAGGACTATAGGTGGGGTTCTAATAAGTCTGTGGACTCAGACAGGGCACACTAACAACAGTTATCTCCCTTAGGTTGCCTTACTTTGGACTCTGAAATAGTGTGGTTGCTGCCACTGGTCATATAACAGTCCAGAATGGCTGGCATATTGCTCACAACACCTTTCAGAACCTGCAAAACACAAACCTCAATTCAATGTGCAAATATCTTCAAACTATTCCAGTGCTCATGAATTCAGAAATAAGATTTGAATAATGTTTTTAATATGTTATATATAAAATATGCCAAGAGCATTAATACGCAGGTCCTCTAATTTTGCAATGCACATACAAGGAAAAATTGAAAGCAGGATGAGATGAAACTAATATACAAATCAAATCAAAAGAATGCTAAGTTCTACCGAAGCTTACCTCTATAGATTCATCCTTTAATAAGGCCACAACATCTGTCTGTATCAATTGTGCACCATTTCCTAAAAGCTTACACACCTGTTCAAAAAGGAGAGAAGTGAGTTCTTTGATACTCTGCAATACACTTGTCAACAATAATCATCAATATCAACATTATCAACATTATGCTGTGTCTTTTCCTGATGCTAAAATTACCTTTCATATCTCAGTATTGAAGCAAATACTGTAGACTTACCTCATGAAAACCACCAGAGATAGTCTTGCGAACAATGAAGTGGGGATCCTTACACAAATGTGTAAAAGTCACATGTAGTTCTTGTTTGAACTGCTTTGCACCACAAAATAAAACCATTGCCTAAAAACAGAGCAAAGATGAATCAATCATACACCTTTTAAAGTTATAAAGTTTTGGCTTATGACAAACAGTCAGGCAATAGACAAAGTAATATCCAAGACCCATGGTGCTTTGCAGGTTTACATATGCATCAACAATAAGTTTTATCAGATCTCATTCAGTCTGTCACCGGATGTAGAAGATTAAAGTTAATCAAAAACAGAGCATGTGATTTATGATTAATGAGAAAAAAAACTTACAGGGAAATTAAATGCACTGTTCTTCCTACATTCCACCAATTTGTCTTCCAGCTCAAAGATATCGGTTAAGTCAGATTCCTGAAAATTAATCTTACAATCACAAAAAACGAATGAGTTTCCACTGGAAAAATTCATTACTGTCTGCATCAGATTACCAAAAATCTATTGGTGAAGCTAGCATAAAACTAATTCTACTGCACCAGTTACATGTATCTATGCATAAAATGTTTTCAAAAAGATATTCCAATTTGATCACTTCTAAAAATTTAGACAATGAATTACTGAGTACATAATCTGCTTTGCCAACATTGAACAGAAAATTTGTTGAGTTAAAGTTGATATATATAATTTGAGATATATGTTATGTTTTAAGTAATAGCCATGTTAACTTGTGACACACCTCTACAGATTACCATTTTAGATGTAAATTAGCTGGTTCAGTGTAGGAGGATATTAAGAAGCTGATATCTACCAGTATGTATAAGTACAAACCCATTACCTCTTGTAGCCATTAAGTATGGGGATCAAGCATGGGAGGGTGGGGGGGGGGGACAAAACAACTTGGTCAATCAACTCAATTTGTCAGGTATATTAACTCATTTCAGAAATTCATTCAACAGTGACATTTTATTCTGAATCAAAACTTCACTGGCATTAAGGACAACTAAAATGTGAAGTACTTAGATTTTAAATCAGGAGGAGATAAAACTGTACTAATGGGAATGTCACATCAATTCAAATCAGGGAAATGGAGCTTTCCACAGAACAACAACTAAGCTTAGATCAAATTTCCAAGGATCTTAAACACAATGTCTGTGTGTGAGGATACTTTGTAAATCACCATTTAAGAAAAAAAAAGATTGTTTTGACAGGCCTGAGACTTGTGTGTTTGAATCTGTGACAGGGCAAGTTGTTGCTCCATGCATGATCCCATGAGGTGTAAAAGCCGCTCCCAAGCACTCAAACAACACTGATGACTTACTTTGGTGCGTTCCTTGTCACTTACAGGCATGGTCACTCTACTACTTGCCTTGTTCTTTTCCAAACCCACATGACAGAGCTTCTTGTAGTAGTCTATAAACCACTGTTTCTGCTCATCTGTCAAATTGTCTGTGTAACAAAGCAAAACATAATAACTGGAGATTATACAACTTCAGTTTATTTAGTGATTCATTTCATTTTTTTTTTTTTTGGGAGGGGGATGTCACATAATCATTCACATTAAATTTCTAATCTACTTTAACCACTAACTTCAAGGTGATTTTAAATCATTACTCACCTGCAATACCATGACACAATTTGCCCAGCTGAGTGGCCACCACTGGCAATGTGGCATCTTCTGCCTGCACCGCCTGCTGACAGATCTTGCATACAAGGGGGATAATTGTTGTACTGCAAGTTTCTGGACAAACAAGAATTATATCTTACAACATTTGTGTCTTTTAAAAAAAACAAATGCAGTGTTATGAATTTAGCAGGCAACATCACTTTGTTCATCAGCCGAACAAGCTTACTTCATTGTTTTTGCACATAGTTTTTTTTTACCTGCATCCAGCAAACTAAGAATGTTGACCACAGTTTCCAAACCAGCAATGCGGACATGGCATTCCTCATCATTGGTCAGTTCCACCAGTTCTGGAAGTATTGCACTCTTAGTTGCCTCCAGCCTACAAAATGGCAAAGCATTTTTATTAAAAATGGAGTCACAATGTCCATGTAAAAAGGTTCTATTCAACACCACATTTCATCCTCAAAATTCTGGTATTAAAGCATTTAAACAAATTATTTCTCAAATATGCTGCAAAACTTGAACAGTATCCAACAAACAGTAAGCATTTAAAAAGCATTCATGCAATATCACTGCAAATAACAACAAATTGCATCTTTTAATTTTGTACAGTAAATGTGAAGACTTTTCAATAATTATGAATACAAAGTGATCTACCATAAATATTGATTAACACAGCTTGTGCAATTTGCCTGGTAGCAGGAAAATTTTCCTTGTGTTGTGTAACACGATGAGAATGGAACGAACAGATATTATCTTGTACCTTTATTAACTTTCCTGGCTGATGTATTTGCACAAGATGCTGTTGTATGATAAATGTTCTTGTTAAGATTAGAAAATCTGCATTGAGATATTTAAAATAACGTAAAGTTACAAATATTAATGACAGGAATGTTGTGTAAGATTGTCTTTTTTAAAACTCATTTATAATCTAATTTCCTTGTCTATACCAACCCTAGCCCTCTAGAAACACAGTCTAACTGCCGACACATACAGCCTCGAACTTCATAATCCACATCCTGACAAAGGGACTGAACTACAGGAAGAATCTCCTTCTTAATTCTGAAACACAATACAAGCTTTCCTCATAAAATTTTATCAATATTTAAAAACCTTTTATACTTAATACACAAAAAGTGTTATAAATTATGTATGAAAATGCTATTATTAATTCTTACTGGTGTGGGTATTGAATCTATTGAACATTTCTAACATTTCCCAATGACTGACAGAAGGTCAATATAAACTGTTATCTAACAAAGCAAATGAACATCGTGCACTTGCATCTACACCGACAGCTTGTATATGTACTACATGGTACACTTTGTCTTGGCTTCAGACAGAGTATAAACACATGAATAAAATGTCACCTACACAAATGGTTCAAACTTTGTGGATATTTTGCCCAGAATTCGACAGCAGGCTAATCGCGACTGAACAGATTGTGCCAGTTGTCCCTTAGCAATGGCAGACCCAAGAATCTGTAATAAAACAACAGTCAAATATTTAAACTCCAGAAAAAGCCTTTCACACATCAAATGCAAACAACACCATTCACAAATTCTAAATAACGGCTTTGAACGGAATCTTTGTCATCTTCCACTCGGAGCAATTTACAACAGTAATTAAATATAGCTATTTATTTTTCTACTACATAGACAGTTACTAGTGCCTCTTACAAAGTTTTGACATTTATATGGTTTAATACTGAGGGACTGTGGGGTGTAGCTCCCAGGAACTCCCCATGGGGTGCCATTATTTAACTGACCTCCTTTTTAATGACTTCTTTTGGCAGGAGGTCTATGACATCTAGCAGTGTATCCAACCAAGCAGATGCTACATCTACAATACAAACATCAATTATAAAATTCAGAATTCCAAGAAACATCTGTTGTCATTCAAATCTCAAAATCCACATTTATCTATCAAAATATTTTTCATATTGAAAAAAATTATTACAATGTTCACTGTTGGTCTAGAAAAATATTTTCTTTACCACTGTTAGCGGTTTTGGTTTGTAAACACTACTTTGCTATATTACCTGGGTCTTTGCTGTCAACACTGTTGAGAATTGTCTGTAGGAATGTCTGTGAGTAATTCTGGATAGGAACAAGGTTCTTCTGTAGGATCTGTAGAAAGGCTGAGGAGGCCGCCAGCTGCATCTCTGTCTGAGCCACATGGAGTACCTCCTGTAATATATTATAGCACATTGTCAGGGTTGGAAACTCAATGAAATGAGCCAGTCACAGGAATGGCTACACTAAAAGTTGTCAGCCCTGTTCAAAATCTACCAGTCCTAATTTTCAATTTTGCAAATTTTGTTGTTTTACATGAATGGATTACTAATGCTTATTTGTTGTGCACTGGCTGTTAAAATTAGTCCAACCAACAAGCTGTCAAATGACATTTCTGTCCCTGCCTGCCTGAGAAATAGACCCTCTTGGGCAATTCGGCAGGCTGTAAATTGCAACCATGACATAGTGAATGTTATGAATTATACGATGTCATGGTGCACCTCCTGTAAGGTATCAACTTCAAGACATGGATAATTTCCTGTAATGTATTTACAATGACATATGTAGCACCTCATGTAATGTATTTACAACCATACATAGAACATCCCCTGTAATATATCAACTTCCAAGACATTGAGCACCTCATGTAATGTATTTACAACACACATAGAACATCCCCTGTAATGTATCAACTGCAAGACATGAAAAACCTCCTGTAATGTATATACAATGACATATGAAGCACATCATGTAATGTATCTACTTCCACACATGGTGCACCTCATGTAATGTATTTAGAGCAACACATGGTGCACCTCGTGTTATGCATTTACAACCACATTGACAATCAGATGGCACTTCCTGTAAGGGTCTGGACCATTATAACAACTAAGAGTAGATGTACAGATGGTACAGCTGTTAGTAGACATTGATTTTAAGTTCAAATACAGGTTTATTTTCCTCTCAAAACTTAGAGATTTTTCCCAATTTGCATTGAAATTTTTGTTAAATTGAATTTTTTATGTACAACATCTTTAATGTGCAGACCTATCATATGAAAGTGATAAGAAAGTTAAAAATGTAGAACTGTGACTGTGTTATTTTCACAGCAAATTAATTGAAAATGATGTTAAAATTACATATACTGTACAATGTATTTTACATATCAATTAAGGTTAATTACAATGTTGTTGATTTTTCCTAATTTGATAAAAATGTCAATGATTTTTCCCAACCATAAAGGCCCAGGTTCCTTATGAAAAAAAGCAGAAAAATCACTTGTAGATTTACTAAGTCAACATTTCATATATTTTTAAGTAAAAAAAACCCACATATTTCTAAGTTAACAAATCATATATTTCTCATTGGTATACAGTTCTTTTTCATGATGACAACTTTTCAATAGTAGAAATTCAGTCTATCCATTCCATGATCACTTTATCTTTATTTGGTGACAAGAACAAGATTATGCACCTCTATATAAACCTTGGCTTTAACCCAACAGTCATTACTCAATAAGAATGTTTACCTCCACATTTTAAATGTAATAAAACAGTTTTTCTACTGTTTGTTGTCTTGCAAATTTATGAGAAGTAATATCTCTTTACACAACATTGTGACCCACCCCAGTATCTCTTATCATATCCACCACAAAAATCAGAACATGGCCCCAGATCATGCTAGGCTGGATATATAGAGCTTAAATCAACAGTCCCAACAGATAAAGTGATGTATGATGCACATTTATCAGGGACGAGTCAGGGGCAAAACACTATCAGTAAGCAGCCCAAATTTCAAAGCTCTGCACAAAAACCATTTCTCAGGTGCACCTTCATAAAGTGCATCAAGATACAATCTGTATGTGAGTCAGTTTCAGGTTCTAACACCTCCGAATCAGTTGATTATTCCAACATATAAAACAAAGACAGGGAATCTGTTAAGGATATCAGGGAAAAGGGAAAAGAAAGACCATGTACACTATTACTGTACTATTTTGCACTTTGTAATGGTTGGTGGTAAAATGAAGCACCTACACACAGGTCAAAGTGAAGTGTATTATACTTTACTCACAAGTAATGTCCCTATTGTAAACATGAGTGCAAAATATTTTGTGAGTATTTCTCATGGGTTCACATAATGGTTTCTCAAGTTCAAGAATGTTTAAATAATAGTTCTACGAGATTGGAAAGAACATTGAAGAGATCGTTCAGTTGTTACCAGTGAAAATAAATCAATGGTATGTTGTAAGATATTCAAACAACATAAGATGCCTTTGCAATGAGCAGACATTTGGCTCTTAATTTTTTAATTAAACTAATGCAGTTAGAGGCTCAGCACATATTTTGTGAATATAAAAACACTTCATGATAAATCCTAGTATGACTGATTTGTTTACAAACATACATCATTGACTAAATGTGTTTGTGCACTCAGCAATAAATTTCTTATATTTAATTATATAATGGACACAGTAGTCACCAGAGGGAAATAAAATCCTAGTTACACTGATTATAAACACCTATGCCATCATCTACTGACCCCTGTAATTGGTACATTTTATTAAAAGATCTAGAAAATTGAATAATATTGCACGTTTTTGTCCTTTCTGATTGGTTTTTCAAAGTCTTATTTTTACCAATTCCTAGCTATGTGAGGGCATTGCTCTTTTTAATTACTTTCATTATGCAATGATACCTCTTTAGAAGCTTGGGTTGAATTTGTCCTGGTGCTCTGGAGAAAAATTTGAAAACATGAAAGTTGATGGTGGACATACATACAGACAGACAACAGGGAAAAAAAATGATCAGAAAAACTCACTAAAGCCTGTGCTTCAGATGAGCTAAAGAAAAAACAAAAAAAAATTATTTACAAAAAATGTAGATGTAATTGATTATGACATTCTAAATTTTGTACATAGCAATGAATAAATGTCTCCCTCCCAGCAAAGGAACCAGTTCTGTATTTAAAAGGACCCAAGAAAAAATTTCTAAGGTACATCTTTTTTAATTAAAAATTCATACTCTCTTGGGAATCTATATGGCTTAAGACAGGTTCCTGTTCAGATCAGGGTGCCACAGTCATTTCTGACAATAAAGATTATACGTATTGTTTGATTTTAAAAAAAAATAAACCAAGACAGCGGTTTCCTCAATGCTTAGAGTTGAATTGAGAAATGATAAAGTGTATTATTACAACACAAACAAAAGAAGTTGAAAATCCATGTCTTTCAGAGGACCTAACTTAAGAAATATTTTTTCAATTCAACATTTTGGCGTGTGAATGGTGTGGAGACACTGGTATTATCCAAAACAGATTTGTTTGCCATAAAACAGTGCAAGTTTCCAAAGATTAATGGTGGATCAGAAATTCATAACTTGGCATTCATCCTAGGGACGGTGTTTGTCGATCAATACTGGCCCAGGGACGCTAGGGTCTGGTGTATATTTCATAATATGAAAGATAAATGTTGACTCTAAGTCAACATAAGTCATCCACTTATATTTGTACATAATTCCCTTTTATAGCCTTTCTTGGTGTGATTCCACATTTGCCTCTCACACCATCACAATAAAGATAACTTCTCATGACACCTGCTCAAGAGAAAGTTTAAACTCAATTGAAGAATATTACAACATGCCTCATGACAATGGAGGACATTTTTTTTCTAAACACTTCTCATTTCATTCTGAAGTGCTCTTTCAGAGATTTAACCTTGATATGAGTAATTAATCATGTATCTGTGTATGCCAGTGTTATACATGTCATTGAAATTCAACTACTGATTGCATTGATTTGTGGGATTAAAATATTTAAAGTATACTCTAACACTTTTCCAGCCCACTTCAACATACTTTGCACAGCATGGACCCATATCGAACAGATCTCACTAGTTTGTATTTAAGGATCAACAGTTATGAAAATTTAAAATTCCCATTAGTGATTGAAACACTAAATTAAGCAGTTTAAGGCCACATAAAATTAATAATCAAATTTCCATCCCCATCTGTCCTTCTCAAAATGCTTCACCCATATATTTTTTAATTTATTTTAAAAAAAAAAGGCTGAGAAAAATTATCAAAACATAGGGCTTTGTATACCAAAAACTTATAACATTTCAATGGCTGTCTTAATTTCAGACAAATTTCACTGAGATTATATCTGTCTTATTGATTGAATATTGTTTAACATCCCTTTCTAAAATCTTTCCATTGTCAGTGAAGGGCTGCAAAATTTAGGCCTATGCTCAGAGCTTAGGCCTTTGAGCAGGGAGGGATCTTTTTCCTGCTACACCTGTTGGGACCTCAGTTTTTGCAGTCTCATCTGAAGGACTGCCCCATTTAGTTGCCTCTTATGCCAACCATGAGCTGTCTGACTGACATTTTGGCACATCATGTGTGATCATGAGAGTACACAAAGACATGTTGTGAAGGACTGGTAAAGTGCGATGTGCAGCAACCCCCAGTCAACCCTTTCTGATATTTTTCACAATCACATGCAAGGGAAATATGATCAAAAGCCTGATGTTCAGAACATCTATGTAATTGGTCAAATGACAGCATATAAAGACCCAACTAAAACTAATTTAATGGAGATGTTATCAAATGTGAAAGTATGTGACAGGTCTTGTGTTGGAAACTTCATGTGTCGTAGACTAAAAGATGACGGTGAATTGAATTGCAAGACGCCTCGCTAAAACAACTGAAGATAAAAAAATAAAAAAACCAACACATTTACATATTTTTGTAATAATTAAATACAATCAAACTGAATTAAATGCACTTAACCATGTTATGCAGAAAATCGTTGAAATTAATTGATTTATAAAATGATTGATTGATTGTTATTTTCTGCCACACTCAACAATTTTTCAGTTTTTATTGGTGGAGGAGAGAACCCACATACTGGGAAGAGACCACCGACCTTCCGAAAGTAAACTGGAAAACTTTCTCACATATACTGGTGAGAGCAAGATTCGAACCTGCGCCGACTAGAGGTGAGAGGCCTTCTGGTTTTGAGTGCGATGCTCTAACCACTCGGCCACAGAGGCCCCAATTTATAAAATGGATTATGTACTTATATTATCACTAACAATATAAAAAAATATATAGAGCAACTGGCATAAAAAGAATGTGAAATACATATTTCTAAGAACAAAAAGTAAAATCCACCCATCTCCCCATTTTTTTTCCAAATCAGGATGAAAATCTAAAAATTAATTTATGTGGCCTATGGAATTATTGGTGAAACTAACAATATTTGGGTCATAGTTTGTTTCTGAGGCTGAGGAATTGGACTTGTATTATTACAGGTGTAACATATTGAATACAGTTTTACCACAATCAATGATATCAATCAAATGCACACTACAGTAAACACTGAATCTAGTTTTACCACAATCAATCAAATGCACACAACAGTAAACCATCTGTTTGTACACCTGAATGCTGAATTGATTTGAAAGCGTTAATATGTGTACACTAATGACTGACTGTGGGTAACTGCTCTGTAGAGCACAGGATAAACCATACAGATCCATTCCATTAGCTACTCCTCATGGAAGAAACAAGAATTTAATCCCTGATCACACAACATCACAAAATATAATTCTACTGCAAATTTACTTTAAGAGTCATTAAAAAAAAGCCTTCACTCACAATAAGCAAGCAGACAAATTGATTGTAAAATCCAGTAATTACGCTGATAATCTGACCACTTAGGAGGCTGGGAGTGAATGCTTACCCTGACTTTGGGAACAACTCGTCGCATGCATTCATCATGACTCTCTGTGTCACGCAGCAAGTCAGGCAAGTTGTGGATCACACTGATTCTCTGTACCTCTTGTCCAGAACTGTAACGAATAAAATTAAACATTTGTCCAGAGCTTATAAACTTATAAAATTAAACATCTAATACATGTACTGATTTTCAAACTCTGTACCTCTTGTTCAGAACTGCATCATTATAAAAAAATATATCAAAATTCACCAGGGAAAAGCTGCTGAACATACAGTACAAATGGCCTTAAGTTTGAGCAAAATTTATGCTATATTCATAAGAAAAAATTTCAAGGGATTATTACAATTAGTTCTTGTAGACATTACATTATATTCATGATTTCATTATTTCAGCAGTGTATGCATAGCAAAACACCCATGATGTCTGAACACAAGTAAAAATTTCATACACCATACATGCAAAGCCAAGTCGCATGTACATACATCTATAATCCCTTCATAATATATTAACCTTGACCTTTAATAAATGACCTTGAATCTGGTCATGACACACTATCTGACCATAAGCAACCCTTGTGGTGAGTATATATGAGCTTCCAATGCCTCTATTATAAAGTTATGACCCAGGCAAAGATAATGTGACAATACTGACAGATGGACATGACGATATCTTATATATATCTAAACCCCAATCTCTGTATCTTTTTTTTTTTTAATTTATTTTTTTTTTGTAATGGGTATAATCATTAAGATTGATTATGTAAAGTTTCAATGCTAGAGATCAAACTGTACTAAAAATAATGCAAGGAAAAGTAATATGATCATATCATAAAAACTGGATAAGATTACATACAGTATAGCATAGGTCAGTTCTATCCCTCTAGTTCAAATGCGTTAATAAAGATTCTGAAATAATTTACAGTTATGATATTATAATACATCTCAAATCACTGTCTGGAAACAAGATATGTTTGAAACACTCATGCATCAAGATAATTAAGCAAGTAATCTTTATCATGCCACACCTGCTGTGACACTGGGCCTGTTTTTGTGGTCTCATCCAAAGAACTGTCCCATTTAGTTGCCTCTTATGATAAGCAAGGGTACTGAGGACCTATTCTAACCCAGATCCCCACAACGACAAAGAAAGGTCTTGTCACAATTTTGGAATATACTTGTGAAATATAAAAGCCTTTTTACTGATCATTCAAAAAGTATGGCCTACAGTCAATTTTTTTTAAAGTTGGTCAAATTCCCAAGGTCATGAGGTCAAAAATTTTGGTACCAAAATGAAAGGTCTTGTCATAAGGAATATATATGTGAAATATAAAAACCCTACCACTAACCATGCAAAAATAATGACCTAGGTTAAAAATTTTCAAAATTAGGTCAAACTCCAAACTTTAGTGATCAAAACTTTTGTTATCTAAAGAAAAGTCTTGTCATGTGAAATTTAAAAGCCCTTGTACCAACAGTTCATAATTTATAGCCAATATTAAAGTTTTTCAAAAATAAGTCAAACCTCAAGGTCAAGATCATGTGCTCCAAAATTTTGCTACCTAAAAAAAGGTCATGACAGAAGAAATATGAAGGTCCTATTGCCAACCATTCAAAAGTTATGGCCAAGGTTAAAGTTTATGCAAACAGACAGATCAAAAACTATATGTCCCCAAATCTCCAACTATGGGGGCATACAATTCTTTTACAAGACGAATCTGCCAAATACATGTATTTCCTTTCCACCAATAATTGAGCTTGTCAAATATGATTTGGGCTAATGTTCATCTTGAGTGTACAATTAATGGGACAAGCATTGAAAGAAGTTTTTTTTTGGCACACTGTTTTAGGACATGATCAGTCTAACTAACAGTATTGTACAGATAAGATGCAGAATTGTAGCGCTCCAGGATTTATTTTTTTTAATATCTCAATTTTCCCCCATGGAGCTACAATCCTGCAGTTAGACAGAGCTGGCTTAAAGCCTTACTTTTTTACTATTGAGAGTTTAAAGGGGCATGAAGAACCACCCCTCCCTTGCTTTTGTAATTTCTCAAAAGCCATCTGCAAAAAAAATGTTTTTACCTCAATAATCAAGTTATTGAAATGTAAAAGAATTTAAATATCTTGGAATAAAATTCTCCTGGTCAGGATCATTTTGAAATGCTAGCAAACAATGTCATGTATGAAGTAATACGAAAAATTTGACAATTTGATTAGCCATAGAATGTCAGCTTGATTTGTTTGATAAGGTTGTAACATGGTTGCGAGACATAGGGTTTTGAAAACATACAACGTTATTGAACATATTCACTTAAAATTTTTTAAATAAACTTTTATCTCTATATGGTCATTTTCCTTTATATGTCAGTGGTTTCAAGAATGGTATCCCATTGGGGAAAACTTGTAAGTCTTTGAAAGTAAGATATTGTTTGTAATGTCTAAAAATCAGTATATAAAAACGGAAAAGTGACACAAGTAATTCATCTAAGGGTAAGGTATAAGGTATCTTCAAAACAAATTTTGGACTCAAAATATATTTAACTGTGTTGCCTAAAAAAAAGCTAGAACAATATCAACTAGAACTGTCCTCACAGGATTAATATCCCCTGCAAGGCACATTGGATGGTGGGAACTAGTGAATTTGTGCTCAATGAAGAATAAACTCATCCTTTTGACACTAAGAGGAATTCTGTATTCTTGAGAGCAATTACTGTAAATGCTAGACAATATATTCTGCAGTAAAGCATTATTTAAGACATGCTTAATATAACTTCTAAATATTATTTCAAGGATTCGTATTCAACAGACATGAGCCAATGAATGACAAATCTTATATTTTAACAAAATCATATCCAAGGCAGATGGGCAGACAGACAAATGGACTGATGATAGCATTAGACCCTCTCCTAAATTTATTCAGTAGTCTCTGTGAGAGAACAGATTGTTACTGAGTCTAAAAGAAAATGACTAAATTCATAAAGTTTCAAAACATCTGTAAAATGAAAATATTTGTAACTTTCTTAAATGTTGAAGAATCTCAATAAAATTGACAGGTGCACAACTTCATTATATCCATAATTTATACAAAAAGTTTGATTTTTAAGATATATACTCTGGACAATGACACCCCCCCCCCCTCAAATAGAAAAAATATCCTTAACTTCCTTGAATGTTAAAAATTCTCAATCAAATATCAGGTGCACTACTTCATTATACATATAACAGATACATAAAGTTTGAATAAAATCTGTTCATTGTTGTTGGAGATATACTGTAGACAAATTGTGTCTACAGATGGACAGACGGACAAGGTGGGACTCCAGTATACCCCCCCCCCCAAAAAACTTCGTTTGCAGGGGGTATAATTAATTTTAGAACTGCATATTGTCTCCCAGTGAAAGACTTGAAAACATTCAAAAAAAAAAAAAAAAAAATGAAAGAACTTGCCATATCTTTCACAAAGGGTCAACTAGCAGTGTCATTAGTAGGGAAAGGGCCTCCATGGCCGAGTGGAGAGAACATCACGCTCAAAATCAAAGCCTCTCACCTTTAGTCAGCGTGGGTTCGATTCTCGCTCACGCCGATATATGTGAGAAAGTTTGCCAGTTTACTTTCGGAAGGTCGGTGGTATCTTCCCGGGTACATTGTACCTAGAATCTCTCTTCCACCAATAAAAAACAGGACACCACCAGATAACTGAAAATTTGTTGACTGTGGCGGAAAACCACAGAGAATCAATCAATCATTAGAAGGGAGAAATTCTACATAAAATGTTTTGTGGCAAACTAATTTTTACCAATTTTCCATATGACTGTCAAATGCTGACTACACTGAATTAACTGCTTTGTGTAATTTTATATCAAAAATACATTAGCATCTCTGTCCCTCACAGTTCTCTCTGTTAATTCACATTTCTGTGATGAATTGCATGTGTACTATGCATACTGCATGTATGCTTTAAACACCCCATGTACCATTTTGTGGTTTGAGTGAAATAAACTGTATTGATTCTTTTATGCAAGAAAAAAGCTATATTAAGCATTCAGTCAACATGTAAAACTATTGTAACATTGGTTCATTTTATCATCATTAAGAAACTGGCATTATATACACAATTCTTCATCCATGTTATGATAGATTCACTATTAATAATTTGGATATTCATGTTTTATCTTGACTCCTTTTGATCAATGACAAATGTTTAATGTAGGAAATCTTGTAAAAGATCTGGAAAATAATACAAACTGCAGCAACATCAAGATAAAGCTCCTTTTATCATCAAGACAGACATCTTATGCATGGATGCCCAGCTTAATGAAATAATCTCCAGTCCAACTGTTTTTTGAAGTATGGAAGCTGTGGCTCAAATTCATTAATCCATCATAATAAAGATCTTATCCTTGTTTTATCAGGTTGTACACACAATGCTTATGAGGTGTTCCATGCAGGCATCTGGCAAGAGAACACTTTCTCTACAAATATAACCCCTTTTTATTGGATAATTACTCTCACTACAGTAGAGCCTTACTTGCAACCACATTTATTAAATTGGGGCCTACATGAACCAACAAGAAGGCTATCTCATGCATCAGTTTCCCTCTAGATTATGTAATGGTTCAAGGGAAAAAATTTAATTTAGCATCTGAATCTGAATAATCTAGTGGGGCAAAAGCTGTCGATCACAGATTTTTTTTCTTCTGGAGGCACAATGCTGAGATAATATAAAACAGTCAGTTTAGTCTCCTATAATGTTTTCCCTTGCACTTGACCTTTCCATTATAATATTTTCGAGTTGAGAGTGTTTTCTTTGATGTCACTCATTCAGAAATCTGTCGTCTGCAGAGCATGTTTAAAACAATCTTAGAACTGAGAAAATGATTGAAGACAATCATATTCATCACGTGAAACAGAAACAAATTCCTCTTCCTATCATCTCTCTGTAACAATACAAAGGGTTCCCATAAAATCAAAAGGCAGTCTGATCAAACCATGGCTGATGGGTTGATGATGCCTGCCTGTCTATCTTCAGAAGACATGGATGTGTATACAAGATGGGCAGACAGGGAAAGAATGACCAACAGCTACCAACATCTGGAAGGATAGGCAAGTCTCGTTTTTTAGAGGGTGTCATATGGAACTCATCATAATCATTCTAGACAGCACATAATGAGGCCCCACACTAGGCTCTAATTCAGGGTCAAATTATCAGAAAACAAAGTCAATCTTGACTCTGGCAGTCAGACTCTGACCCTAAGAGAACCTGGGTGATTCACAAAGACCACATCCGCTATTATTCCAATTTGGCCTATTATTGAATTACTATAAAAGTCTCTGATTACTAGTAAACCATACAGTGAGAGAAAGCTAGCAATCAACTTCATTATCAGAGGGTGAAAAGTGTCAACAGTATTCAAATTTCTTCTCTCAATTTCATACTCAATAGTCTAAAAGAATTAGCTGAAAGTTATCTGATGGTTGTTACAATTCCAATAATCATGTTCTGTATTCAATTGTCAGCAGCTGATGTCTTCCATTATGCTGTACTCATTACAAATACTGTGTCAACTAGACCCATTATTAATGGATATTTTTTTACATCAAGACATTGATCATTTACTACAGCAAAAAGTCAGCTTGAATGCTACTAAAAATATAACCATGCATTGAATAAAGCCATAGGCAAATCAATAAATGACCAACAAATGCAAATATTGACTTTTTGGGGAGGGTTGAGAATTTCGCAATAGTATTAGTCAAGGCTGCCTCAGCATAATGATGGTATGGTGAGGTGTGATAGAACAGCTGACCATTTTAAATTACCCCCATAGAGATCTACAATCTTCCAATTAAACAGATAAAAGAGGTCAATATATCTCAGCCTCATTGAAAGCATGCATCATCAGCAGTCTCATTTTGATTCATCATTCTTGCATCACCAGTAAACACCAGGTTATTCATTTTGCCTACCCAGCAAGACAGGAAAGGTGTACATTATTTCATGTTTTTAACACTTTTTCTTCACAGTGAAATTAATTTAAAGGTTGATCTTTCTGACAGAATGAAAAAAAAAAGATAAAACAGATGTTACTTCATGGGTATGTGATCAGCTGGGACCATACCATGGATGTTAGTGGGGGCTGTGATTAATATTTAAAAAATATATATCAAATCAAGGATAAACACCAAGATAACATTCACAGCTGAGAACTTCTATACATCTCACTATCTGACTCTGTATATGTGTCCAGTACTCTGTATCGCAGTTCAGAAGGTGATCCCATTACCCATACTGAAACTGACATCACTAGTATAATACCAGAATTATATGTAGAAGACAAATTCCTTCAACTATAAATAATCACAGAAAATTGGACCCTTTATCACAACAGAGGAAAGCAGTCTCATATAGGCCTATATATTATTTAACAATAATGTTATTTTAGCTTTCACACATGAATTCTTTTCACTGTGGATATTCTAATTCAATTTAAATTGACTATGATTTGATCCTCAATGACAGAAATTAAAGGTATTCTCTGTCTATTGAAATGAATAAGAGTTTCGATGTCAGACATGAAGCATTCACAGTGTATTCATAGACTTCAGGTTTTGAAAGATGACAAAAAGGTGTAAACTTTCTAGTTTATGACTATGATGTGATGACTGATCCAAAAAAAAAAAAAAAAAAGGGGGGGTATATAACTAAATTCATGGGGAAAAAAATACACTAACAATTTCAAAGCAGAGGAACTGAAATATTTCCTTGTTGTTAAATTGAAACATTGCACTTTTCTACAAATTTCCTGTTTTTATGTTCATAGTGTGTACATATGTAAGCACTTGACATTTTAGTCATAAATGAGAGCAGTTTGTAATATCTATGTACCACAGCATTTACACATCTTTTAACAAAATATTGCATAACACCAGCACACAGCTGCCATTGGACATTTTTTGAAACTTGCAGCAACAATAAATAATCTTTATAAGCTATAATATCTGCACATGCATAAGCAATATGCTATATTCGTACATAAAATGAAGTACCTAGCTCTAAGAAATTCATTTTCCATAATGTGGTGATATCCAAGTGCTATAATACCCCAAGTACCAAAAGCTAACAAATCACACACAGTGATCACATAGAAAACACCTTAAAAGGCATGTTTCTTGGTGATGACAAAACATTGAGTAAGCAAATTAGTGTCTGGCTTAAACAATTTATGCTACTCTCTCTATTCTTTCCTTCTAACGCTTCATCAAAACTTTGACATTGAGAATCATTTACAATGTCTACTTCCTTGTGATCAGAAAGGGAGAATTCACAAAGTAAACATACCTTGAGGGGTTTTCTTCCACAGAGGAACTCGGCACCTCATCCCAAAACAAATTCACATTTTCCCCTGTACTTGTGTTCTTATAACACACTTCAATATCTTCCATAACAGTAAGCTCACACAAAACATGTCCTCATCACAATGACTAGTGCATACACTCCTCCATAACAACAAACACGCTGATCGCTGCATCAGCCTCTGTTCAGATAAATATATGTGGGAAATCACTGAGAGTTCTCTCTTCCGGCTCTAGAATATCCTCCTTGTATCATCAGCCATGAGTGAGCTGTCACATCGTGGCTAGTCCATTGCGAGGTATTTCTCTCCAAAACGTTATAATTATAAAGACTTCATCCCAACAGCAAGGAATGACAATTCTACATAGCTCTGTGCTCTACACATGCAGGCTTAACGGCCATTATGTCATCTCTGCTATCAAAGGATTGATTTAAACTGTTCAGACAGAAGCTATTGATGAAGACAGAGCCCTTTAGTGTTTGTCCTTATTTTCTATTCATGCCACGAGTTATTGAGCTATAGAGATTATTTTCTGTGCTAATAAATTATGGTTTTGTAATTAAAGGCAATTATATTCACTGAAGGGATGTCTTTTCATGGAAAAGTCAGGAAATCGTTTTTCCATACCATGGATATTTTATTACACTATATCTGAATATTCAATGATGATCGGTTTTCAAAACCTTAGGTAAAATTTTGTAATTTCTTATTACAAAGCAGTTACTGTAATTTAATGGCATTCACTGCAGTACAAATGTATTATAAATAGTTTATGGAATACAGTAACATGTGTGTGTTCATTTCATAAACAATAGGAAAGTGATAATTTCTAAAGTATGTTAATACTCTTACTGCACAGAACCTTAGCTGGTATCTGTTCTAGTCTGGTAAATGACAAGGTCATTCACTAGTTTGTTCCTGTTCCATGCGTAAATGAGGCCATTATGATGGATCAAAAATCATAATCTCTAGTTATGAAACCTTATTTACAAAATCTGGACCTATCTATTCTATTCTTCACATTCTGCATTTGATAGTCAGAAACTTTATTTATTTTACGATGATTAACAAACAAGTTCTACAACTTATATTAATGCCTCTCATCGGCTCAGATTTTGGCATGAAGGGGTCATTGATGTGGGAGGAAACCGGAGTACCCAGAGGAAATCCATGTATCCGAGTGAACGATCACAATACCTTCTCACACATGACCACTGTCAATCCGGAGGATCAAACTCGGGTCGTAGCAGTGAGAAGCGACTGTATTAACCACTATGCTACCAAGACACCCAAATCAAGAACAGTCTTGAATTAAACTGTTTTACAAACATAAAACTGAATGACAGAATCTATGCTAGTGTGAAGTTTATAAACAGAAAACACATCTATAATAACGAAGTCATTTAGAATCCTGGTGATACACCAAAAAAAAAAAAAACAGGTTTAGTATAATGTAAAGTATGGTTTTTGTTAAAAAAAAAAATTAATAATAATTTAAAATGGCCCACAGACCAGATCATGACAGATGTCATAAACATATTCTTTGCATTTTCTGTGAATCAGTGTTGCAGACTCGTGAGCAAGATTTTGCAGAGGAGAGTGTTTATACATGTACCTAAGATTTTCTAGAAGGGAGTGCGAGTTTCTGGACTGTTGCGAGTTTTGGTACACAATATATAAAACTTAGTGTAGAAAACAGATCAATGTGAAGAAAAACATTGTCCCAGATACCACACAAATAACAAAGGGATTAAATACTTCCAGGAAATTTTGGACTTTGGTAATGCTTAATTTTTTTAAATAGGGTGTGACTGTATCCATAGCATCCCCCTGGTTACAGACCTGTGTTGAACATGGAGACTTGAAGTACAAGTACCTCCATACTTGACATCACAGATACATGAACCTCAATAATCATTTCACTGACCTAAAAACTACTGTAACAGTAAAACTTGGAAAGAAATGATTATTGAGGAGAAAATCATAACTTGCAATTAGTGCTTTCGTTTTTGAAGGCATAACAAGCAGCCAAGCCTATCCAACAATAACGATTTTAGCTATAATTTCACTGATACAGGTAACTTTGATTTTCAAAGAATAAAAAGTCATATTGTTCAATTAGGCCTTTGCTAATTCCAAACAATTTCATAGTCATTTATCAAACAAACTCTCTGACTGTAAAATAAATCCTTTGATACCCAAAGCAGAGCTAATTCGATTGTACTCAGGAGCTTGGAGCTCCATCAGTTAATGCAGAATCAATAGTTTTTTTTTTTCTGTGTTGATTTTATAATTACAACCTTACATGCAATCATCACAGATTCCTCTCATTAAACACAGTTGCCATTATTTTTAGACTTTCGTAATCTATCTACAACAACAATAACGGAAAACAAACACATTAATGATTAGAGACCTGAAGTACATGCTTCTGAAACTCTGGATGGTAAGAGGCAGTAGCTGGGGGCCAGGGCAGTTATAGATTTACAGTACATGGTACTGAGACAAGATGGTAAGAGGCAGTAGCTGGAGGCCAGGGGCTGATCCAGAAATTTTCAATAGATCATGAATGACTCCAACAAAATTTTCAACTTTCAACAACTTAAGAGTAAAGTTGCTAAAACAACCTACGAATTTTGATTTTCCCCAGCTAATATCACATTTTTTAATATAATAATTTGTTCATTTAAAACTATAACTGGTGAAAAATGTGTGTTTTCCAGTCATTCATAATTTTTTTTTTTTTCAAAATGGGGGGTGCACATCTTGCCAGTGGAAGCCAGAGGTTGAGAAACAAGGGGTAAGTATTCCCGATTTGTCTTGTCAAACATGATCAGATTACATGGTAAATATAACGTGACTTATGACATGTGTCTGTAATATCAGACGCTGAAGACCAGCCCGAAATTGTGTTTTTCCATACACACAATGGAGTCACATACTTCACAGGGTCCGAATCAATAAATACTACCTTAATTATTCAATCACCCTATACACTAGTGGCATTCAAATCTTTACTCTACATCTTTTGTCAGTACTCTTATTCCGTATATACATGTTTGTTTACACCAAAATGGATTTTTTGTCCCTTCTATGGACTAATTATAAGTCATCTGTTTGTGTAACGACAGAGACCTATCCCCTAACTGAGATGAAGATTACAAATCACAGAATAATATTGCAAGCGACTTGATCTGCAGTACACAGATAACAAAAATCAACTTTATGTCCCAACACTAGTTGTAATATACAGAGGTGCACAAGATTGCAAACAATGCACTTTAATTTTTTTTCTTTTATGTGGTTTTTATGATTGATAGATGTAGAAACTTCAAACACTGCCTGGTAAAGCCTGTCTATGTCAAGTGCAAGTGCATAAACACAGAATAAGGCAAAAACTGAATTCTCAATACAAGCCTACTTACCACCAGAGTATATATGAATAAAAGATGAAGTTCTCATTTATCGGATTATATATGTGGCTTCACAACGAAATGACAACCTGAATTTTATTTAAGACAAAATGAAATAGGTAATCAATTCATACTGCAGGCATTGAAGCTCAAGTGCTCCCTAAAACCTCAACTAGGTCAATGTTTGAATATAATTAAATAATGGTAAACAGATTATATGTTGAAAATTAAAAGCTTCAATATAGCTGATAAATTCGCAGGGAAAATTGATTGGTGAAGTTCTATTCTGCTACTTACCAAGAGTCTATAATTGTCAATATAATGTGCCAATTTTACACACATTTACAGCCTATTTAACATTCTATCTACCAATAGATTCTACAAAACATAGTTAAGGTGGAAAATGAAAAGCTTTACAGATCTGTTAAAGGTTGCAATGAATCTAATATATGTTTTGCTTTTGTACACATGTGAACAGGTTCCAACCTGCCTCTCCATCTCTTCAGTCAGACAAACCTCACCATAAACAAAATTCTGGCTCTATGCATCAATACCTATATAGTCACCTGCACAGTACTAAAATCATGATTATTAGTTTCTTCCAATGATGGATAAAAAGATGATACACTGATGCAAATACACTTACAAATGAAACCAAAAAAAATAAAAAATGCAACACATGTACATTGGGTTTATTGATATTATATTTATGGTACAGGCTTTTCTTTTTCTTTCTTTCTATAAAATTACTTCTTTTCCTGGTGTAAATTTTTCATGCTTTGAGAGAAAATTTCATGTTGATCATAAGTCTTTATTTCACGGTTGAAGGGTTGTAATTTGTCATAGTTGCTCACTTTTTAATGAAGAAGATTTGATTCCATGGGCAATGAGTATGACACTGCAACACTAACCACTAACATTAATATAAGACACTCATGAAAACTGGTGATTTTATGGTAAATTATGACCAGTAAGGTTACCTAAAACAGGGAATATAAATATGCACAGATCTGCAACAAAAGGGTTGCCATATAATCTACTATTCAGTATTCACATTTTTTTTTCACTATTTGTCATATACAAAGATAAATTTCAAAACATCACAAAGTGGATATTAGATTCTCAACATTTAGGTTTATATAATGTACCTAATAAAAACATAAGATATATTTGAATTAATAAAAATATGTAAAACTTGACCATGCCACTGATAATTTGAAATATACTTGGAGTGGTACAACTTCATATAATTAAGCTGCACTTCCCTCTCTATGCCTGAACTTAAGCCCACCTAAACCTTTCATCTCAATGACTGCAATATTTGTTAATAAAACCTATAGTGTAATTTCATTTTAATATACAGTGGTAAATATTTCCTAAAATAAACAGAGGTTTATTCTTGAGGTTCATGTAACTCCAAGTAGACATAGAACTTACAAACTAACGAAATGATTTTAATCTGAGTAAGCAGATATTAAACACAATCTGTGATTACAACTACATTGTATTTTAAGGGCAACAACAAGTGATTAGCAAGGTAGATAATCACACCCAGGTATTTAAATTGTTTGAATTAACAACTGAATGTGACATGTCATTTAAGGCCTACGTTATATTATGTATGTAATATAATGAAAAGTATCACTTTGTGAAGGTGTACACTTACCTCAGCAAATACACTGATCTTTCAATATCACTCAGCTGCTCGTCAACTGTTAACTTTTCAAGTTCTTCAACTGACTGTAAAATCATGCAATTAAATGCATATTATTATTTTTCACTAAATGGTTCACGATTTTGACAAATTTACGCATTTCTCATTAAGTTATTTATCTAGTGTCATACCTTTAGACCTTTATTAGGTCTGTCCAGCTGCAAATCCTGCAAGTCCTCGGCAAGCGACGTAGACGTCGCATCTAAACTACCCATATTAATTACCAAAGAGATATTTATCCAAAATTATGGTCATAATTTACAATTATCCATAGATACATTTTTTACTGTGAACACCGGATCTTTAAAGACACTTCACTATCGAGAAATAAACAAGCACGCGAAAGCTTCACTTGACAACACATTTAGCCTCCATGATGGAAATTCGTGCATAATCTCGTTTTATCTCGCGAGATATGGCAACGAATAATGGCGCGAATTTTTTATTTTAAAATGGGTGCAATTTAAAAGTATATCGGCTATATATGAATGTGCATTGAATGATTTAAAATAACGAATACAGCATTCCCACTGTATCTATTTTTATCTGAAACAAGATAAAAAGTAAAGATTTGGTAAGTATAATTTACACTGTAGCTCCCTTGCTTATGAGTGATTTGATTTATCATTCCAAATTAGGGCCCAAATGGGCATATTACATATATGATTCAATTGCAAATACAAGACTAGTATATATTGTATGATATAACAATATGGAGGGGTGGCTACCTATTATACTTCATGTATGTAATAATAATATAATAACTAAGTAGTACCACCGTGTACCCTAATGCATATCATAAACTGTGGACATCCAGCGTTTAATAATTTTGTAACACATATACAAAAGATCTCAAGACCCAAATCTGACTTGTGTCAAAATTTTGATAACTTATAAGATTTATCTAACAAAGATGTTTTTAAAAATCAAATACATTATTTTACTTATTTCTGAAAGTTATTTCAGAATTTAATTAGATTCGAAAATTACTCTTTTATGAGTAGTTTTTGGTCTTGGGCCAGGTATAGATTAGTTACGTATTGAATTGAGTATGGACAAAATGTAAAGAAAACTCCATCACTAACGTTTTTAACCCGCCCAGGAAAAAACTACTGCGTGGAGGGGGATATGGAAATCCGCACGATCTTGATGACATACTCGCACCCCCAGCCATATATGCCGCTCCCCGTTCTTAAATTTCCCGATGATTGGTCCAAGTCATGGACAATTCGTTTCTTGGGACAGAGCTTGAAACAAGAGGCCCATAGACCACATCATTTACTAGCATTTATATATACTGACGGAATTTAAAGATATGAAGCGCCAAATTAACATGAATAAAAATAAATGAAGATATCTTTAATTATCTGAAGATATCATCAATTCAATAAATGATTTACTGTCATGGAATTCTTGCTTGCAAAATTTCATATGGAGCTCGGCATTAATGATTTGATATCTTTAATTCAGATGAAAATATCTTTAATTATTTACACCGATCTTGTGTAAGGAGTTAATGCACGCATTGTCCTGAAAAATTAATCCATTGCCTTAAGTTACTTTTGCTGCTGTATTAATGGCACCAACGCAGACTGCAGAATTTCGTCTACATACCGTCTGGCAGTCAATATTCCATTCAAATGACCAACTTCGTAACGTAGTGCATTTAGGCTGGGACGTCATAGCTAAGTGTTCGACAGAGGTTAGTCGAGTGTATACAACCTACTAATCATACCCTCATATATTTTTCAAAGTTGAAATTTATTCTTTATATTTGCATTTTACGTTCATTTCTGTCGGAATTATCAGCTGTAAAATCAGTCGTAGTATATTTATCAAGATTTATACGCACATTATTCACATTCATGAGGAAATGTCTATCATTCCATTTGGTAAAGATATCGAAGGCAAAACTCCACTGCACTCTGTGACGTATAAGCTGTAACTCTCTGTAGGGTCTTCTACAGCGAACCCCATGGTGTTTCAGTATTCTAGGATGAATAGACCTACACTGACGTCCTATCGTTCGCCTCGTCTTAGTCGAAACAGCCGTAAACCTATCCCTCAAGTGACGTTGCCGCACGTACGCTTGTTACGTGGCGTTGTCACAAACGGTCGGCCAGGTTTGCATTTCTCGAAAAAATGTCAAACTAAAGATATAATTTTCGGTTATTTCAGCAGTCAAAATTAGAGTACCCGGTAAAATCCCAGACTCAGTCCAAGCTTTGACTTTAACACCCCAACACCCCCGAGAAATCCATGAACATTATCTTAAAATGTCTTGCTACCTCTCGCTGATTAACGCCTGTTGTAGCATACCGATAGCTTGATTTACCATTTCATTGTTTAAATGTGGCATACTCTTAATGCTCATTTTGCAACTGCAATCACCAACAGAATTGTTTTATTACGACAAAATTTGTTTTACACCTTTTCATTAGTTATGAATAACACCAGGGAAATTGTGCACAATGCTACTCACATCGCGTAAATAATGAACGCGGGTACGACAGGGAACGAATTTTTAAAAAACGACAATGTGGCGAGTGAAATTTGCAATAAATATTATTACAATATTATCACAAAAAGATGTAGCATTTTTTAAAATCCCGTCAGTATATATAGAATATATATATGAATAAGATGCGTTATACTTGCGTATAAACGTACTAAATATGATGATAAATATGCAAGTGTATCGCCCACCTTTCCATCTTGAAGTTGTAAGCCAAACGGTAACCCATTTCAACGTTACGAAGATTTATTATGTTACGTCAACACATATTTCGAAACACCGTTATATACCAGAGTGAATGTTCAGCTGATCAGGTACTGGCAGATGAGTTGGGTTTTCGTCTATGTTTTTTAAAACAACAACAAAAACCCTTTATTTAGTATGTAGCTCAGTTATCAACAATTTACGAAAAGCGTTACTGCTTCTTAGATGCCAATGTATTTTTGTTTGTTATTTTTTCTCAGAAGATAAAGAGCACGGGGCAATAAAGCAAAGGAAATGCCTACTAATATCAGCATTCCACTGTATTTTGTTTAAAACAATAAAACTACATTGCACTTGTCCCCACCCCGCCACTTCATTCGAGAAAGCAACGGAGCGGCCAAATCGGTGTCCAGTAGCTGAACTGGTTGTTGCTGTTCTGTCCATTTCATATGTACGTGCGATGAACAGCGGTAACATTTCACATTACATTCAAAAATTTCACCCATGTAGGAACGTTTAGATCTTTTACGACGATTAACATAACAAACAAGTTCTACAACTTGTATTAATACGCTTCTCATCATCGTCACCAACCACGGCTTCGAGTCCACACGCTCCTTCGTAATAGAGAGAATCGACGAAGGATGGCTTATCATCGTCTCGGATATTTTCCTCGAAGGGGTCATCAAAATGGGAGGAAACCAGAGTACCCGGAGGAAATACACGTGTTCAAGCACATTACGCTCTCACTTAGTGCTGTCCATCCAATAATTGAACTCGGGTCGCAAGTGCGTTAAACACTGTCCCATAGGGACATCCCATGCGCAGACGTCAGCAGCTTTATGAGAAGTACATTTTAACAAATATATGGTGCTTATACAACCGCGAGTAGCAGTGAAGAATCATTATGCCAACACCTACCGTGACACGAGACCCATTTTTAAGGACATACGCGACGCTTCGGACATGATTTTTTCCCTTCTAAACTTATATTTTCAGCTCCTCTATATGAAAAGTCCTTGCATGGTGTCCGTAATATAGTTTAAATTTTATATTGTAGTAATATTACCATATTTCGTATATCGGCCTGGTTAGCGCAGTGATTAGATCATAAACAATAATGCAAGATTCTCGATTGATCCAAAGATTTTTCCCCAATCCCTTCTTTGCTTCAGTAACTTAATAATGTACATTTATATTGCATTTTGTAATACACACGCATGAGGCGACTTTACATTTTTTTACTCCACAATCAGGAATCTTCAAAATATGCACTCTAAAACAAACCTAGTACTCCTTTTTTTTTTCCCGGGTAGAAACAAGACAGGATGTATGGATATTGTATCCGAAATATTATAAGAGAGACGTCACATTTGTCGTTTTTAAAAGAATCATGAATGCAGTTTGGTGGAGTAGTTAGTACCTCCGTTAAACGTCTTGGATTTTACGTGGCGCCATGGTCTACGGAGCGTCAAATTAACATAAACTCCAAGAATTGAAGATATATTTAATATTAAGATGTATACATCATAAATTCAATTATTGCGCGCAACAGCTGAATTAATGCACACATCAAGTTACGCGAGCAATAACTTATTTGATGCGCACAAAGAATCAATTATTATGCTTAACAATTGACCTGATGCGCACATCAATTCATTGACGAGAGCAATAATTGATTCAATGCATGCATCAATTCAATTATTGCTCTCATCAATGCGCGTATCAAGGTCATGGAAAATTCAAAATAAATTGAAGAGCGCAATAATTCAATTATTGTGGGCACTAATTGAATAATTATAGTGCGTATTAATTGTTGATATAATCAATTCATTTGAAGAAAGCAAACGTGCCATTATAGCGCGCATCAATTCAGCGGGATAATCAATGCTATCGACAACTTATTCAATTAATGTGCGCAATAATTCAGAATTATTTGAAGAGACTTTTTTGTTGCCCGCATCAAACGAGTTTGTACCATCAATTTAAGATATCTTCAATTAAAATTGGCGCTCCATAAAGGTCAAGAATCGAATCGGGCCTCCCGCGACTAGGCAACTGTCGTTGGAAAATTTAAATTATACTTTCGATCAATCTGATTAAAATCAGCTCCTCGATCCGTTTCTCTATTTTTATGTTGTCGCTATTCGTGTAGCAACAACATAAAAATATAAACGAGCGGATCGAGGAGCTGATTATCGACATATTGGGCAAGTAACACAAAATGGTGCGAAAACTGCGTTAGCCGACATATTTATATTATTTGGGGTAGGTGATCATACAAATAACGTGAAACAGGTTTGGAGATACAATTTTATAACCCCTTAGTTTAACAAAAGGCCCATGGGCCACATCGCCCACCTGCGTTATATTGGCCCATATTTAAAGATTTTCCCTTTATATTTGCACTTATAGCTTTGATCCCCTACTGTGGTCCCACTCTACCCCACTGGGCCATTTTAACAAAACTGAATCTGCACTATGTCAGAAAGCTGTCATGTAAACTTAAACTTTCTGGCTCAAAGGTTCTCGAGATCCTTTTCTGGCTCAGTGGATAGAATCACTGGGTTCAACGCAACATTGACAGGTTTTTTTTGTTTTATAAATGGAATTCATTTTGTGGATGAACATTTCCCTCAATAAAACAAATATCTGAAAATCAACGACCTCACGGGTTGTCGGGTAGTGTAGTCTTTCTAGTGATGTACTCTGTGACAGAAACAACACGTGGAATTGAGACCATTTGTGGATAGTTTGGGTGTTATCCCCGCCAATCAAGTATTAATTTGATTTTCTCATTAAAAATCATGTTTCTGTCACTATTGATGCTTTGACAGTCTCCTCTTCGAACTGTTTACATGAACTTTGCGATTTATAAGGTCAACAATGTTGGAGCGTGGGTTTGGTTCGCAGTTGGTAGGGAGGGGGTTGGGGGGTTGACGTCTTGTGTTCTATAGCAATATACCCGACATATTCTAATAAGCTCTGCCCTTCTCAATACATCTGATAACAGGAAATACCTTTATGTAAATACGCACTTAAAAAAAAGAAAAGAAAAAGAAATGGAAGCCTTCCTTTTTGTAACAAGATGTGATGTTCAATTATTGTATACATGTACCAAATGTAACAATTTATTAACACTTGCATTCATGGTATTACAACCCTGATATTGTGGAATACACAAACCAATTGCAACAATTCTAATATCAACAATGAATCTTACATATCATCAAAGTCTGGATTCATACACAATTTATAGGTTCTACTTCTATTAAAACTTAAAAACAAAATACAAATAAAATTATATAAA
Source organism: Ostrea denselamellosa (assembly GCA_024699665.1). Classification (NCBI taxonomy): domain Eukaryota; kingdom Metazoa; phylum Mollusca; class Bivalvia; order Ostreida; family Ostreidae; genus Ostrea; species Ostrea denselamellosa. Next base: position 2,239,892 of record JAMZEH010000014.1, read on the forward strand.
AAAAAAGAAGTTAGAAGACTGACAGTGTAGTATTACTTTTATCATTGATAAAATAGATAGATACAACTCCTTGTTAATTTAACTATCTCAATGACAAGAAACATCCAATCAGAATTGAATAGCTCTAATTAACCTGGCTTGTACGAGGTCACCCTGAACATGGAGAAAAAACTAAGTTGTGAGATTTCCTACTATTACTAAATATATCAAGAATGGCACTAGTTGTGAGCATTACAAAAATTCTTACATGAATGTTAAGAGGAAACTTTTTTGTCCTACTTTTTCTTTTCACCAATTTATCACTCACTATGTACCAAAACTCTTCTAAAGCACACTAATGTTATCAGAAGTACCCTATCAATACTGTGCATGCATTATTGTTCTTTGATTGATCAAAACTTGATTATATTTAGTACATATATACCAGAAATTATGTTACACAAGCACATGTAAATGGATTTTCACAAATAAAATTATATATATGAATACTGGCCAAAAAATTATCCAATGCGAAGAAATACTATATTTCTGAGATTTTGCAGAAAAATAGGTGTACTGTAAATCACATCTTATTTGTGAGAACATTATTTACGCACATATTTTGCGAGACTATCCATTCACAAAAATTTAGTTTTCACAATATTGAAGACTTTTAAGCAATAACAATTTGCAAAAGTTATGTCTCATGAATAAATATATCACTGTATCCCCGTGAAATAAGTGATCTACAGTATGTATTAAAACAGAACATGCTCCGACTACTACATGTACAACATATCATGCAATTAAGATAAAAGAAAGTTGAAAGGAAATCTCAATACATCAGCATCACTTGACCAGTCACCAGTAGCAGTGAAATTCAATGTAGAATCAATCCAGTTCTCATCACACTACAGAGAATTACCAACATTTGTTATAGTGCAACTCATAAAAAAAATTAATAAAATCTGTGATAGGAAATATCAGACGCTAAAAATTGTCTTTCTTCTCGGCCATTGCTTATGTAGTGAGTTATGTCACAATTCAGAGATCACACCAAGGTCTCTTACATAATATTTGAAATTGATCATATTAAGTTGAATCAGGGTTGCAAATAACTACAGGTATTTAACAAATTTGCAACAAATTACAATCTTTAGGCAAGTTTTTGAAATAATATCCAGAGAATTCAAGCAACCATACATTGGAGATTGTTTCATGAATGCTAATTGGATTATGCTGAAGATTTACTCTACCAAACGCAAGTCAATAAGACATTTTCATTGAAGTTTTGTATGTAAATTTCCTAATATAATGGAAATCATAATGAAATATAGAGTGTACTATATGTTCATACCTTCCTTCAAAGAAATAACAACTGGTGCACCAAAAATTACAAGTAAACTTTCTGCACTTAAACTGTGATGCATATTCAGATCATGATGTCCATGTAACTTTTTAAGTCATTTATTCAACATCTAAAAAATCACTGATTGGTAACAACTCTGAAAAGTCAACATCATCTATAATTTACTATAATTTTTTTTGACATTCATTCACTGTCAAACAAAGAACAAGATTTCTGGACATATCCTTCATTTAATTCACCAGCTATATGATTATTTTCAATTCCACAATTTCTAAGCTTTCATTAAAAGTACCATTTTAACAACTTTTGAATTAAAGAATGTCAGAAACTCCTAACATGAAAATTATCAGTGCATTTTTTCTCTATCCCTTTTATATCGTAACAAAACTAAAAAAAAAAATTACTCTCTAATGTACAAAGCATTTAATACTATGGATATATATCTATATATGATGAACTTTAAACTAACAAAGCTGTACAATAGAAATATAGTGGACTTTATTTACAAGTACAGATAAAACAAGATACCATATATCATGAGATAATTTTGAGGCCCCAACTCAATCCTTTGACACATGTACAGGTATTTCTTTCATATAAATTAACTGTTATAATGAGATGGCTTAGAACAAAAATCTGCTTACCTAAGAAAAAAAAAACATCTCAGATGTTTGTATTACAAGAGTATGAAACTAATACAAGAATGGTTTAATTTGCAGTAACACAAGAATATCCTTTTAAAATCATTTATACAATGTCTTTGTTTGCACTGTTTTATATTCTCAGTCGATACATTCTTTATTCTCCCTATTACTTTGAAAAAATTGACAATAGAATTCCCTTTTAATAAAGAAGTTTCAGGATATATATGTATGTTGACAAAATTAAAACAGATACCAGAGAAGTAACATACAAAATTCATTCTGTCTTAAAACTCTGGTATCTTGTCACATTTGATCATACTATGAACAATAAAAAGAATTATGGATACACTGAGATTTTTCTTACGTCCCATTTATCTTGTATCCTATGTCCATTTAATGCTTAAATGATGAAAATATTTTTCCAAACATGGATAAGCTGATCTATACAAACGAGATTTCTGCATGTAGTACTAAAATGAGTATACATGTACATATTAAATGATCTAAAAAAAAAAAAAAAAATCAAGTTTGCTCCCATAAATGATGATCTGTATTACAAATGCAATAGCATATATACAAGGCAACTCTTTTGTAAACATATTTTTCTTCAGATCTGTACCTGAACATCACTTAGCAAAGTTGAAAGTCCACTTGCTATGAATTCACTGCAATATTAACTCCAAACGGAACTATGATTTTGCGAAGATCATCAACAACAGGCTTTTGATCTTGGTCTTCAGATGCTTGTACAACATTCAACATGTCGGCCTGATTTTCCCCCAAATCTAACGGCTGGTCCATCTCTAATTTAATGTCTACTAACTCATCCAAGTCACCTGTGACTGAGATTGTGCTACTGTCTGAGTCAGTGTGACCATCAACATCAATTGACCTCCTGGACGGAAGAATTGTTTGTTCCTTACTCTTTCTCCTCTGACGTTCTGGACTCCGCCTATATGGTTTTGTGCGTATTTTTGCAAATTCCTCCACACTTAACCACCGTATTCCATCAGCAGTTAGGAGTTTCCCATGCCTGGTCTTTAAATGTCTTTTGTACGTATTTCTGGTTTTAAATCGTTGAGGACAATCGGTGCACACAAATGGTGTTTCTCCAGTGTGTCTCCTCAAATGTTCCTATAAATATACCCCCCAAAAATTATCAACTCTACCTGAACTATGCGATAAGGCAATGACCTGCACACTCTACAAAACAACATATTCATCTTTCAAATACATGCAGAAGAATGAATAACATGTAACTTGGTTTGAATCTGATATGATGTATTCTAGGGTTGCAACAAGTCAGGATTGGTTTGACTTGGTTACTTCCATATTTCTGTAATAGTAAAATGTCATGCAGTTTACACTTCAATTTTGAAATTTGGGTCAATTTAAAGCTCAACAAGAGTTGTTAGAAGACAACATAGCTCACTAGAAAGCATAACTCTACTTACCCTATCCACCTTGGTTCAATAGATAGAGCCAAGGTTTTTGAAATATAGGTCAAAGTCCAAGGTCAAGAGGTCAAAAGTCTTGGTACCAAATGAAAAGTGTGGTCATGAGGTGTCTATATGTGAAAAAAATGTCTTATCCCCTTTGATTAAAAGAAATAGCCAAGGTTAAAGGTTTTGAAAAGTATATCAAAGTTCAAGGTCACTAAGTCAAAAGTGTTGGTTCCAAATGAAAGGCTTTGCCATGAGGAACCTATATGTAAAATATCAAAGCCCTATCACCCTTGTTTCAAGATTAAAGTTTTTGAAAAGTAGGTCAAAGTCCAAGTAAAGGTCACAAGATTGGTACCAAAGAAAAGCCTGGTCATAAGGCACCCAGGTGTGAATTATTAAAGTCCTATCCCCCTTGATTCAAAAGGTATAATGAAGATTAAAGTTTTTCTCATAAGAGTGTGGCGACTAAGCCACCATGGTCATGACAATAGGTCTCAAGGCAGTTGTCAGGGTGAGCTAAAATTGTAATTATTTTCTATTTTTCAGGAGAATTTTATTTGAATACCTTTATTTCAAGTTTGTACAATCCTGCAGGGATCCTGGTAAGAATTGATCTTCAGTACTCCTTGCTTGTTGTAAGGAGACTAAATGGGGAAGTCCTTCAGATGAGACCACAAAAACTGAGGCCCCATATCACAGTAGGTGTGGCACGATAAGATCCCTACCTGCTCCAAGGCCATAAGCACATAGCATAGGCCTAAATTTGGAAGCCCTTCACCAACAATGGTGACATCTCCATGAGTGAAAGATTCTTGAGAGGGATGTTAAACAATATAAAATCAATCAATCAAGTTTGTACATCTTTTCCTAACACTATCCTCCCATGTTCCCTCTATTATAAATTTTCTTTTCTACAGTATGTTGTAGACAACTATGGTTTAAATCAAAAATGAAATTATCTAAAATAATCATGCAATATATGTTTCCCATGTTGATAGAGTTGCCATAGGCTTGTAGAACAGTTTCATATTTGGATTAATGTGCGGAGTTTACAAATATCCCTATATTTGTTCACCTCTCTTTCCTCATTGTCAGTCATTATCAGAAATCAAAAGACCCAACATCATTAATGCTTTCACATAACCATTTCTGTTATAAGTGATGTAAATCTAGTTCTGAATTGAAATCAGAGCAATGAACAGCCCTATTTTATTCAACTTAATAGTTCCAATACCTTGAAATGACTGGGGTGTCTGAACTTTCGTCCACAATCCTTGCAAGTAAATCGGCTTTGGTTGTTGTGAATAAGCATATGGTAATTTAAGCTGTGCTGCCTTGTAAATGTGGTGTTGCAAATAAGGCACACAAATGGTTTTATTCCTGTAATTATGAGCAGAAAAGAATATCAGATAAAATATGAAGTGGTAAAAATAAATGTACATTAAATCCCATCTCCACAAAATACAGACAAGAGGCCCATAGGCCTTATCAGTCTCCTGAGTGAAGAGGTATCACTAGCCCCAAAGCCTATGAAATCTATACTAAATTCTAATATTCAACAGATTTGTTCTTATATACATTTGCCCCAGAAAAAACTCATACTGATGGAACACTAAATATATTTATATGTTACAATAACACTATATGATTGTTTTGAACCCGGCCAATAGTCAGAACCCCGAGAATGCAAAATTCCCAATTTTGATACATCCCCTTTTGTTTCTCCTAAATATGCATTTTTGGCTACACATTGGAACCAAAATTCGTACCTCTGGGATCATGGTATTTACAAATTTGGTATAGGACTCCTTCTAAATACTAAATACCCATATAGTTTCAATTTAGTATCAACAGCATTTAAGAAAACGTTTAAATGTTTTACAAATTAACACTACATACCAAGTTTGGCCCCATCCTGAGTCAGAAACTCTACCCCAGAAATCATGAAATTTACAATTTTAGTAGAGGTCTTCCTGCTCTACATCACTATGCATTTAATATTTCTTACAAATGTGCCATTGTTTGAAAATTAGTCAATATTTGGTAGTTTTTGCCCCACCCCTAAGGTCTCATGGTGCAGGAGCTCTGAAATTTATAAATTAAGTCTCCTTTGTCCTAAATATGCTTCATACCAAATTTGAGAAGAATTAGAAGGATAGTTATTAAGGAAAATTTAAAAAGGTTCAATTGTTAACATGCAACACGTGATCACTATGGCCATTCTGCTCCAACCCGACACCAAAACCCCTACCCTTTGGTAAAAGGCTATCTGCTCCTTGTAAATATTGATTTACCTTCAAATTTGTGTCATGTTATTTAAATGTTTTACACATAATCACTATATGCCAAGTTTGGCCCCATATTGGACTCGGGAACTTTTACCTTGGGGGGAATCATAAATTTCAAGCTTGGTAGAGGGCTTCCTGCTTTACATGACTATGCATTTAGTTTTCCTTAAAGATGTGCAGTTCTAGAGAAGATTTTTGAAAATCAGCCAATTTTTGGTAGTTTTTACCCCACCCATAAGACCAAAGGGGTGGAGGAATCCTGAAATCTACAATTTGTCACCCTTGTCCTAAAGATTACCATACCAAATTTGAAAAGAATTAACGGTAGTTCAATTGTTAAAGCACAACAAATGGCCACAGACGCAGACCAATAGGTCACCTAAGTCAATTAGGTGACCTAAAAAATTACATGTCAAAAATACCATATCATTCTCAATGCAAGCACCTTTTTTATCACCTATATGTGATAAAATAAATTTGCTTCGGTTTTCAATGTAAATATCTGTCAATACTTATTGAATGACTTTTTGACACATCTTTCACAGAAAAAGCCAATGTTTACCAACTTAATGTACATTTATTTGACCCACGCATTTTAAGCTACATTTTTTCATCCATATTTGCAGGAATGTTTATTGACCCGTGTTCAAATTTGTTTTTCATGTCACATTAAAAGGCCATGTAGGAAGTGAACCATGAGGACTTACAGTAAGATATTAAGTTTGGTTTGTTTTCATATTACAAGTTCTCTCTATATCTTGTGTTTTTGTAATTGTTTATTACTATTTCTGGAAATGAGGGATACCAATGCACTCAAAGGGCTACCTAAAGATTGACCAGTATGAAAATAATTGAAAATCAAAAATTGACTAGAACTTCATATGGTTACAGATACAGGTGCACTTTATTGAAGCTATGAGTGGTCAGTTTAATACATGATGAAGGTATGTTTTGACACAAATATAGTGGGGAAATATATGTAGGCATTCTTTTAGTCTTATGGTGGCAGAGTAAAAATACTGACATTTAACTCTCCATTCATTTGCAGAAAGAGAACAAAGGATTTTATAACTAGTGTCATTTTATAGCTCTCTGGTCTATCCAAACAAGAGGCTCATAGGCCATATTGCTCACCTGAGCACCAAGCAAAGAATACTACATGAGGTTGCTTGTGTATCAATTAGCTTATACAGTACAAATACATATCAGAATTTGAGTCCTATTGTCATTTTTCTGTGGCATTGAATAGGTGCATGTCAAAATAGGTGTTTAATCCACAAAAATAGTTTCAGTACAGTACATGAGGATACTAGCATACAGATATGACGATATGTTCCTTTCTGGCTCCTGAGAAGAATTTGAAACACATTTCTCATATAAAACCAGTGTTGAAATTAATGCCCCCTATTCTAGCCCAACCCAGGCCCCAAATCTAAAACTATATAAGGATGTTTGCATATTAATTTAAAAATCTGTACCCTAGTACTAGGTCCTTCTGAAAAAAAAATCAAATCAAATCAAGAATAGAATTGATTAGTTTCCTTTAAAATATGTTATCTTTGAAGGAGACAGTAGTATCACTCATTTGCTTCCATGTTGAATTTTGAGGAATGTCTACTGGGAAACCTGTGAGATGTGTTGAATACACAAAGTAGGTAACATCTATCCACAGTATGCAGATAAAACGACAAAGTTCAACTATTAGTGATGTACAACTGGACCAAAAACCATAATTGATTATCGGTAATAATTGGACAATTGTAATTGATTAAAATCAAAATTATCATTTGAGTGGTTTTTTCTCTCAAAGTAGATCAGAATCATAAAACATGTGGAAACAACATTTGAATCCCCACCCGGTAAATAAATCAAGAATTTCAATATTTCAAGTCATGAAATTTATTTATTCACCATTCACCATAATGTCTCAAAGATATCAGAGTTCACAACCAAGACTAACTGAAATTTTCATGTTGACTAGATGTAATCAAAATTGAAAAAAAAAAAAAAAAAAAAAGGACTAGAAATGCATATCCAGACAAGAAAACTAGAGAACTGTAACAAGTTAATAACATACAAATATCCTAGGACACTAGAACAGTACAGAGGATTAACCTCACCAATCACCAATATAGGCACATATCGTTTTGTTGTGGGGGAGAGTCTTCTTTAACATTGTAGAAACCAAAGAACTCCCAGATTTTAAATTTTGTAGCTCCTGGAAAGGAATAAATAATCCAATCTCCTTCATCTGACTGTTGAATATCATTGTTGTAGGTAACTGTCTTTCACTTCTCCTGCCATTTGTTTGATTGCTTTTATGATTGGGTTTGACATGCAGAAAATAAAACTTCAATAAAATTGAATTTGAAGCAAAATCTGGTTTTCTTGTCAATGATGTTTTGTAATCGATTAGTTCTGAACGACTGACAATTTATCATCAGCGACAATCGTTTCATCACTATCAAATATTTGGAATTTTTCTTTTAAAAAGTCTGATCAATTCCAAAAAGTCACATGCACATTTTCAATGTGTCCATAATAACTGTAAATAGTGTGGAAGATGTCAGCCCAAAGGTGTGAAAGGAGTTAATTACATGAAGTAGGTTCCTCTATTTAAAAGATGCTGAAAAAATTACAAAGTTCAACTACATGCAAGTTTTTCGAAAACTGTCCAAGCACTTTCAGAAAGTCACACGCACATCTTCAATGTGTCCATAACAACTGTGCAAAGTTTGGAGAATGTGAGGCTTGAGGTGAATAAGGAGATGATTATACAAAGTAGGTACCCTATACGAGGAAGCCTGACAACCTGGCATTCACCATACTACAATCCAGATGCACGTTGAGCAACCCAGCCAAAAATTCAAAGATTTTCAAATATATAACTTTAACCTTTGATCTCCTACTGTGGATCTTAACCCTGTGGGTCACTGTATGAACAAATCTGAAACTACACTACATTAGGATGCTTGTACAACACCGACAATCTGAATCCTTGTGAATCTCGAGAAAATTTTCCCCATATATAAGCAGTAATAAATTTTGAACCCTTAATGGGCCAAAAATAAAATTTTATTTGTTTGGCATTGGTGACCAACCACTGAAATCAGCATTGTCAGAGGAAATTTTATTGATCTTTAATCCCAATATTTTTTTCTCAATATATCAATCCAGAATTCCTGAATGTTTCCATTTACACACTATTTCAACAGTAATTCAAATAACCTGTGGGCTTTACAATATGAACAATCTTCATTCAAAGCATTTCTATGACATAACTAGCTTGTGCATTACAATAAACAAACAATATGGCAGGCAAGATGAACTTAAAAGCACAGTTTTATGGTATAGATAAATAGGTATAAATTTAATTCATTTCAATTTTTATTTGAATTAAATGAGAAAGATCAAATTGGGTCATAAACAGCCATTTTTCAATGTTGACATATATGTGTTGTCATTTGAGTTATGTATTTAAGTATTTAAAATATTTAAATAGATTATGAAATGAAAAAACCATCAGATGCAAGGTCAGACCTAGTAAGAATTATCTGAAATAGCTCAACTGGTCTAGTGCTCAATAAACTTGTGCCAAGACACCCTGTAATCTAAATACAAAGAAAGATAATTGTCTTCGTTGTATGAATTGCAAATTCTGCGACTTTCCATTTTCAATGGATGTTTTTGAAAGAAAACATAAATAATAATAATAAATTTATATAGCGCCTTGTATAAAATAAATTACTCTAAGGCGTTTTACAAGAGAAAGATGAGGTAACAAAGAAATAAATGCGATTTCATGAAATTAAATGACAATCCGACTTAAGATCTTACATTCTACCTGCTTTCTTGAGAGCAATTAATGTAAACGGAAGACTATACATATTTTGCAGTAGAGTGTTACTCAGAATATTTAAGATATGCTTCATATAATTTCTGAATATTATTTCATGGATAACTATTCAACATACATGAGCCAGTGAACATCTTTATCAACAAAATCATATCCATAAACAGACAGACAGGCAAGCAGGCAGACAGACAAGTGGACTGATGATTTCATTATACCCTCTCCTAAACTACTGCACTAGTCTAAGCAAGAGAACAGATCATAACAAAATCTACAAGAAAATGACCAAGTCAATAAAGTTGAAAAACACCTGTAAAATGAAAGTATCCGTAATTTTCTTGAATGTAAAAGAATCTCAATAGAAATGACAAGTGTAAAATTTTATCATAAAGAATTGGTGAAAGACGATGGACTACCGGAGATCCCCGGTAAATTTTCAAAATGTCCGGTAAAACTTAGAACCTGATCTGACAAACTATCCAATAGATATTAGCATAAAAAGGAAAAATAATTGATCATATCTGCATTATTTATTGCCTTTTATGTAAACAAAACTAAGTCTGATAAAGATTAATTGCTCTTTCATCATGACCGCCATGCTCTTTAACTTAACGCTTGATTTTCAGATGTTTAACTGACCTGTGGATTGTTTCCCTTCATACTTTTGATTTCTAAAGATTGACAATGCTGCAAATGTTTTACATTTTTTTAAAAGTATTATATCAATTATATGAATGGTGAATAAAAATTGAAATTCAGTTCTTTAGACAGTTTATTAACAATAAGGAATTAGTTTTACCCACTTAGAAGAAATATTAATGCAACCCCCCCCCCCCTTCCAAATTCAATTACCAATCTCGAGAGACTTTTTTGAAGCATAAAAAAGGCAGAAATCCACCAATCAGTGGAACACTTTCATCTCTGTTGTACATCCCCATATAAAACCTATCCCTCTCCTAGCTGTACTTCACAACCATTCTTAAATGTATGTGTGATCCAATCATATCACTCCTTAACAGATGCTGTAGAAGCACATATTTTTGTTGGGCTAAAATTTCATTGTTTTTGTGCAAAATTTAATATCATTGGGATTTCATTTTGTCATTTCCAAAATTTCAAAAGTAGAAATTTTTCATTTGGTTATTATCGCTCACTGTATTACTTCTGTAACGTACGATTATTCTGGAACACCATCAAAGATAAAAGAGTTGCCATTACATAAAAAAATACATTAACTTACCTGCATGACTTCTGTAGTGATACATAAGAGTAGCACTGGCGGTAAAGGTTTTGTCTTTGCATATTCTGCAATACAGAGGTTGTCGGTCGTCCTTCTTTTTGCCTTTCAATTCCCTTATACATTTAAGAGCTGCTTTCTGTTACAAAAATTTGGCAATGAATCATATACGATCAATTTAATTCAAGCCTTTAAACAATTCTCAAAAGAATATATGAATTCTTACAGGGGGAAAACAAAAACAAAAACAAAAAACAAAAAAAAAACCTTACAACCAAACACTTTAGCTTGCAAAAACATTTCACAAAGCTCCATGTATAAAATGACAAGTTAAAACACTAATCTTTATCAATATAATGTATTAATAAAAAAAAATGTATTAATAAAAAAACAGGGACCCACCCTTTCCCACTCCGCAGAGCCTGCTTTGTCCATCTTCTTTCGCTTTCGTAGCATGCTGAAATCTTCATCATCATTGAACAACTCATCATCTGCTATTCTTCCTTTCCATGCACCAGGAAACCTTGGCATTGGAGGATATGGTCCTACAAAGCATTATTATCAATTTAAGAGTATGATCTCTTGCATTCATGACCAACTTTATACACATCTTTAACAAATTTAAATTGAGTGTAATTCAATATGGTACAATGTGGTTACAAAGATTTTTCAGACATTTTACAGGGAATTCTAAACTGTAAATCTTTAACTACTTTAAAACTGTTAACAAATAGAATTGATGAAAATGTTATAGTAAAAAAAAAAAAATTTAATAAAATGTGGCACTAAATCACATCCCTCCCCTAAGAAGGAGGGCAGGAGAAATTTTTTTCGAAATGTCAGACACAAGGAGTACTGAAATAACAAACTGTAACAAACTGCCAATAAAACATGATCAAATAACAGATAATAAAACAATAACGTTAAAATCAGAACAAAAATGAAGGTACATACCTCACGCTCTTGGCTTTTTTCTATGAGATATTTCTTTTAACACTAATATACATATATAGCATATTTCAAAAAATTCTTTGAGCAAGTGAAAAGATGAAAATAATACATTTCATACCATATTGTCTGGGAGATTTCAGTTTCTAAAATTGGTTACAAAGTACTGGTATACAATAGTGCATAATTTATATACATTATGTAATTTTATTAAGTACAAAATCTTACGTTTTCCTGAATCTCCCACTTTCTCTGTTCCTTCCACCAAATTGATCTCTTCCTCAGGGTTTTCATCAATAATCTCCTCAGCACACACAATGATAGTCTTTGACGCTTCATCAGTACTCGTACCACTACTTGATAATTCATCCATAACAGAGACATTTCCCAGACAGAGGATAGGCTCAGCCTTTCTATCAGGATGAATGACCGTCTTTCCATAAAATGGGTAGTCATCAGTGGTTTCAGTCACTTCCTCCTCAGTATTCTCAAACTCTATCTGTTCCAGAGCCTCTATTCCTTTTTTCTTACCAAATATGGTTGTGTATCCATGATCGTGATGAGGATAAGTTCTGCTTAACAACTCCACAATAAACTGCTCGTTCTCTTCAATTCTCTTCTCTGTGTCATCACCTAAATCACTGTCTTCTCCACCTCCCGTCACAATCTCTTTGGTAGTCTCCCCTTTCCTCTGGAGTTTCTGCTGTATTCGTGTTGACTGTTTGTGAGCATACTTTCGAAGCATAAAGCTTCTTTCTGACAAATGTTGTTGAATTAGGCTTTCCTTGTCATCAGAATCTACTCTTTCCACTTGAACGTCAGATTCATCAACCATTTGGTCCAAAGGTACTTGGTCAAGATCCGAGTACCTCTTCCTTTTGGGTTTTGAGGTTCTGTTGTAAACATAGTTCTTACTTGGAGCGGGTTTCCTTTTCTGTCCTGAAATTTCTGTTTATGAAAATGATATACATATGTTACGTTTTCATTTGTTTAAATATGACCTTAATAAACTACTACTTACTTGTATTCCATAAAATCACTTAGTTGTTCTACAACCAAACACTCCTGTATATACTCAGATTAAGTCAACCCTTGTCTGAGAAATTTTTAGGAATTTGACACTTTGTTCTTAAGTCTGACTGAAATTTTGATCTGATTGTCCATCACCTCAATACACATTTTCTAGCATCAGTTGTATATATTTTCTGAATGCCAATTCCAATCTTTATTACCAATAGCTTATGTTAAATACACTGAATAAATAAGAAAATAATTTTTCCGAGTTTCTTTTTCCATTTTTTTTGGGGGTGGGGGGGTGGGGGGGAGGTGTCTATAAATTTAACGCATAAAGCCTGGATATTCAAGAGAAAAATTCAAGTGTAAGATGATCACTACAAATTAGGAGGTACTCCTCACTGCCAAAGCCAAACTTCTAGTAAAGCAAGGTCATATAATTAGATGATTTATTAATAACTGTAGCTTATTTGTAATAAATAATACTAAGGCCAAAAAAGTTAATTATTTGGTTTTAAAGACCAGTTTTGTCAACCAAAGATGAATAGATGAGGGTGCAAAGTTCTTTTCCCCATCAATTATCTAATAAAAAAAAAACAAAAAAAAAACAAACCTACAAAGGATTTTTTAAATTCAAAACTCTAAACTTTAAACAGTTCCAACATAAAGCAAGCATCGGAAAACCTCCCATAATGTGCCATGGCAGAATACCAGTTGCATCTTTTCGTATTTGTACAAATATCTATATCATTACATTGAAATATTTAGAACTACAAAAGGTCATTTGCAAAATTTTAAAAGTTTACACAAATGTTGGGGTGACTTGCACTTATGTATCGTAAGTCAAACATTTTACTGAAAGGAGTATCTAACCTGCAGCCAGAGACTCTAGATTTTTTTGGAATCGGAAGAGCACATGGGAGAAATTTTCTTTATTCATTAACTTTACTAAGTGTATTGCAGGCAATACAAAGTCCCCTACAGTAGGATAATTTAGTCAAAAGCAGGTTAAGCATATCAAAATTCAAACTTGATCTGCAACTATCCAAGACAAAGCCATATCTAAAATTTCAGTTAAATATCTTCATCCAATGCAGAGAAAAGTCTGGAAAACCTCAAGTGGAATGACAGATCAATGGATGAACAGACAGATCGAGGTTAAACTATTAAATAGTTCCCTCTGGCAAAGCCCGTAGGGGACTAAATTTTTATCAATAACAATATTGTGCTATGTATTCAGTATAGTTATTTTGTTATTTAAACTATCACTCTTCTAGATTAACTGACATTAATGCATTAACAATACATGTGTACTGTAACCTGTTCCAGGTCTCTTACTTTAAGCCTGTTTGGATCAGTAATAATTTGCGACACTGCATTGTGTATTGCTATGTTTACTTCCTCCGGGTGCTCCCGTACATTTTGACATGCTTCATGTGTTCCGATAATGAAGTTATTCGTGTATAAGTTTGGAGCTATCGCAAGTCATTATCATGTACTTACGTGTATTGCCTTTAATGTTCCAGGTTCTAATTACCTGTTATAATTCCATGAGGGGTAGAAATAGTAATAATATTGGGGAATGTTGGGTGGATGTTTACATTTCATGATTTTGGCAGCCATCACTTTTTATGAGTGCAGTATTCTGTCGTCATTTCCGGTTTGATGACGAAAACATTTACGATGTTTGTGAGATAGTATTTACTATACGAATCATTTAGACATGTAAATTAATTCTCTTTAATAATCTGAGATTAAGACTTCATTGTCATTTGTCACATACTACATGTAACCAGTTGTACCTGGTGGAACTATATTTGTTTACGGTGACGTTGTTAGTGACTGTATTCATTCGCACACACGACAAAGCATGTTTAGCCCACATGTGCAAGATATTGGGATATTTATTTACTTATCTACATCAACTAATCAAGCTTTCTAATGTTTATTGCTTAGATATAATTGTTTGTACCTATTAATATTTCTTTCGTGCTTGTACGGTAGCCTGTATGGAAAAAGTAGTTCTGTGTGGGAACTTGTGTGGATACTGGTACAACCGTACAAGTCGCTGATTGGTTAGAGGCCTGTACGGCGTAAATCTATTGGTTAATTTCAGTCATGTGGTTTAGAGCTGAAGGTTATATAAGTAAGGTCGCTACGATATTACGGCAGATTTCTACAAGTTGTACGGCGGTAAAATACGAAAACCTTTAAAGAAGAAATTAAGGTGAGATTATTCATGATGTAATAATTATAGTAAAACCTTTGTTAGAAATCTCCTACCACACTGGACAACCAAAACTTATATTTCTGAAGAATCAGCATACTATTTTGTACTTGTACAAGCCTGCCGTAGTACACAGGGTTCACCACATGAGGAAGTTTATATTGTGCCTTTTCCAGCTATCCAACATAATAAAATACAGAATATATTGACTATAAATTTGTAATATTCTTTACCAGAGGGACTGAGTGATATTGTTTATTGACTTTAAATGATTCTTGGATATCCTGACGTTACTGAATATCTCCTGAGGATTCAGAAATACACAAGCAACCCCTTATCCCTGGGTAGCTTACAGTACCATCAAATGTTGCAAGTTGTGCAGCAAGAAAAAATTTCCAGCAGTAGTATGTGCATGAAAGTCAGACATGTGAGTATATATGGTATTTCCACAACTGTTGATTTATCTACAGAAATACAGTACAATGTTCAATGAGGAATTTACCTTTCTGTCGTTTCACTTTCACATGTACTGGTTCAGCAACAAATTCAGATTTATTTTTGTTCTTTGGATCTAAAACAAAAGTATACACTGTATATACATAAATATCAGCCAGTTCACTGCCTTAAGTTCTGTTCATGAAGCAGTAAGAAATATAATTCTCTGCTTTAGAGATTCTGACAAATAACAGGATCCATAATAAGCAAAACCATATTTTTTCTCTCTAAATTTAAGTTTCATTTTGCTAAATTACTAAATTATGAAGATGCAACAGGGCGTTTTTTCAGTATTTTGAGAATGGGGCCAGGACCGTCAGATTTTGGTGTAAATGAGACTAAATTGGTCATTTTTAAGAATTTAGAAAACCCAGTAATATGAGAAGCACTGTCAATTTACCATTATTTGTGTCTTTGCATTACTTTTTACAAACACCATAGTTGGTAATGATTAAAATAGTAATGGTCATGTTTATCTAATAACTTGTATCAAGAACAATTGTAATATAAATTATCCAATTATGAAGGAATCCAACAAAGCTGATTAACAGACCTGTTTGAATTGTCCTTAAAACTTGCAAAAAATAAATTGATTTCTATCTCACACTTAACAAGTTTATCTTTAGAAAAACTTCGAACTACAAATTGGCAAAATATAAGCAAATTTCTGATGGGGATTGGAGCTGAATTTTGGCCCTAAAACAGCACAGAGAAGTTGCATGCGCAATAGTCTGATAATAACAACTGATCTTGCAGGATTATATATTTGACCTTGGTTAAGTCGAAAATTTTGATATTAGGCCACAAAAAAAATAATAATAATAATAATAATAAAAAAAATAAAATAAAAAAGAAGAAAGAAACGTGTTGGGAGCATGCGGACAGATCCACCACAACAGGTGCTGACTCGCGTGTACTTTTTTCTTTGTCATCTTTCAGTCTTTTTTCCTCACAATAGTGTTGCAATCTGGAAATTGCAAAGTCTGTGGTAGCTCAGTCAGTAGTGTGCCCATTTCATGAATAGGAGGTCATGATTTAATCTCAGGCTAGTACATACCTAAGCCATTAAAAATAGGTAGCAAATGATCCTTTGCCAGGCACTTGGCAGTAAGTAGTCCAAATGAATGTTGCCAGTCTTTCGGAGACCTTAATTTCAAAAATTCAAAGACCCATGTTATGTTGGGTATGGCATAAGGAATTTCACTTCAGAATGGCTCCCAATACATATGTTCGATTCTGTGACACTTCACCTAAAACTGGTGAAATCTCAAAACGTGTGAAAAATTCTTCAAACAATATAAAATTTGGAACAGAAAATCTGTAAATAGCCAAATTGATTTCCATTTTAATTTGAATGTACTGTAAATATCAAGTGATTTATGTGTCTATATTGAGGTACTACAAAGACATAGTTTAGTGCAGTGCTAAGAATGGAGTGTGGATTCATTTAAATGCACCTATGTCAAATGTAATCATTAATAACTGCATGGTGATTTACATGTAAGTCATGATCTTTATAATAACATTAAAAATTCAATTAATTAGAAATCTACCATTTCATATCTCCAGATATAGATTTCTATGTACAATTTTCAAAAACTTAAATAAAACTTTAATTCTCTGATTCTCACTGTAAACCAATTATTTTCACAGCTGTGAAAAAATAAATGTCTATGCCATGATAGGCCAGGCAAATACATCATAGATGTGACCAGATATTAACATGTGAACATTTAGGGGGTAGGAGTAAGCACACATTAAACAACAGGTATCAGTACTCTTAGTATTTATGCAATGACTCGATCAAAAACACCCATACCCAACGACCTTTCACTTACCTGGAATGTACATGCTATACATTTTTTTTTTAATTGTGGCTTTGTACCTTTTTGCTCTTTCAAAAGATCTTGAATGTGTGCATTTAAATGTTTCTTCATCCTCAGCCTGGCTTGATTTTCATTACCAAAACTTTTAAACTGGACCATGCAACTGTCTGGCATAAGAGCACATGTAAATGTAAAATTTCTGGTGATTTCATTGGATGATAACTCAGAGAAGAAGTTGACAAGGCATCTTTCAGATAAGAGTTGGATCTGCTCCAAATTAAACAGCTCCAAATTCTGGACATTTCGCTTTGTTATCTGGAATGAAAAGTACTAAAGTATATATTTACCTATATAAGCAAAATACACCAGTGAACATCAAAGAAATCGGGCAAAACCAGCAAATTTGTGATTATACATTTGAGTAGAGGATTATATATGCATTAAGATAATGCATGCAATTTATTTTCCATTTAGATAGGAATATAGAGAGAAATTATTTACCAAGATTCAGTACATTTGACTGTGTATTATTAGTATTCACAAAAACTCAGCCCAATGCCCTAGGCTAGTTAAAATTAGTCTGGGCTAGTAAAACTTGTCTCAAAAGCAGCTCGATGGGAAGAGAACCATTCTGAATAGAAATTATAGCAAAAGTAATTACGATTCAATGAACTTTTCTTTTGATAACCTTGTCACCATTATGCTTGTTACTTTGACACTAACACTTGCTTAAAAGTGTTTATAGCAAGTGTGAATATGTCCTTGATCTACAAAATGAATGCCTTTTATGTTTCATCAGCATACCCTATTTTTAAAAAGCATGTAATAGGAACCATGTAATTTTTTTTATCTAAACTACTGTAACCTAATGTGAAACTTACTAAGTGCCCACTATGAAAAATGCATATATCACATTTATATTGATGCAATGTCATGTTGTGTTGGTGTCCAAGTTAAGAGTTCGTGTTGTCATGGTTGTTTCATAACCTGAGATATCTATCTATATCTAAAGGGTGTTAAGAAAGTTCATTCCGTTTGTGAACTTGAAAAATTAAATAGAAAAACGACATGTTTTTGTTTCAAATTTTTACTGGTAACTCTATAGACTTTTTTTTCATTATATCAGCAGTTATCCTTCCCTATGTGCACTCTCTTGTGTTACTATAGTGTGATGTAAACAAAGTGTCTATTACGTCATGAAATATATATGCCGAGTTCAGTGAAAAAGCAGACGTCCTGTACAAGTGTTGATACAATTAATGAACAAGCTCAAGCTTTGGCTTTATTAGATGCAGGATTAAGTGTGAAGGATGTGGCTAAGCAGCTATATAAAAGTGAGCGATGGGTAACAAAGTGGAGGCGAAGGCGAGAGCAAAATAAACAACTATCCGAACAAGCAAGATCCGGCCGGCCTTCGAAGATAGTGGGGGTAGTGAAGAGAAAAGTGGAAAACATAAAATACAAACGAGGAAAATCAACAAGGAAATGCAGCAAGGAACTTAAGAACTCAGGCTTTAATGTGAGTCATGTAACTGTTTTGAATTATTTGCGAAAAGTTAAAAAATGGAAGGCATTTAAAAGACCGAGAAATCAACTATTGACGAAAACACAGAGGCAAAACAGATTGAAATTTGCTCGTGATCACAAGCATTTGACGGCTGAAGACTGGGAAAACTACATCTTTAGTGATGAATCTACAAAATATTTGCTTCATGTTCCGAACCGACAGGACGATGTTGTATGGGGGTCCCAGTCAGATGAGGTTCCAGATGTAAGCTGCGTCAAGTCGAGCGCTAAAGTCATGGTATGGGGTGCGATGGGAGTACAGGGATTATCCAAACTTCACATTGTTCCAGCCGGCAAAACTATTAATGCTGATTATTATGTGAACAATATCCTTCAAAAAGAACTATAACCTGCTCTAAATCGACAGAAAAATAGTGGTAGGATCGACGAACGAAAGTTACTTCAATATCCAGGACACGCCACATTTGTTCAAGATGGAACAACCCCTCACACTGCCCTGCTAACACAGAATTGGGGTGAAAATAATCTACCAAACTTTATTACCAAAGTAGAATGGCCAGGCAATTCCCCAGACCTAAATTGCATCGAAAATCTATGGAGTATTCTGGACAGCGAGGCCTACAAGGATCCGCGCCCAACGACAATGTGCCAATTACGACGCCGACTTCACCGTGCATGGAGGGAGATACCTCAGAAACATTTGATTTCTTTGATTCATTCAATGCCAAATAGAATTAAAAATGTATTGAAAAACAAAGGTGGACTGTCTGGTTATTAAAAACATATAAACTTGTATATGAGTTGTTTATAAATAATTTTAGGCATGCTGTAAGTCATGGAACGAACTTTCTTAACACCCTTTATATATATAAAAACAATACAAATGTTTTAATTTTAATTTAAATTGTCGATAAATTTTCCTAATTCCCTCCCCAAAAGCCATTTTCCAAAAATGCTGATAAATCTCCCTGCAATCCATCAATTATGTATGTCTGAAACATAATAAAACAATGAAACAAAATATCAGTTATTTCATTTTCCATTTTATAAAGGTGCTTCAAATTGTAAATGTAAATTTTTTTTTTTTTAATTTCAAATTCCATAATTCAATCAATAATAAAAAAAAGTTTTGCCTTGGTTTTTGGGGTTTTTTTTTTCAACATTAAATCATAGTTTTAGTATTTAAAATTATTTTCCCTTGAAATCCAAGGATACTTTGTCCCAAATTTAGTTGAAAGTGGCTAAATGGTTCTGAAGAAGTAAACATAAAAAAAATTATCAGCTACAACAGGCGACCAACAAATTTTGTTCAGAAGTCCACTTCTACCTATAGATCAAGTGAGCTAAAACAGTTAAAATGAAATATATCTTTGCAGCTAGAGGAAACTACGATTTACCCGTTTAACTGGTGATTTCTGTTTGTTTCCTGCTGGTTCTTTCTCTAACGTTGCAGATGCTACTTGTGCCAAGACATCCAATGACATGTAAGAGGAACTATCTTCATCCTCAGTTTCAATCTTGATTTTCCTTTGCCTGAGAGTCCTGTCTGACCCTGTTAACATGTACAATGATTTTCATTTCAAAAAGCATAGGTGTTCAAACATTTTAATCAGTGCATTATTTTCTACAATCTCACAACCAAAAACAGAAAAATACTGTACTGGCATATGAATCAGTTTACATTTCTGTACTTAGGGATCAACATTAACCATTGTCCGAATGCTCCAGGCAAGTAAAACCCAGTTTGGACATGTGAATCTCAATAAACACTTGCCTGATCAGACAAGTAATAATGTGATTACAGAAAAATATCTATATCTCGAGTATGGGTTATTTTGAATATGCTGCTTATGTTTAACTCTGTTGTTGGTGCAGACTGTTTTCTCTGAATGAATGATTTATAAAACTCCTGATATCTTGAACACAGTAGTCTTA
Organism: Ostrea denselamellosa; assembly: GCA_024699665.1. Lineage (NCBI taxonomy): Eukaryota > Metazoa > Mollusca > Bivalvia > Ostreida > Ostreidae > Ostrea > Ostrea denselamellosa. Next base: position 2,260,679 of record JAMZEH010000014.1, read on the forward strand.
AAATACCCCCGCTTGTGTTGAAGTGTCTTCAAGGTCCCAAGCCCAAATTTCATCTTGGTTATCTTGAAGTGCAGTCCATTTTCTGGTTTGCTAACTATACCTGATCTCTTTACTTCACAAATTCTCACCCACAGCTATTCACACCAGTTTTAACTGGAAATTGCTAAGTAACCACAACCCTATGCATGGTTTCTATATCCAGGTAACTGGTATAACAGCTTGGGTATTCAATGCATTCTTCACACATAAAATGGGTAAATAAATGGCCAATTATACTAAATTCCACTGGATACTAATCTTAGTGTTTTAATGATGTGCACTCAATTAACAAGTGTAATTATACTAAATTCCACTGGATATTAACCTTAGTGTTTTAATGATGTGCACTAAATTAACAAGTGTGATAAACAGAGATTTTCAAAGTGCACTTGAAGTTAATAATTATAAAAAAGAGAGTGTATTAAATAATTTACACTTTGTCATTAACATGAAAAATAGAGAAAACATGGTTCAAGGTGAACTAAAATTAAACAATTACAATGACAGTTGCCTCTGAAAAGAGGCACACAAAAAATCAATCAAAAATCATCAACACAGTAATGACAACTTTCCACCCCCTGGCATGAAACAAAGCTTCAAGCAATTGCTGAGGTACAGACAGTACATTGTATAATATTTAAAACATTGTTGATGTAGTCTTATATAAAACATTGTTGATGTAGTCTTATATATATATATATATATATATATATATATATATATATATATATTTTTTCTTTCTTACAGGATTAAGTTATTTACCTATAATGCAATAGCAATATCCCATTCAAGCTTCATAAATACTGTAAGAGCAAGATCTGTTCGGTTATTACATTTTAGATACAAACTTTACATATAATGGAATATCTAGGGGGGTGGGGGTGGAAAATGCTCTTATTTTAATTACTATAATAATTTTAATTAACTACTGGGATAACAACATGATTATTATTTATAGTGCAAGTGTTATGCCTCTCAAATGAATAAATATAGAAACATTAAGGAAGTTACTAAAAATGAAATAAGAAAACAAGTTTGGATATCTTGAATCCCTGGATTTTGTCAAAGTCCCTTGGACTTTAAGATACAGATATTTTACTGCATTTCTGCTTGATAAATATTAAGGAATAACGTCCAACTCAATATATTTTTGTTTTCTTTACAAAATCATCTTTTTTATTTATTTATTTTTTTTTTTTTTTACCAGTGAAGGCCAATTCTAGTGGATCGTACTCTTATCTTATCCTATCAGTAAGTCACTCTCAGTAACATAAACCATTACTTATGAGTTATTTAATCATATTTGTTAGAAAATGGTAGCATCATATCCATCTCTCTAAGTATTTTAGTGAGGAAAACACTTGGAAAAAAGACAATAAAAGGAAATGCAATGTTGAAAATGAAAATAAATCTCGATTAAAAGAAAGAACACAAGTCTCAGTAAGCATGAATATTCTAATTTACAGGTTTAATTGACACTGAAAGCAGTATGATCTGCAACTTGTGTCAGAAATTCAGCATTACACCTGCAATCACCAGCACTTTGTATTTTTCTTACCAGTAATGCAATTTACAGAACTGATAGCACCCACGCATATTTTTTTTTTTTTATTGTGTTATTAAATAGAAACATATGTTATACTTTTGAAACATTTTGTTCTTTTCTTTAAATTGAAATAAAACATTGAGCACTTGTATAAAATACATGTGTCAATACTTCACTGCAAGTTACATCCTTTGCTATTTTGAGGTGAAAAGTTCTATTTCCTTATGTTGTCCTTGGTAATTTTCTTAGCTATGACTTTTGACATTTGTTATTTTTTCAACAATTTCAGTCAACTACATTAGTACAATAATGTGACTTGTATGCTATAATTCACAGGTGTAACCTCTTTCATAAGCGAAAACTTGAAATAAGGAAAACTAAAGAAAACTTGGGCTATTCAGCACTTGACATTTTGCTGACCCCACAGATATAATTAAAATTACTGGTTGATAGGTGTATTAGAGTCAACAAAATTTCAGACAACAGTTTTTCATTTGGACAGATGAAAGTTCGAGTTCACTCTTCCAAAGGGCATGCTAGATAAATAGTTAAAGTCTAACCCTGGTGCATTATTTTTCTTAGCAAAAAACAATATAAATCATTCATCATTAAAACACAATGCTGCCTCACCATTTCAGGTCATTTCCAATGGATTTTTTAAATGGTTTTCTTTCTATATAGTTTTCTACAACTCTGGTTTAAGAGTTTTTGAAAAAAAAAAAAAGAAAGAAAATCACCTAAATTTCACTTTTAAATAATTGTGTGCAAATAGATTAAATATGCAGCTTTCAACAAACACAGCTTTGAAGTTGCATACTTTGTAGTTGCAAATCAAACTATTGCAACAGGACAAAGCTACAAAGTCATTCATTTCAAAAACCTTGAATTTACAGCTAAACTTTTTCCGTGCATGATTCAGGTGTTCTGTTACCAAAAATTCAACTTGCTCCCTTAAGATTTTAATACTGATCAAAGAATTTCTAACATATTTCCCCACATAAAACATCCAGTCAGACCCCATTTGAACTGAAAATGTGGTGCATCAAATACGTTCGAGTCTTTAACATAGATTAGGTAACCAGTTAATTCTGCAGCAAATTTTATAAAAACTAACACAGTAATTTTAATTTAATTACAAATTTTCTATATTTTTAACTTTGTGTACATGGATAATTCTCAGTTTTATAAATTATTCCAGAAACCTCGTTAAGCATAATACTTTCAAATAATTAAATTTAACAACAACAAAATTTAAAATATAAATTCATTGGCAATCACTATGCTTTACATTCAAACTCAAAAGATTGGTCAAGGGTTTGAGTGTCATTACAGTGTGTGCAAGAGTCCAGTACTGTACGGTGTGGAAATAATTTCAAACCATATGATTACTTAATTTACAGAAATAATTAAAGATACCACGATTGTGTCATTTCTGATTTTTATTCTGTCATTATAAGAACCTTTTTTTTATTCGAGTAATTTCATTTCCATTTATTCTATCAAAATTGACTTTCTATTTATAGACAATGTAAATTGATTTCTTGCCGCCATTTTGAAAGCGTCTGCCATGCCGATTAAAAGTTTCTGCCATAAAGATTGAAATTACGCTGCTAAAACTGACATTAATTGAAATATTTAGAATGATTATCAAACAATTAAAGAAATACAGTAGCAACAGTATGTGTTATCTCTGTGTGATGTTAGAAGAACCGTCTGTATCAGATGTTAGGGTTACTGTGTTTTACAATAGCAGCCGACACAGGCAGCTCTTTGTTTACGTTTCAAAATCACATAAATATACCTGACCATCTTTAGGATATCTTTTAAATATTGGTCAAAGACCTCATATTCTACTACCTGGAGATACTGTCTTTTTAGATTTCTCTTTGGTCAACTTTTCTTTCTGTTTTGGTGTCGCCATTTTTCGCGCACCTTGCAACTCGTCTGCTAGATCCCACCACTTTCCCGAAAGTATTTTTCAAATTAAAAAATATATATATATTTCATGTGTCGATTCTACAAAAAACCATAATGAAAACATCTAAAGATAAAATCTATATAAGTTTTCAAAACTTATTATTATATCATTCAATTTGTCATATTACGACATTTTATTACGAGGTAAGCTTAGATAAGTCGTTCCTGGAAAGGGTCCGATACCAGACGGTCACCAGTGTTTCCGGCTCTCTATAATTTCGACCTCCAAACCAAAATATTGTAGGGCACTCAAATTGTGTGACCAAGATCAGGACATAAATATTTCATGTTTAAAATATTATGATGTATTTTGTGTCCGTACTGTAATAACCAACTTGTGAATAATCTTTTTATTTCAATAAATGTTGTAAGAATTGCTGTCCTGTTTAATTTCCGTCTCACTAATTCCTCTCGTACCAGAGATGCTCAGAAAAGCATCATTTGCACATTCGTTGTTTTGTCTATTTGTTTGCCCTTAGATACATTTCTTATCCGATTTTTATTAATTGTGAAGGAATTATGCTTTGTAAAAAAAAAAATATGACGCATTGAAAGGTCACCACAGAATGGAAATTTAAAAATGTTACTTTTCATACACAAGAGGTCAGTGTCACCATCTAACTTAAGCTCTGTAAAGTCTGCGTTTTAAAAGCTACACTTTTCATTCTGGAAAATTTTGTCAAACGTTCAAGTTCTGGTCTGGAACATGCAGAGTACATGGTACGAATTCAGTCCTACACAGACATTGTATCAGGATTCCTATTAGATTCTGAGGTTACATGTGAAGGTCTAGGTCGCTGCAATGTTAGTTTTATCCATTTGCAAGAATCTTTGCACACAGCACATAGCTTTTAATTAGTTATAATTGGTTTTTAAGGTACAGTTAAGATCAGTGTTACTTAACAAGGTAATTTGGAATTCTTTATGTGCAAGTAATTTAATTTATATCACGCTTTCAAAAATAAAACCTCTTAGACCCTTTTCACTACAATGCTTTTAAAAAGGAGTGTAATTTCATCGCAATTATAATTTCTTTGTAAACTGCCTTATGATATTTAGTTTGTATTCAATTAAATCAGAAGCACTTGCAAAGTAGCTGGAAGTAACCAAAAAAAGCCAGTACGTACAATATTTGACCCGACGTGACTCCTATATATGTAAACGGCCATGTCGAGCTTCACACCGTCCAAGTAAGTTAAGATCACCATGTGTGTGTGTGTGTTAACTTTTAAAATATACAGGAGCGTAAAATCTCATGTCTGAGATTTGAGAAAAAGGGGTAAAGGTATTTCTTGTGTTGTTTGTTGTTAAGAAATTACAGTCGGGAATTTTTCATTCATACTGACCTATGCATGGCGCTCTTGAAAAGCCGTAGTATGCATGGTAGTGGGTTCTTTATCGTGCCAGTCGCAGTTTTTAAGGTCACATATGTCTCTAGTCACATCCGAAAGACATCTGATGCTCGGCTATTGACGAACAGTCAACACGGACGCGGACGCAGCATGCAGCATTTGCTGTGTACACAGAGTTTTACAAAAAGAGAAAGAAAGAAAAAGGAGAGAAAGACATGTATACCTGGACCCCTTTCAGAAATTGCAATCTTCTGTTAAAGTCTTGTAAAACATTAGATTTGCGCTTGGTATTTAACACGAGTCGCATTGTCATTTAAATAACTCATTGTCCCGGTGTCAAAACTCAATGGAACGAATTGGTCTTGGTAATTTGTTTTTGTTGACGTCATCAATATTTGTGTGTTTACAAATACCTTGGTGAGACAACGCGAACAGCCATTAGGAATGTAAAAACAGAAAATTGTGACTGACAGGTAAAGGTTGGCATGACATGCTGCAAGTGAATGTCTACATATATGTATTGTGTTTCAGACACGAACCAATCTTTGATTTTTACAGAATTAGTTAGTGCTGACAGAATTTCGAAATAGATCACATAATTTGTATATTAAAAAAAAAATATGTGTATATATTCAGTGCTTTAATTTATATTGTTTTTATATCTGATCAACTTTGCATCCACTTTGCATATCAGACACTTTTAGGTATCTGGTGTTGTTGGAAGTTAGTGCTTTCTCTATCTATTTATTATTATCAGTCTCTCTTTTTTTCTGCTTTTTTGTTAGTGTTTTAAATATTTTCAATGTTCTACTTATTTAAAATTTTCCTTTAAATTTTAGACCAAATTAAGCTATCAAAATGCCCGAGAGTGTGCAGATCAAGGTGTGTGGGCGATGCTGTCCACTCACCCAAGAAGAAACTGCTAAGGGTGTGAAAACTGTAGTCAGGTCTGCTGGAGACAAAATGCTGATCGAATCTGGTGGAAAGGATCAATCTTTCTCATTGGATGGCGCATATTCAACTGATGTAAAAAATGAACAGATATACAAAGAACGATGTGAACCATATCTACAACGAGCACTGGAGGGATTCAATGTCAGCATTATTGCTCTGGGAGCAACAAATGCAGGAAAGACTTACTTAATGTCTGGGACAGACAGCGATCCCGGGATCGCACCATGCTTTATCAGAAATCTGTACCAAGCAATCGGAGAAAGGAGCAATAAAGAGTTCTTTATCACTGTGTCTTACTTGGAAGTTTTAGATGAGAAGATGGGTGATTTGTTGAACCCTCACATAAACCAAATGAAGATTAGGCATCACCCTCATAAAGGAATATTTGTTGAGGGTCTTTCAGAGATTGTGGTTCACAACTGGGAAGAAATGAATCAGCTTTATGAACAAGGAACTCGCGTTAGAAAAATGGGAGCAAGTGATATCAAAGCTAACCAGGCCAGGGCTCACTCAGTTTTCACTATCACAATTGAACAGCGAACCAGACAGTCCAGTAAAGTTGGCGTTAGATCTGTAGTATGTTTGGCAGATTTAGCAATGGGTGAAGTTGGTGGGACTGCAGATACACATACCATTGCTGGACTACAAGGCTTAATGAATGTACTAAGTGCACTGGGAGGTCCCAAAAAAGGAAGTACTGTACCATACAGAGATTCTATGATAACTCGAGTGCTTCAGGACTCCTTTGGTGGTAACACGGTTACCCTAATATTTGCAGTTGTCTCTCCTGTTGACAAGTCTCACAAAGAGTCTCTTACAACACTACAGTATGCTTCCTATGCAAAGGCTGGAAAAAATCATGTTAAAGCAAATCTGGATGAAACAGCAGAAATTATTGCTGATCTGCGAGAAGAAATTTCAAAGTTGCGAGATAAGATTGCATCAACTTCCTCACCAAGTAGAGATGATGTTCACAAGCTTGAAGATCTAGTACAAGATTTGCAAATAGCAAAGATGTCCACCTGGGCAGAGAGGGAAAAGCAATCTAAAAAATTTGAAGAAGAAAGAAAAGTTAATCTTGCAAACAAGGGAATTTTGGAATGGGTCATGGATAACATGAAAAAAGGAAACAAAGAACTTCAGGAAAAGATGTTGCTTCTCCAGAAAGAAAAAGATCTAGTTACTACCCAATATTCTGAAAAGAGACATACAGTGGATAGTTTGAATGAAGAGCTGCAGAAAAAGATTGCAGACTACTCCAAGTACCAGGACAGTGGAAAATTAACAGATTCTGAAACAAAGAAGAGAGTCACAGCCATCCATGAAATCAAAGAGAAACTGAAGAAAGAATCAGAGGCATTGAAGCAAATCAAGTCCCAGTTAAAGGATCTGGCAGAGAAGCAGAAGGAAGAACGAGATGAAGCAAAATCTCACATGTCTGCAATGAAAGGAAGTGCTGAACTACGTCAACAAGTGGAGAAAGAAGAGCGTTTAAAGGTGGAAAAGGAAAACCAGGCAATGATTGCAGATGAAATAGACAAGATGAAAACTGAACTGGAAACAGAAAAGTCCCACATTCAGTTGAAAGTGACTGAGAATAGATCTTTCAGTGCACAAGAGGTTTCACAATTAGAAATCCAGTTGGCAGAAATGAAACTAGAAAAGCCAGTCACAACCATGAAAATTCATCTCATAGAGCAGGAGAAGGATCGGCTGGTAAAAGAGCTTGATGCTGTTTACCAAGTGCATAAAGATGAGCTTGAATTTCAGAGGCTGCGTCACCTCGAAACCTTCAGAACGTACCGGGAGATGTTCGAGGAGCAGAAGGCAGCATTGGACCAGCGGTACAGACAACTTTTAGAGGAGGCTATCCAGGATGCTGTTTTCTTGTCAAGCAGGAATACTGAACTTCAAGATGAAAATCAAAGCTTAAGACAGCAAAATGCTGAAATGAGAGATTCCATAACTAAACTTGGTGGACGCCTTCCAAGTCAAATTTCATGACATGGTCCAAACCTTTATTTCTACAATAACAAATAAAGACATACATGTATCTTCAAATCCGAGCCCTTTTAGTCATCAGTCGTGTAACCATGATAATCTGCATGATTAGAACTGATGTGAAGCTAGACTATTAGTACATGTACTGGGTGTATCATATCATATTTAGAGACATACTTATTTGTACTATTATATGATTCTGATTCATTGTCTGTCTATGCCATATATGATAATGTTGTTCTAATATATTCCTGTAACTACAAATTTAATACTACATTTTCCATTTATATATGTAATCATGGTAATTAATATCAATTTATTTATGATTAGATGTGTAATCATTGAGGAAGGAAGGTATTGTCATAGTACTCAAGGACTTTCAAAATCCACTAATTATACAAACAATAATTTTCATAAAAAATTCCATTTCAATTCAGTTTACTCTGTCAGAGTATAATTTGGAAAATAGCCATGTTTCTGTTTAACTATTATTTCACACAAGATTAAGTCATTATTTTACTTTTTTTCATAGATTAAGTTATTGTATTTCAAAGCTGATGTTACTGTATATATCAGCATAAATGTTTTTTTGGAACTTTTAGAAATTATTGGCATGTATCCACTGATGAAATTGTTTTATTTTACAAATATATGTGTATAGTCTTGTTTTGATACTGTCAAAATTTGTTAACCAAGTGAATACTATACGTCCATTTGAACTTGGGGTTATCAAAGTGCAATGTATTTACAAGCAATTTATTGACTCTGCTTTTGTTCATATGAAAATATTTTTGTATATGAAATATCAATATTAATAAAATCATATATTATTTTTTTTTTTTTGGCTGTATTAATTAGTGCAGGGTATCTTCATTTTCAAGTGCATTGCTAACAAGAGGTCAATGGACCAAATAATCACCCAAGTCATAATCCTGCTGTTCTTTGTCCGAAGATTTTTACCCTCTTTAATCCCTTCACAAATTTTGACCCTATGTTATAACCCCAGCCAAGCCCCATGGGGTTATGATTTTACCAAAATTGAATTACCCATGGGGATGTTTCTATAGCAGTGTACCTGCCATTAAAAAAATATTTCCCCCATAGTTGTGTACCATGTAAAATTTGATTCCCACTTTTAGCCTCCACTTAACCCCAGGGTTCATATATGATTTAAAAAAATAATAAAGTCAACATATTTGAATATTTACATGAATTCGTGTGGTACTGCTAAGATTTTTTTTTTTTCAAATTTCCAACATATTCTTGTGTAAAACTTTGAATCCCTATTGAAGTCCAACCTTAGTCAAATATGAATTTACACTCAAATATGGAATGCTTGGTAATCAAAATTAACATGATTATACTCATGATCAGTGTTTTTGATAAAAAAAAATTTCAAAGATTATATGCATGTGAATATTTTGATCCCCTACTGAGGCATCATTTAAGATCCCCTCCCCCCCCCCCCCCCCCCCCCCCCCAGGGGGGCCACGATTTGAAGACTCTTCAATCCACAGTAGCTGAGATAGCTTGCATATTAATATGACTAATTCATGTCCCGTTGTTCTTGAGAATGAGATTTTTTCTTTGTATTATCAATATCCATACGTATACTCATTATTACACGCGTTATCTTATATGGGAATAGACATCCATAGCTTTGTATACGCATTATTACACGCGTTATCTTATATGGGAATAGACATCCATAGCTTTGTATACACATTATTACACGTGTTATCTTATATGGGAATAGACATCCATAGCTTTGAGGTACTCGCTGTAGTTTTCTTGCCAAACATAGGTTTATGTAAATTAAGTTACATGTGATTTTGTTTCATGTTCTCTCAAGAAGTTTTCACTCATACTGAGACATCACCAGCAGTAGGCAAAGTTCTGAACTATGTATGGCTGCACTTACGCCAAACGTGCGACTATGACACCTTGACTTTCAGAGACTCGCTTCTTAATGCCAAGCTTCTGCTCTTCGCCAAATACTTGCAGGATTCTGGGTTGACATGATAACAGAGAGACGCACAAATACTCAGTATTATACTGTTGTGTTGGTGTCAATCTACATAAAACTGCTTATACGGTTGCATTTGTATTGTCTGTGTTCCATGTGCAGTTACTGGTGAAGGGTGATCTTTGTTTAAATAGTGGGGTCTAGGAAGAGGAAGTTGCTTTGAGTCAGGGATGACCCTCGGTTTTTCCTTCCTTCATCTGCCTTCACATGACTTCTATGTCCACTTAACTGCATCGCTTACTGTTTCTCAAACACAGCATTGTAAACTTTTGTACAACAATACACACACACACACACACACAAATGTACCAATTCCGACTCCCAAGTGATGTTTAACTGTTCTGTTAGTGTTGTCATCATTGAGCATGGATTGCATATACTTCCAACCCTTCTTCGTTTCCTACCTACATATATCGTCAATACATCTCCAGCTCTACTTGCTCATTGAGAAGCAGACGATAGAGATCTACTGAAGATCTCCAAACTGCAAATAAGCAAATTAGGATCTTTTGTGTAGCTCTCAATCAGCCAAACAGATAGTCCATCAAACTGGGAACTTGATTTACTAGCAGATCTTTCTCTGAAGGAAGCGTTCATCTGTAAAACGTATCAAACTAGCCAGGATAGCGAGTGTGCAAGCCAATAATGCAACATGGATTCTAGGATTGCTATATTGTGTAATGGTTTGGGGTTCCAAATTTCTCTGTTAATCTGAATTCATGAAAAGTGGTTCAACTTACAACCATGTACTAAGTAACCTTGCTGCGTAAACCAGATACTCTGACATTACTGTACAAGTAAACAGGATACCTTGACAATGTGAAAGTAAACTAGATATCCCGACATTGTTAAAGAATACCCCATAACATATTTGACTTTTCTGTTAATGTTGATATCATTGAATATGGATTGATTCACTTCCCCCATAGTTCATTTCTTCAACTACACTATGTAATTAAGGTTTTGTGTTTGCATTTCCTTTTGCTGTTCTACCTTCTCTTTTATAACTGAACCCAGTGTTTCCCGGACAGTCGCGAAGTCTTCGTCCTAGGACATATTTATATCATGCCTCTGGCAACCATCCCTAGGTGCCTGTAACCATTGATGCTGTATGTTGCGTTTGGGGGAATGATTGGGTCTGTGAATCCAAGTTGTACTATATATCACTTGCCATCAATTCATACTTCATCTACGAAACAACACAACCGAAAGTCCAATTCGTCGTTGGTGACATAGTTTAAAGTCACTGGAACTGCTTGTTACTTTTCTTTTCTAGAAAATTATCTCCCATTAAATTTCTGTTCCCGACACATGGTATGTACTACATGCATAATACATTTATAGCAAAGAAAAGTTGTATTGTCTATCCTCGTAAGAATTCTTTGTCCGTCTCTATCATTTATGAGCAATATTCCTGAACATATCTTATGACTAAGAAGGCGAAAAACACCACAACTTCCTAAGCAGGAACAAGAAGAAAAAGCACTGCAGTATCACTAGCATGATGGAACAACCGCATGCACCTAGAGAGCTTCCAATCCAGACGGCAAGTAGCTCGTGTTACCATGATACACCGCACTGTCATTAACATCATCTAGACACCATCCATCCCTCTACAGCCTGCAGGAACATCAACAAGAGGGCATACAAAAGGATTCCTACAACCTTTCTGTCACATCAAAAGTTGCCAAGACTCATTTCCCCCTGCTACTATTCCCCTTTGGAACCCCTTGCCACAGTACGTTGTGGACACCGATTACATCAGACTTTCAAAGTTAGAATTAGCAAACAAATGACACTATGAATAGAGACAATTTTTAACCAATTTTAAGGAAGTTAGCTCCTGAACAGGATGCTATAACTTTGTATGTACTAGTTCAATACTGATTTCATAGGTCCAAACGTATTACATATCTTTTATTTAACCCTATCCAGTTGAAAAATTTTGTGTCAATTAAAATTTTGAAAGGGTTTGGCAGGGAGTACGTTTTGTGGTGGAAGGATTGTTCAATTAAAATGTTGTTAAATCTGCATGATGTTTATGCAATGTATCATCAAGTTTTATACGTTTATACTTGTATTTTAGGTTTATAATTAATGATACAAGTAGCTAATTGCGATTTGAAATTAATTCAAATGCTGTAATTTATTAATTTGGTTGATATATTTCCCCAAAACACATATTCTTTAAAGAGTCTAAATTAATTTACCTGAAATTTTGTATAAAGATCAGTATTTTGGACAATAATGCAATTGAATCTATAACCCCCACATTTTTAAGTTCCATTTTAAATTTTAAGATATGACTTTGTAATTTATGTGCAATTTTAGAAATTGACATTACTCCTATTGTGTTCTTTTAAACTCGCAAATTCAATATCATGAATTTTTCAGTATATTAAGTGCAAAGAGCTAATTATTTCCTACCTACTTGTGTTAAACTTTTTAAATATCTGAATTGTTAGAAGACGATTATCTATTTTATGTAATGATTGACTTGTGTTGCTTATGTTGTGTTGACTTCAACAGACAAATCGAGTTTAACGAATAAATGCTTCGTAACCGGGAGATCGTGAGTTTGAGCCCCGCTTGTGCCATGGCCGCGTCAAACCTAGGACGCAAAAATAGGTTGTGATTGGTCCTTTGCCAAACGCTCGGCATTTAGAAGTGAGAACCACAGGTCTTTCGGATATGACCTTAAAAACGGAGGTCCCGTGTCACGGTAGGCGTTGACATGTTAAAGAATTCTCACTGCTACGGCCCTGAGCGCTAAGCATAGGTCTAAATTTGTGGTTCTTCACCTACAGCTGGTGACGTCTCAATATGAGTGAAAAATTCTCGACGGGACGTAAAAAACAAACAAACAAAAGGAATAAATCCTACGTGCAAAAAGGTCAAGCTTAAAACACTTAGCTCCCTAACAGGCACTATGACCCCAGTTTTTCTTTTTAATTTCCTAATTCTCTTTCGATGTAGAAATCAAAAATACATATACCAAACAGCTGTCAATACTACAAAACTCAGGTGAAAACATCTTTAGTCACAAGGTCCCATTTCAACCTTTTATCCATGTACGACTATGCTCCGGATGAAGCCAAGTATATTACCGGAAGTTTATGAAGAGCCAAGTTATCTTAAATTCAAATAATTAAAGATATCTTTAATTAGTTGAAGATACAATCAGTTCAATATATTAATGTGTTTCTCTCATTAGTTGAATTAATGCGCGCATCAATTCAATTGACGAGAGAAATAATTGATTTGATGCGCGCACCAATTCAGTTATTGCTATCATTAATTCAACTGATGCGCGCACTAATTCAATTAACGAGAGCAACAATTGAATTGAAGCGTTCATCAATTCAGTTATTGCTCTCATCAACTCAATTGATGAGAGCATCAATGTTGTGGAAATATTACTCGCAAAAATTAATTTAGAGCTCGGTATAAATGATTTGATGATCTCTTTAATTCAGCTAAGGATGTATTTAATTTTGTACAAGGAAATAATTCGCGCATCAATTCTGTTATTAACTATCCGATTAAAGACGTCATTAATTCAACTGTGAATATGTTGAATCGAAGATATCTATAATTATATAGTTGCTCCGTCTAAAAGAATTATTGTGCACATCATATGAATCAGTGATATCAATTGAAGAGAGCAATAATTCAATTATTTCTCGCATTAATTGAATTGATGCGCGCATTAATTAAATAATTGCTCTCTTCGGTTGAATTGTGGCGCGCTTTCAATTTAGAGCTGTTGATATCATCAATTCATTGGAAGAGAGCAACAATTCAGTGATAGCGCGAATTAGTTCAGCAGAATAATTAATGCTATCATCAATTCAATTAACGTGCGCAATAATTCAGAATTGAAGGTATCATTCATTATTTGAAGATACCTTCAATTGAATTGTTGCGGGCATCAAATGAACTGATGATATCTTCAAATAATTGGAGTTTATGTTAATTTGGCGCTACATAAAAGTTTGGCACACACGTTATTAATACCCACTTTGTCTCCAAGATCGTTACTCTTGCCTAGTGCTGATGCCATTAATATACGAGATATTCAACTTCATATCGAAACGTACAACAGAGCGGCTTAGGTGTCAGACACGTAACAATGTTGATGTTGGAGCTTTCATAGATCATTTGTCGTGAATCTAATCCAAAGCAAAAGCGACTTAATGTTCATAATATTTTTTAAAAATAATGATTTTTTAAAGTAAATTTAGAGAAATAAGATTTTCAAATACAACCTAAAAACGTTTTTTTTTCTTTCTAAAACCCGCAAGTATGGCGTGAAAGAGCGCTTTCCAAAACTATTGGGTCTATTGCCGACTGATCCAGTCCACAAAGTAAGTAGTTTTACCTGTGTGTATAGTATATCTAAGCAGTGTCCCCTACCTTTTTCTTACCCCCCCCCCCCCCCGCCTTTAATTAACTTCTTTGTCCTGAAGAAGAAGGAATATGTCGTGTCTGAAACTTAGTGACGGATTTAGAGTCCCCGTTTTCACCATTAATTGACAAAATAATGTGAGTAAAATGGTTGAGTATTTTGGCTAATACTTGACTTTCACATATATCCCCCTCCCCAGAAGTCTGTAAATTGTCATTCGCGACAATGCACCAGATGGTGGTATGCGGAAACTGTGACATTTTTTATTGTTGGTGTTGAATGGTTCCATTACTGATATACAAGTAATTAATCTTCTCTTGACCTTGTATCTCTCTAATCGATCAGCTATCTCTAGATATAAGAGCACTATATCACAAACTCATCCTTATTGACACTTTTCTGGTACAGTAATTTGAATGTTAACCATGCGTGGAGGCCCAAGTTCGAAACCCGGTCTGGTCCGTTGCATTTTCTCATTTCCTGTTACACGTTTGCTGGAAGAAAGAAAAATACTTAAATTTTTGTTGACTCGGTAATGAACAGGTGTATGAAAATACTTCTAGGAACCAAAACGACTAGATTTAGTAAATGTGATTTCTTTCGTTTGAGGAACGAATTAGACAGAAATCAAATTCTACTTGGTAATAATAATGAATGGAATTTTTTAAAGTTTTCAGTTCAAATACCTTTTCAGGTATGTTCAATCATGCGGTTCACTAGAACCGGTTTCAATAGAGTACAAAGTCAAATCAGTTTAGGACGACACGTTCAGCTGGTAACATGCCTAAATTTATGGAAATTTTATTCTTTTTCTTGTGTGGTAAATTATATTATATACTACTCAAAGTTTGATAAGGATCATATTTTTCAGCACTTGTAAAACTTTCAACAAAGGTGAATGACAACCAACACAGAGTGATTTATGTTCAGAAATGTTTACTTCAAGAAATTGTGACAGAAAAATTTGGCAAACATGACATTTCATCGCATATTCCTAAGGTAAAGGGAGAGTACCCTGAAAAGCATGGTAATTTCATGATCACGGAATTGTTTAAACTCTGCACATTCCATTTCACACTGCACAAACAAGTGTCAATAGCGGGTATGGCCTCCGTTAGCTCCAATGACAGCTTGGCAACGTCGTCTCCTGCTTCCAACGAGGTTTTGAATGGACGCAAGAGAGATATTGTTCCATTCTTGGATCAGAACATTTTCAAGTTCCTGGAGGGTGGCTGGTTGTACAGGACGACGTGAAATCGCTACCTGAAGCATATTCCAGACATGCTCGATAAAGTTGAGGTCTGGAGAACGAGCTGGCCAGTCCATACGAACAATTGTCTCACGTTCCAGGTACTCGTCCACCACCCTAGCACGATGTGGACGTGCATTATCGTCCATGAGGATGAAGTCAGGACCAACAGCACCAGCATATGGTCTCACGTACACATCCAGGACTTCATCCCTGTAGCGCACTCCGGTTATCGTGCCTCGCCTTAGGACATGGAGATCAGTTTGTCCAGCTCGACTGATTCCTCCCCAAATCATCAACGACCCACCACCATATCTGTCATGTTCAGCAACATTAGCGTCCTGATATCGTTCTTCTGCCCTTCTCCACACTCGTGCACGACGATCTGTGAAGTCAACACAAAACCTCGACTCGTCTGTGAAAAGTACAGGGGCCCAATCAGCAACCCTCCAATTCACATGAGCCCTGGCCCAATTCAAACGATCTTGTCTGTGTCGCTGAGTAAGAGGGATGCAAATACAGGCTCTCCGGGAACGAAGACCACCTCCATGAAGACGATTACGCACAGTTTGCGTGGAAATGTTAACTCCAGTTGCATTCAGAAGATCATTTCTAAGCGCCGTCGCCGTTGCAAACCGATGACGTCGTGCTGAAATCAAGAGAAAACGGTCATCTTGCTGCGTGGTGGACCTTTCTCTGCCGCCCCCATGTCGATGAGAAGCTGAACCATGAGCTTGATACCGGTTCCAAGCTCTGCAAACAACGCTCTGACTGACACCCAATAGCTCTGCAACGTGACGTTGTCTTGCACCATTTTCGAGCATTCCTATGCATCTGGCCAATTCTTCAATAGTCAAACGACGTCTTTGACGTTGTGGAGGCATTTTCATAGAGTAACAGTGACTTAAACGAGGTCAGATGTAAAGACAATGGCCAAATTCAAATCAACGACAAGCACTCAGAAATGTGAATAATGTGGGTACCATGCTTCACGTGCTACTCATGATCACTGCAGCATGCATTTCCCTACCTAACCTGTGTTTTGAGGCTCAAGAGGGGTCAGTCCAACACTATGATGAAATTTGCGTGTCTTATCAATTCATATATTGATTTTATAATGTAAGAACTATATGATCCTTATCAAACTTTGAGTAGTATATATGTATAATAAAGCTGCTACGTGTCGTTGCTAGCCCATTTAATGTGTTATGTTGATTTATCACTGATCTTGCATCAGGAATGAATGAGTTTCAATGTAGAATCGCTATTAAAATCCATCCGTGACGTCATTCTTTTGTTCGAACGCTCCATTGCTTTTCGGGAATGGAGAGGTTCAAACAACAAAGGAATTACTTAGTATTCTGTGCACTTTAATTTCATTTTGTTCTATTATCCCTAACTACCCCCTTTCCATGTGAAATTTATAAGAACGAAACGCAAAATATATCAAAGTATTACGAAATATAACTACACACACTAGGATTCAAACACGCACCTGCGTGATTCTCCATTTTAAAGACAGACGTTCTAGTTACTGAGTCACTTGGACAGTTGACTGAAAGGCAAAATATTTAAAAAAAACCCAGTATCTTAACATACTCCTATGCCTCATATATGAAGGGGAAAAAAGGTAAAGAAAAACATTCAATTATTGATAATATGTATCTACTATAAAAATACAAAATTTTAAAAATGTTTCCCTAGTAAAGGTGGATTTTAAGTGGGTCAATATACTCTTATTGCTACATTCCTTAAAAGCCCCTTTGGGGCCTCGGCTCCATTACTTTTAAGGTAGGTCCACCCTAATGTGACTTAGTAATATTAATGGTTAAAAGTGGGAAAAGTGTAATAATTTCAACTCAACATAGCTTAATTTCATGAATAACCAAATAAAATGTATATGTTGCCAACTTTTTTAAGAAGTCAGACATGTATACAAAACAGAAGTATATGTCAACACCAGAAAATAGCACATTTTCGTAAAACAAATAATAAAAATACATAAATACTTGCTAACATGACAATCTTTTTTAATGCCAACAGTTTAGAAAAAATGCTAAATTGGAAGTATGTTTAAATTATTTGTATATATTAGGGAAATCATCATATGATGTACACACTGTAAGAGTTATTGCCCTTGATAACATTTTTAAAATTATAAATAATTGAATATCTATAGGAAATATCAACTTTTTCATTATTGATAGTTTACCAGATTTTTTCCTTTTATTCATGAGTAAAATTCCTCTGAAAGATGTATTTCTATCATATGCAAAGTTGAATTTAATAAAGATTTTTGCGAAACCTATGACATCTCAGGAGGATCGCTCCACCTTAAGGAATGGAGCAATACTCGTACATTAACCCTTACTTAAAACTATTAGCGGGTTGTAAATGATCGAATGGTTTGAACGCTCACTCCGCAATTTGAAGGTCTTGGGTTCGATTCTCGACAACGCCGCAACAAACCTTCCGGTAAAATTAAAATCATGGGTAGGTGTTGGCACTATGCATAGGTCAAAAATTGTGGTACAACTGGTGACATCTTTGTATGCAAGTGAAAATTCTCAAATGGGGCGTAAAACAACAAACAATAACCCTTAAAAAATTACGAAGTTACAAAACGACTGAGGACCAAACTGGTCGGAGGCTGAAACGACAGTAAATCATGTTATTGTCACGTGATCGTTATGCACTCTCATGGTCAATGTATAGTATAGACTAATAGAGATACATGATGTCGAACGGAATTGAAGTTAGTATTTAGTTATATATTCACTTACATTTATTGCAGTTTATTTATTTTTCAAAGCTTACCGACTTTGGTCGTGGCGGTTGTTTGACAGACTATAGGCCCAATCGACATTCAATATTATTGTCATGAAGTTTATGTTGATGAGGAAACATGGTGGTGTGCACAGTCCTGATTTGATATAAACCTTCTGTTATCTAACGTTTCAACATTCTTAATCCCCGTAGATCGGATGTTTGTTTTAGGTTATATCATGCACTATGAAGTTAAACATGGAATTAGTTTTTATTCTTTAAAAAATATTTTAAAAACATACTGATTATTGAGCATTAAAATTCTGCGCTGCTTAATTAAGCTGTTAATTAAGTGCCGAAATATCCTTTTAAAAGTTCAATATACAGCTGCAAGAAACGAACGTGAATGTAGGAGTGGATCCACCTTTTTTCAATGAATATAAATGAGGGACATAAATGATTAATTAAAATCTACTGTACATATTTGGTAACAGTTTGGTTAGTGACTCATATTTGAAAGATTCTGGAAAGCACATTAGTTTAAGAACGTAACCGACAAATTAACCATTGACTAAGGCAAAGTAACTGCAACTTTATCATCTTTCAATACTGCATAAGATTTTCTACTTTTTGTCACAGTTTATATGATTTCCTCAGACTGCATTACTGTGGAACTGATTCAGTCTTGCAGTTTCAAGGTTTGTGATAGATCTGTCTGTAAACGAGATCCGTAGGAATATCTGTTAAACAGAAAAGGAGAGTGATTCAGGCATGGCAATGGGCAACTGATTCCACCCCTTCAGATCCTACATCAGAAACCTTGATACAAGACCAAAAGACTATCTGGTGTTGTGATAAAAGTCACTGTTGTTGGATCTGGGGATTTTGGATTGGAGTCCTACCTTCAACACACTCCCTTTCCTCTTACATATCCAAACATTTAGGGGGGCCTCCGTGGTCGAGTGGTTATAGCATTGCGCTCAAAATCACAAGGCCTCTCACCTCTAGTCGGCGCGGGTTCGAATCTTGGTCGCGCCGATATATGTGAGAAAGTTTGCCAATTTACTATTGGAATGTCGGTGGTCTCTTCCCGGGTACATTGTATCTGGGTTCTCTCCTCCACCAATAAAAACTGGACGCCACCAGATAACTGAAAAATTGTTGAGTATGGTGGAAAACAACAATCAATCATCCAAACATTTAAATGATTTTGACATTTCATGACCTGACTCCAAAAACTTGTGACACTCTGCAGCTTTATTGCATTCCCATAACTTGTACTTGCTGAAAGTCAAGATGAAAATATAAAGTTTTTGATGAAATCAACCTTATATCAAGCCAAGTGAGACGAAATTCACCTAAACTGGATACAATAATACTCAACAGATTGCCATATAGATCTTCAATTTTATGGAATATGCTTAAATTAGTATACATTGATTCAAAGGATAAAACATAATTTATGTACAACTAACATAATCATAAATTTATAGCATTATATACAATTTTCTTTCATATACATGTAACAAATGCAAGTTTGTCACATCCTCATAGCATGATGTTCAAAATTAATTATGTTTCTAATTGACCTCATTGGAAATAAAAGAGTTTGAAGCTTTTCTAGGTCAAGAGTCATTTTAATGTGTTTTTTTATTTCAGATTGTAATTACATTATATATGTATTTGTTTTTCTCTGATCATGGAGTGTTTCTTAGATAATAATATCTAGCAAATGTGTGTGTTCTTACATAAGTATATTGTAGATAAATGTAATTTAAAATGGTGATGGGAATGTGAAACAAACTTTTGAGCTAGCATTTACCCTACTAGTGTACTAGCATTCAAGTTGTTACCTGTCAACATGGAATGTATACAGCTCATAGTATTATCCAGTACTTTTAGTCACAGCATCATTTGATTTTTACACAGCAGCTGTCAGGTCACATGATCAGAGCTAAACAAATTCAGACAAAATTCAGGTGGCTAAAAGGATTAATAAATTTGAAACTAGATTGGAGTGGCCAATTAGCTTTTACTTGACTTGTAGTTTAATCCCCACTCACAGGTGTTGTATTAGTATTTGTTATTCTTTACCAGACAGATTTGTGGCCAATTAATCACATTATGAGCCATTTAGATTAGATTAGGTGGAGTTCATGAAATGACACAAATATCTATTCATGAATTCGTAATACAGACTACACCAAAATTTCAGGATATTAAATATTCGATGAGGTCTGGAGTCTGACGTAAGCCAGGAAGAAAGCAATACCTCTGTACAAAAGCAGTTTTCCTGTTTGATAAGAAAACAATGTCTTTCCTCATGGTGGGACTTCCTATATATACTGTGATAAGGAATACCAATACCTTTACTCTGCAGTGTTATTTAGCTACCAAATGAAACTTATAAAAAAGAGATATGAAATGATGTCTTTCCTCATGATGGGACTTCCTACATATACTGTGATAAGGAATACCACAGTGTTATTTAGCTACCAATTGAAACTTCTAAAAAAGGGATGTGAAATGATTCATAACTATGTAAATGTCAAAAAGTTTCCTTATATTTATTTATCAATGAATATTCAAGTCCTTTAAATTGTAGAACTTATATTTTTATGTTGAATATGTTCTGGCAAATTGATGTTGAACAACAATTGTGCTAAAAAGAGTATGCAGGTAATATTAATGGGACAACAATTTCCCAGTATGTGAAGAAGTCCATGAGGGGTACTTGTTCTTTTCAGATGAAATAGTAGGGGATTGAGGGGTAGGGGGGGACTTACAGTTACAGGACCAGTAATCGCATATTGTTTTTTAAAAATTCTATTGATTTACTTCCTTGGCTAGACTTCCGTGATGTCCTTCTCTGTCAAGAGGGTACAGAGAGCTACTTAGACAGCGATGAAGTGTTGTATATTGTCACAGAACCAAAACTTCAGCAGATAAAGACTGAAAGGAAGGAAATTATTTTGGGATATTTTCTACATTGTGGTACCATTGTGTATAGTTGAGGTTAGAGCTTTTCCTTGTCACATGTCATTGTCTGTAGAATTTCTTATTGGAAGCAATTGATCAAAAGTTAAATCAAGTCTATTATCAATTTTTTCAGGGAAAAGATTTTTTTCATGTGTTAAAGATATATGATTTGATGTTCATTGTCAGAAAATATACCCAGTGTTTAATTGAGTTTATATGTAATGTATCTGAAGTTTAGGTGCTTTAGGATGTGGTTAATATGATAAATAAGGTATGAATGGTAAATGCATAGGGTGTGTGTTGTGATTTATGGATACAAGAAGAAATTTTGAAACTTGATTTTGAAATACTCACTAATAAAGCCTTCAGAATCCCATTTCAAAATACCCACTCACAGAGTAAAATAGTCTTTGTAATCTTAATTCTAAATACCCATTAAAACTGTGTTTAAAATGTCTGTTTAGTATCAGTTTTGGAATCTTTGTTTAGTACCAGTTTTTGTAATCTTTATTTAGTACCAGTTTTTGTAATCTTTGTTTAGTACCAGTTTTTGTAATCTTTATTTAGTACCAGTTTTTGTAATCTTTGTTTAGTACCAGTTTTTGTAATCTTTGTTTAGTACCAGTGTTTTGGATGTTTATTTTGTACCAGTGTTTGTAATATGTCTTAGTATCAGCGTTTCTAATCTGCTTTAGTACCAGTGTTTGTAATCTTTATTTAGTACCAGTGTTTAGAATCTTTGTTTTATGCCAGTATTTGGAATCTTTGTTTAGTACCAGTGTTAGAATCTTTGTTTAGTACCAGTGTTTGGAATCTTTGTTTAGTACCAGTGTTTGGAATCTTTGTTTAGTACCGGTGTTAGAATCTGTATTTAGTACCAGTGTTAGGAATCTGTATTTAGTTCCAGTGTTTGTAATCTGTATTTAGTTCCAGTGTTTTGAAATCTTTCCTTAGTTCCAATGTTGAGGATCTTTATTTATAAGCCATTTTGTTTCAGATGATGTAAGAATGAGTGTGTGGAAGCGCTTACAAAGGGTTGGGAAGGATGCCTCCAAATTCCAGTTTACTGCCTCGTACCAGGAACTTGAGGTCGAATGTACCAAAAAATGGTGGGTCAAAACACTAGAAATTGATAAAACTGAGACATAATTAAATAAATTTTAAAGTACTAATAAATGATGATGTAATTTTTAAGAGGTTGTTTCCTATGGTACAATGTAATTTTATCCCCCTCCCCCCCAGAAAAAATAGTAATAATAACAAAATAATTCATAGCAGGATCTGCCCATTACACTTCAAAAGATATTTACGAGGCATAGGGAAGATATTTTAAAATGTTTGAAGCATTATTTGTTGAATTTTGAATGTAATAGGAAATGATACTGATGTTAACAGATTTTCCATGTTTCAAGTACACTTATGATATAAAGATGGGTTACATTATTTATGTGTGACTGTATTATTTCATTCTTTACACACTTTTAGCAATTGACTGACTTGACTACAACAGCAGTATATTGACCTTTTCTGCTTAATTTACTGACAGGTACTACCATTATTCACCAGTGACATTTGATACCCTTGTCTGCATTTGACATGGGAGTGTTGATGTTACTGAATATTTGCTTGAAATACTCCTTGTAACACCCATTAACACTCATTAAACAGTGTTAAAACCAGTGTCTTAAAAGTGAAACCACCTCATAAGGCCAAAACAAATTATTCAATAGTTTCTCAGACACTGCTGCATCTGTTGAAAAAGTCCCGAATGGAATCCCCCCCCCCACCCCACCCCACCCCACCCCACCCCCCACACACACACTTTTATGTAAACCTGTTTTGTTACAGATTTTTACATAAAACTTTCAGAAAGTTTTAATAAAATTGTAAGTGTATTTTGATCAAATAATTACTGAATGCATACTTACTCATTTATGTGCAAGTGTTTAAGAATAATAGTATGCACTTAATAGTAAGCAGTGTGAAGGTATTTTTTTTTATAAATAAAAATTCCATTACTTATTCCATTACTAAACATGTGCATGAGAAAGAAAAGGTAACTCTTGTTACAGTCAACATAAAAAGGAAAGATAACTCATGCTAAACCAATTAAAAAAAAAAAAATACCTGCCTGTCTCATCAAAATTTTGAAATTTTTTCACCTCAGAAATTATTTATTAATTATTCTGAATTTTCAGAGGTTCTGGCTTTTTCAGCATAATATTATCACTGGTTGTATATATGCTGGCATGAAGAATTTGTTGGTTGAAAATTCTTAGTACAGGTTGTAAGTTTGTAATGTAAGGGTTATAGACACCTATTATTAACACAAAAGATGGATTTAAGTTTCAAATTTTCCCCAGTTTGACTGCGTCCATGAGGAGTATTAAACCCATTATTTCTCCACAGGCAACCTGATAAAGTGTGCATTGTATGGACGAGGAGAAACAGACGCAGATCAACAAGGGTATGTTACCATGGAAATTCACAGGAGCATAAATTGTGTTATTGCTGTGATTGCAAGTGTAACCAGTGAATTCAATGAAGTATACACGTTTCATAATTAATGACAACACTCAATTAAACCCACATGTACATTGTACTAAATTACTAAGTTCACTCAACTAAAATCCACACATACAGACTTAGATTTCCACATGCATGTTATACAGAATTGCTAATTACACTCAACTAAACCCACATATACATTGTACAGAATTCTAGAACACTCAGCTCATACGCACATCCTAATTTTTTGTTCAGTTACAGTTTAGCTGTATTTAGTACAGTGTTCAGTTATATTTGCACTATTAAATTTTTAAGATCTTTTATTGACTTGATTTACAGTGTTGATTTATGCATGAAAATTTTCATGAATGGTTGAACTAACCCTAATGAATATAATTAATGAAAACACAATGAAGACTAAATTTTTGCAAGTTCATAATTTGTTAAAAAATTTTAAAAAAAGATAAAAATAAAAATCTCATTAATAAAACTGTATTCATAGTAATGTACTGAAATGTAATAATTCTGTAGCTTCACACATGGGAGCCGACCATACGGAATCCCTACAAAGGTTTGGTCACATGGACTGTTCCCGAGAATGTGGAAATTCAGGTGACCTTGTTCCGAGATAATCAGCATGTGGAGTATGAAGACAAAGAGTGGATCTTCCAGATTGAAGATGTAGGTTACTTGGGAGTTTAAAGTTACAGCATTGGGTAGCAGTCACTAGAGTGAGGGCTTATGTGTGGTTTCTGTTTTCATGTTAAAACATACTATGTTGGCACTATTTTTTATTGTTCATTTTGCTTTCAGAGTGTATTTGTAAGGTATGACCATTAAACATTGATATTATTAAATAAGTGGATTACATTATATACAGCCTTTTTGCTACAATGTTTGACAAAAATGTATGGGGGTGGGGGTGCGGGGTTAGGTAGTAAAATAAAAATCCTTAAAAAATATGAACCACTGATTCTATAAAAAAATCATTCGTGTAATCTCTATATTTTTACCCCCCCCCCCTTTTTTTTTTTTTGCAAAGAGGAGGCATATTGTTTTGTACCTATTGGTCTGTAGCCCAGTCCTTTTTGTCTGCTTAATATCTAAAGTACCCTTTGCTTGATATTTACATGAACTTAGTACAGTGATTAGATGACCCCAATAGATTTTGAGGTCACAAGGTCAAGTGGCAATCCACTCTGGACATTTGAAAATATTGTCTGCTTACTATCCTGAGAACCCTTTCAAACTTGGTACCCTGATTGTACCTAAGGAGTAGATGACCCCTATTACTTTGAGGTCACAAGGCCAGAGGTTATGAATTAAATAATTGGAAATAGAAAGATATTTCTGCTCAATATCTTAGAACCTTTTGCTTGACAGACTTCAAACTTAATATACTAGTACATCCTAAGGAGTACATGGCCCCGAGTGACTTTAATGTCACAAGGTCAAAGTACTCTGGCCATAAGAAAATGTTTTCCACATAATATATTGTGAACCTAAAATGTTTCTGGTTTCACTTCAGTAATGTACAATTCATATTCAAAATCAAGTTGTGCAACTTATACAATAGAGTTATTTTGAAGCAGTCTCGTAGTGGACGGAGAAAGGTCCTGGCCACTGCACCAATTAACATAAAGGAATTTTCCTCCACTGTGCCCACCCAGCACACCATGAAGCTGACACTAAAACCTGCAACAAAGAAGATTGTCAGTGCCTCCATACAGTTTACCTTGTCTTGTCTGTTCCTCAGGGAAGGAAAGGCCACGTAAGGAAAATGGAGAAAATACTCAGTTTACAATCTGTAGTTTACAGTTAGTGTGCAAATGCTGCCATAAACAAGAAACTTATGCAAAATTAGGAATGTAAAAGACTCATCAAGAGAAATTTGAAGAGGATTTAATTAGAAGCATTCCATTAATAGTAGTTCTTCAAATGTTGCGAATCTGATCATTATGTATGATTTTTCTGAAATACCTGTATCACTTATTTATGATAATTATTTCTTATTATTATGATTTAATCTTCGACAGGGACGAAGACATGCAGTCTGTGGCCAGTCTCATGAGTATTGGCAAAACAGACATTGGGATTATGGAGGATGTGGAGGAAGAGTCCAGTAAGGAATTCTCAACACAACTCTCTGAGATCACCTCAGAACTCTCCAAACTCGAGCGTTCAAATGATGGTAATCCGTTTGGAAATCCTTTTGATGATGACCTTGACCTGGAATGTGATGATGGCTTCTGTGGTATCGTGTGCTTGGCTTTATTTATTTTTCTTTGCTGTCTTTCGTATGTAATATTCATTTCCAATTATAATTTATTTCATCGGTATTAGCATTGTCTTGAAGTCTCAGTCAAGATTTTATCTAATGCATGAATTATATGATATACCTTTTTTTCCATAAATTTTCATTTAAAACATTTTGCATTTGAGTCTGATTTGAGCTCTTTGACCTTTCAGAATGTTTCAGCCTTTCAAATTAACCTCAGAGTTTTGCTTGGACATTATAGTTTGTTTCATTATGTATGTGGACTGTATGAGCTGAGCTACTGTTGTTTAGTTTTACTTTCTTGTTAAAAACAAAAACTGATCTCAATTCTGGAATATTTCTTGTGATCTAACCTTTTTAACTTTCTCTGCTTTTCAGAACCTGTGATAAAGCAGAAACCAACTTCTCTAAACCCCTTTGATGACAGTGATGAGGAAGATGATAATGCCACTAACCCTTTTTTTGAGAACTCTACTTCTAGTGACTCTAAGAATGCTCTAAACACTAGTCAATCCTATAACCCCTTTGATTCTATGGACATTGTAGAACATGAGAAAAAAAGCAATACTCTTCCTGTTAAAAAGCGACGAGCCCCTCCCCCTCCATCTGTGAGAGCTAAAAGTGATATTTCTAACACAGAGAGACCTTTATACACAGGCACACCCCCGTCTTCTCCGGAGCAAGAAAGGAAGATCACAGAGAGGGCATTAACTCCACCCCCAGAGTCCCTGGATACCTCTGCAAGTTCCTCCCTCACAGCCAGTCCCTCTAAACAGTATGAAATCAACTTTGAGTTTAGTGTTACTAGTTGCAGTATATGATCGTGAATCAATGCATGTGTACTTCTAATAGCATTAACCAAATCTAGCATTTTTCATGCTGTAGCTTTCAGAGGATGAAGTATTTTTTCCTCGTTCTTAAATAGGTTACATGTACCAAGATTACTAGTAGTTGAATTATGATCAGCTAAGCAGACATGTTGAATTTTAAATGTGCCTGTCCATTGCATTTCTGTATTTTTGTAGTTTACTGCGAGATCCTTTAAACAAATGTAAGGGCCAAATGAAAGTTTCAAATTATTTTAGTATTTGCCACCTATAGCATGTAATGTTATTAGTAATTTAACATTGACCTTCAATATAGTCATCGAATTTTTTTCCTTCCATAATAAAATCTGTAACATTTTCTCATTATTGGAGGGAACAGGTCTACCTCCCTCCTCCTCCTTTCTGTTTCCGTCATTTCTCATTTCCCTTCCCTTCCTTTCTCTCCTCATTTTACTTTCTCATTTTCCCTCCCTTTTTTCTATCTTCCCTCTCCATTCCTCCATTCTCACACACCCTTCATCCGCCATTCCTCTTCAACCCCACATTAATTTAGCCCATCTCATGTTAAAAATGATTAAATAAGTGAAATTTTATGGGTACCAGTATGCTAATAAAGTATAGCAGATAATCCGAGAATCATACAATGATGCCAGTTATTCATTTCATGGCGTGTGAAATGGAGTATCACGAATCCTATTACTGTTCTGCTGTATGCAAAATTCAAAATGATAAACATACCATGGTGATTTAAATAATGGTTTTGGCAAGTTCTGATGATAGAAGATGCTTTAAAAAAAAAAACTGCACACTTTGAGAATGTTGGTGTCAAGTTATTATTATTATTATGTACCAAATTTCTTGAGCACTTTTTTCATGTATAAAACACGTTCAAAAGTACTTTACATCATAATAAAATGCCATATCATATTAAAAAAAAGTTGTAGTTAGAGAGTTACATGTCTGTATATCCATTTTCTTAGAAGATATTTAAACTTTTATGATAAACTAGGGAAGATCTACTGGTATATCCAATGTTTCTTTCAAATTTCAAATACACAATGATGAAATGCTGTATTTTCTCACAGACTGTCTCCACAGCATAATACAAGTGATATGAAAAGTGACAGAAAAGTATTAGAGCCTCTGGATATCAACCAGGTGACAGTCCTATTAGTATTTTCTAATGAAAAATTAAATCAGTAAAGGAAGTTGTAAATTGACTGTAGCTCTTCAGAACCCTTTGATATCTGTTAACAGATAGATAATCTTTTTAAACTGTAATAGAAAGTGCTGAAGATAACTTGTTTACATATTTCAAAACTTTTCAAAATTGAATGAATGTTCAATTGATAGTAACCATAAAACCTTTCAGATGGAGTCCCCAACACATGGCACAGATTCAACCAAAAGTCTTCTGGAATGGTGCAAAGAGGTCACCGCAGGTTACAAAGGGGTCAAGGTTACAAACTTGACAACATCCTGGAGAAATGGAATGGCTTTCTGTGCCATAATACATCACTTCAAGCCAGAGTTAATGTAAGTTTGGATATTCCAAAGTAAATATTGAACATACAATAAGATATTATTAGAGAGGAGTTCTGTGGATGTGGAAATGTAAATATAGTAAGCCATTCATTACGTACATATTTAATGAGAAATGCTGAGAAATGTATCATGTCTTTTTTTGTCCATACAGCAGATGTACATGTATGTTTGAGTATTGACTTTATACATTTGGAGAATTATTGTATATCCTATAATCTGTTGTTTTCAATCACTTTGTGCTAACTATTTTAGAAAAGATGAGTTTGTATGACACAATTTACCATATAGTAGGTTTTTTTTTCCATGGGTGTAAATTTTAGTGATTTTCTAGCTCAGAGGTATAATAATAAATTTAGCAGAATATATTTTGATGGATATGGAGTTCCAATACATAAAAATAAATAAGCAGTATAATGTTAAAAACTTATCTATGTAAAACGTTTTACTGTTATTAGAAACAACTATAGTTTATTCACCTTCCAAGCTGAATAGTGCTTCATGTGTACATTTGACATTAAAAAAAAAATCTAACTGCTATACAGAGTTATTTTTCCTGCGAAAATGCATACTGTGATTGCAGACACATTTGGATGCCAATTTCGCTATTAACAATTTGGTGGCATGAGACACCAAATTGCTAAAATAACCAAAATTATCATCCCAAGAAAAAAAAGATATATAGTAGTACCTTTGAAAATATTTGAAAGTTATGTTACATTGGACTATTCCATTTGAGAAATAAGAAGTACTGTTTTATGTGCATGAATTATGATATAGGTTGCGTATACCTGTACATTCATTTCACTGTTAATAAAAATGACCAAAAGGCCACCATATATAAAACTTTCAAATAAGTATTAATTTTCTTCAAGACACAAGTAAATATTATATAGTAATTTGTGCTTGATGAAATGCTTCTAAATTCTAGAGAATTTTGATGAGCAATATGTGGGTTATTATTGAAAGGTCAATTTTTCATTTGATAACAGAACTGCACTGTAATGTTTTGGATACAAGTTAACATTATTGTACTCTAAACAGAGATGGCAGATCAGATATTTGTGTGAGAAGCTCCAATAGTTGGTTTCAGTGCTTTAATGACTTTAAAAGTACTCATTAATTTTAATCATAGTTTACTTCTGATTCACTGTTAAGTTGTTCATAAATTGAAACATTTAATACCACGAGTCCGATCGAAAACGTACGGCGATCGTAGATTTGACATGGTCGTACCAACACTTTGGAATCAGCTTCCCGTAGAGCTTCAAACAGCCGCCAGTCTAAACATTTTTAAATCACAACTAAAAACTCATCTTTTTAGAAAGGCCTTTCTTTAAGTGTATTAATATCAACAGGATTTATAGTGCTTTAAAGTTTCTCACATTTTTATAGTTGGAGTTATAATTTTAAAATTATTATTTTTTTTTTTTGAATAATAAAATGTCCAATGTTAATTTGTCTTGTTTTATCATGTGATTTGCCATACCTTGTAAAGCGCTTTAGAGTTTCTTTAAAGATAAAGCGCTATATAAATGTTATTATTATTATTATTATTATTCATGCAGTTGAAGGAAGTCGTTAAGTGGGCATTAAAGTGTCGATAATGCTTCACTTTCTAAACATGATGAGGAAGTTGACTAAAATAGATTTAATCTATGATAAGTAAGTTATTAGTCCCCTTTGGCTCCACTGGTAGCGACTAAATGTACTAGTTTGCACTTCATTTGTCTGTCCTTCTTTGTGCTCATCACAACTTAGTTTTCCTGACTTTTTTTCATCATACTTGATTAAGGAAGCCAAAATTTGGTGTGTAGTTTACTGTGTATGTTTATAGATTAAGTATAAGTTTCATCAAAGTTGAGTGATTTTTATGAGATTCAAGGGACTTTGTGCTGAATATAGTTTTTCAGACTTTTTTTCGCTATGAAATTTGATATATTGTTACTTTAAGAGTAGATACAGCTCAAGTTTGACTTTTGTTACAGTTGACCTATTCGAACGAAAAGTGTAAAACCTAATTTCATGGTTGAATGAACTTTCGAAATTTCGTGTTTTATTTACTACTGTATGTTTACAGATCAAGATTAAGTTTCATCACAATTTATTGATAAGTGGTTTTTATGAGGTTTATGGGATTTTGTGCTACTTGTAGTTTTTGAGACATATTTCTACAGTACCTTAACTTAGGAATCTGAAATTTGATATGTGGTAGTCAAATGAGTAGATTTGAAGTTGGTTTAATTTTTGTTTTGTTTTTTTTTTGAAGATTTAAGGACACACACAATGTTTCTGACATTTTCTCTAGAATTATTTTTCTCATCTCAATATGAAGAGTTCATGTGTGATTTATGAAATAGGTTTAAATTTTATATTGTAGTAATGTGTAATGTTGCCAAAACTATTATATTGCCCTGGATAGCTCAGTGGATTACCCAGTTGTAATGCAAGGGTCCTGGGTTCAATACCTGTTTGTTGCAAAGATTTTTTCTCACTTTTGCTACAGTAATGATCATTTAGTAATACATATGAGCTGATTTACTTGCAACAACTAGGAACTATCAAAATATACTTAATCTAAAACAGACATGGTAATATACCTCAAGATTTATTTTAGAAAAGAGATAGAATCTAGTGAACTGTATGTGAAATGTCATGAAAAATTGCATATTATTGAGAAATGTCACATTTGTCTTTAAACTTTATAAATGTGTTGTGTTGATTTAAAGTTTTATATTAGTAAGCACCCTTGCTTGTTTTACAGATATATGCACACAAGAAGCATTTTAGATTTATCCTGATATAATTGACACAAGCTTTTTTTCATTGCTCTTTTATCAGAGACTTCAAGTCACTTGCTCCACATGATATAAAAGGGAACAACAGAATTGTAAGTATGTTGTGTATGTTTTCAACCTCATGATGTATTGTCTATTTAGCAATTTTAGAATGTACTCAGTTAGAACCACATGTACTACAAAGTCTGCCCTCGTTGCAGGCATTTGATGCTGCGGCAGCATGCGGGATCCCCAGGCTGATAGAGCCATCGGACATGGTTCTGTTGGCGGTCCCTGACAAATTGTCTGTGATGACTTATCTGCACCAACTGAGAGCATACTTTACTGGACAGCTCCTGGAGGTTCAACAAATAGGTCAGATTATAACCAGTGTTTGTTTTATAACCAACAGATAAGTGGAATTATAACCAGTGTTTTCACTCCTATAACCAATAAATTATTGAAATTATAACCAGCATTTTCACTCCTATAACCAACAAATAAGTGGAATTATAACCAGCATTTTCACTCTTATAACCAACAAATAAGTGGAATTATAACCAGCATTTTCACTCCTATAACCAACAAATTATTGAAATTACAACTCCTATAACCAACAGATAGGTAAGATTATAACCAGTGTTTTCTCTAGTATAATTAACAGATAGGTAGGATTATAACTAAAGTTTGTCCTCTAACCAACAGATAGGTAGGATTATAACTAGAGTTTGTCCTCTAACCAACAGATAGATAGGATTATAACTAAAGTTTGTCCTCTAACCAACAGATAGATAGGATTATAACTAAAGTTTGTCCTCTAACCAACAGATAGGTAGGATTATAACTAGAGTTTATCCTGTAACCAACAGATAGATAGGATTATAACTAAAGTTTGTCCTCTAACCAACAGATAGATAGGATTATAACTAGAGTTTGTCCTCTAACCAACAGATAGATAGGATTATAACTAAAGTTTGTCCTCTAACCAACAGATAGGTAGGATTATAACTAGAGTTTGTCCTCTAACCAACAGATAGGTAGGATTATAACTAGAGTTTGTCCTATAACCAACAGATAGATAGGATTATAACTAGAGTTTGTCCTATAACCAACAGATAGGTAGGATTATAACTAGAGTTTGTCCTCTAACCAACAGATAGATAGGATTATAACTAGAGTTTGTCCTATAACCAACAGATAGATAGGATTATAACCAGTGTTTTTCTTATAACCAACTAATAGGTGAGATTGTATATAGTTTTTGGCTAGTTTTTGTGAGTATAATAAAAATTAGATCTATGACATTATAATCCATGTTTCTCTCTTCTAAACCCAACAGATAGATAGGAATGTAACCAGTGTTTCCAAACAGATAGATAGGAATGTAACCAGTGTTTCCAAACAGATAGATAGGAATGTAACCAGTGTTTCCAAAAAGCCAACATATCAGTTTACCAATATTACCTGATATGCAGTATATTGAAGAGTACTAAAAATTATTGTCTCCCCATTCTAGAATATTTCCATGTAGATTAGTTTTAAATACTTTTTATACACCCATCATACACTCTCTTGACTCCCCATCTATTAGCTTTTTGGTGTCCAGGCCATATCTTTCACACTCTGAGGCCTAGGACCTTTGGGGGAACGTGTGTTGTGAACTAAAAGTAGGTCATTGTTGCCTCCTTCTGGTAATAATATCCAAAGCAATGTTTGGATCATATCTGGAGCATTATGAAGCTTAGGACCATGAAACTTGGTTAGTTGATGCATCTGTAAGAGAAAGTGTGTCACAACCCAAAAGTAGGTCACTGTCTCATTTTGGAATTGCAATCAACAGTGTCAAAACATTTGACTTCATGCATGCAAACATGATTAGATATGTACATTTAATTTCTAGATTTGTGTATCAATGCACTTGACTGTGGAATCATTAAAGTTCATGGGGGCCAGTGTTCGTGGGTAGCCAAATATTTACTAGTTCGTGGGGATGGAATTTCAAGGATTAATGTTATTTTGAAAATATACAAAATTATACTATAGAAGCTATTGCAAAAAATAACTGGTTCGTGGGGACGTATATTCATTGGTAAAAGGTATCCATGAAATCCACGACTATTGAGCCCCCACGAACAATAATGATTCCACAGTATTCATTCATATAGTCTTTCATCACTTTTCTTGTTTCCTATATGTGTTTTTAGTGTACATGCACTTTTTGTTTTATAAAAGTAAAACCACAC
Source organism: Ostrea denselamellosa (assembly GCA_024699665.1). Lineage (NCBI taxonomy): Eukaryota > Metazoa > Mollusca > Bivalvia > Ostreida > Ostreidae > Ostrea > Ostrea denselamellosa. The sequence continues at coordinate 2,294,151 of JAMZEH010000014.1, forward strand.
CGTAAACCAAAAAATTGCATAATTATACAAATGTCCGTAAGGACTGATGGCTTGACTGATTCTTGTAATGAGTTGAGGTGACATAACATGCTCTTATTAAATACAGGAACAAACACAAGAGAGAGTATGTACACCATTGGAGATTTAGATGCCAATACTCAGAGTGAAATCACTAGGGAAATGTATGGAAAGAGTCTAGTCACAGACAAAAAGAAGAAAAACAGTAAAGAAAACAGCCCTATCAAGCAGGACAGCCAGGGAGGTAGTCCCACTGGCTTGTGTAGTAAAGAAAACAGTCCGAGTGACATCCCGAGTGCCTCAACAGAATTAAAAATAAACAGAAGTAAAGAAAATAGTCCCAAGAAAACGCTAGGCTTAACACAAAATGCCAAAGATAGTTCTGTGATAGATAAATCTGTGAAATCTCCCAGTGAGGTGGACTCTCTCCCTGCAGTGGAGGATTTGGAGGAGGATTCAATGGTGTGGCTACCTCAGGGGGGCAGTAAAACTTCCTCGCCACTGAGGGATTTTGGATCTCCTCAGCTCAGTAACAGAGGGTCTACAGGCAGTCCTGTCTCCCCCCGTGCTGGAACGCCTGTGTCAGAGGGCAGTGGACGGTCATCACGAGCCTCCACACCATCCAGTCTCTCCTCCAGCACTGTGTCTCCTAAAAGAGGATCAAGTGGAGCGTAAGATATAAATAAATTTTCTCCCATGTGCATTGCATATACAATGTTTTAAAAAGGTTTTAAATTTTCAATGCAAAAAGACAGATGAATTTTATAATTGTAAAAATTTTATAGAAATTTGAAAACATTAAATTTAATACATGTAACTGTAAAAAAATTATATATATGGGTGAGAAATGATTTGTTGAACAGCATCAGCACCTTGAGGGTGCATGTTTTTATGCCCTCTGCCATGAAATTTCTGGGGCATATAGTGTTACCCTTTGCCATCCTTCTGCCATTCTGTCTTTCTTCCATTCCATCATAATTTAGTTTCCATTCGTTATCTCTGCTACAGATGCACATGTTCAACTGAAATTTGTTATATAAATATCTCATGAAATTATCCAGGTTCAATCTCTGATTTGCAGGTTCAATAATTTTTTTTATAGAGTTGTGCCCCTTGGATGTTGGGAATTTCAAACATTTCAGTTTCTTCTCATCACAGTCATGTATGACATTCTAAATTAAAATTTGGAAGATATTATACTTTGATGCCAGTGGGGGCATTTGTGTTGCTCCAATACATCAAGTTTTCTTAAAATTCATTTTTCATTTCAGGAAAAGAATTAATATTAGTGATATAGACTCCATATTAAAGCCCAAAGTAAGATTTTAGAATTACTTTAGTGAATAAATATGTTTTAATGTCTTATTCATGTTATAGTCATGATTCATGTATTTTATTCCCCTTTTTCAAATCAGGAAGAATTGAGGAAATCTCGACAAGAAGAATTGAAGGAACGAGCAAAGTTCTTGTTGGAACAAGCCAGAAAAGAAGCTGGCATTGGTGAAACTCTAAGTTCTCCAGCCAAGGAGGTAGAAAAGGAGGACTCTGTGGTATGTTGGAAGATTTAAATCAGCATATGGAATTGCAGTAATCTCTTTGAGTATGGAATGGTGATGTCTTTGTATATACTTTGTTTGGAAAAACAATTGTTGACTCAATATCTAAAAAATTTCAGAATATTTTTTTCTCTTTAATCTTTTCTGCATGAGAAAAAAATGTTATTTAGACTTGTCACCTGGATTTCATGTTACAACCATCAACACTGGGGTTGTATTTATGGATTGCACTGTTAGTTTATGCCATTTACCGGTGTAACCCAATATTTTTCTCTTACATCAGATTTGCTGATCTCACTGTACCGCGAGATAATCAAATTTTACTAGCATTCAGGATTTAGGGAAAAACACTCATTTTGTAAATGGAACTGTATTGATAATGTGTACCTGGAGTAATTGAACTGTTTGATTACACTTGTTACTATCTCTGTGACAGGAAGCAGATGACAAACAGAAGAGGTTAAAGGAGCGAGCTCGTCAGCTGATTGAGGAAGCTCGGGCTGGAATAGGTCAACCAGAGGTGACTCTGCCAAAGAGACCAAGTAAAGACCTCACATCAGAAGATGGTAGGAATATAGAATGTCAGCTTGATCAGTTTTGAAAATTTGATTTGACATTTAAATATAGCTTTCTTTGCCAGCTGTTGTAGTTCCTTTGCTTGATTCTCAAACGTTAAAATTTTCTTTAATATTTCTTTCTTTAGTATATTATTAGTAACTGTTTATTTTTCACCCCATTTGTGTTAATTTTCATTTTGACATGTGTAATTCAACATTTCTCCGTTTTTGTTTTTTGTTTTTTTTATATATATATATATTCCTGTATGAAAAGCATGGAAACCATTCAATTGATTTTTTTATCCAGCCAAACAGTATGGTTATAAAATTTATTTTCTATCCACAATGCATGAATGTCTTGCTTTCTCGTGATGTTTGTTATATTTAATCTGTTTCATTCAGCAACTTGTAAATCAACACTACAAATGCGAAGGATAGTTCGCACTCCCGGTCTTTTTATCATTAAGAGTGGTATGTAGTTTTTCATGACCAGCATTTCATGCTTACAGTATTTGTGGCATTTTGTAAAGCTTTGAGGGGTTTGTGGATTTTTAATTACTAATATTGTGTACCTTGTAATACCTAATACCTTCCACTGCATTTGCATGAAATTTTAACTATTAATTTAGAGCATTCCTCTTTTAGTTTAGTTTTAATGTCAGCTGTAGACAGCTTTTAATCAAGTGTTTTCAAAGGGTAATTTGAAATCAGTATGACTATACTATTTAGGTGAGACAAATTTAATTATGATTTTTTTTTTCAAAACATGTCCTTTGAAGGAGGAAAAAGAAATTGAAAGAAAATATTTCCCAAAGTGTAAATTTAGTAAAACATTCACCTGCTGTGTGAGTCTTCCATGTTAATTGAATGCTTGCAATTTGCTGTCCATTTACTTGCTTCATCTAAATTAACCTTGAGGTGATTTAGGTAGAAAGCATATAATTTTAAAGCAAATGTATAAGGACATATTATATTCTGATTGATATAACAAAAACAAAAAGATACATCTTCCACAGTTTCATTTTTAGCTCACCCGAGCTGAAAGCTCATGTGAGCTATTCTGATCACCTGTTGTCCGTCATTCGTCAACTTTTCACATTTTTGACTTCATGTCCAGAACCACTGGGTCAATTTCAACCAAATTTGGCACATATCATCCGTTGGTCAAGGGGACTCAAGTTTGTTCAAATGAAGGACAACACCTTTCTCCAAGGAGAGATAATAGCGAAAAGCAAAAATACATTGACAAATTTTAAACACCTCCAGAACCAGCAGGCCAATTTCAATGCAACTTGGTACAAATTAGTCTTGGATGAACAGAATTCAAGTTTGTTCAAATGAAGGGCTATACCCCCTTCAAAGGAGAAACAATCACAAAAATGCAAAAATAGTGTGGGTTCATTTAAAAATCTTCTCAAGAACCATTGGGCCAGAAAAGTTCAAATTTACATGGCAGCTTCCTCACATAGTGCAGATTCAAGTTTCTTAAAATCCTAGCCCCAGGGTAGGATGGGGCTACATTAGGGGATCAAAGTTTTACATGCAAAAGTATAGGAAAAAATCTTTTAAAAACTTCTCCAGTACCACTGGACCAATTTCAATCAAACTTGGTACAAATCATCCTTGGTTGAAGGGGATTCAAATTTGTTCAAATGAAGGGCCATTCTCCCTTCAAAGGGGAGACAATCACAAAAATGCAAAAATAATGTGGGGTCATTTAAATCACTGGGCCAGAAAAGTTCCAAGTTTACATTGAAGCTTTCTGACATAGTGCAGATTCAAGTTTGTTAAAACCATGGGTAGGTTGGGGTCACTATAGAGTATCAAAGTTTTACATGCAAATATATAGGGAAAATTTTTAAATACGGGCCTAGGTGATTAGGTGAGCAATGTGGCCCATGGACCTCTTGTTTATTTCAAAATTGAATTTCTCTCACTTAATATCACAAAGCTTTGAAAGACCATTGGTGGGTGCTTGTTTAATTACTGTGTATTCTTTATACATGTTTTGCCTTGCATTTTCCATTGTTATCAATATTACTGCATTAATACTGTAAGAGTACACATGAATACAACAATGTATATTTCACTGCACTTTTCACCCTTTGTTAAGCTACACTGTAATCACCACAAACATGGCGAGGAAATTTTATTCCCTTCATCATTTTCTGTTTTTACCACTTTTTTTTTTGTTTTGTTTGTTTGTTAGTTTCTTGTTTCAAAATACTTGCATGTTCTAAAATTGTGGATGGTTGTAAGCAAAGTTTATTGAAGCATAAATGTGATTCATCAATCAAGAATTGATAAGGCTTAGAGGTACACTGGGAAGAATTGGTTAGATTTTGAGATGTATGTAGATGAAGGAGATCTTTTTATGGATTTTATCTAATATATACAACAAATTCTGCATTGATACCTGATAAAAATGTCAAGTGTTCTGTAAGTTTTATCCTCTTGTCAAATTTAACTACATTAATTTATTTGTGTTCAAGAAAATTTTGTCAAGTTTGTGAGAACAATATTGTCTCAAAAATTTCTCATCTTGAACCAGTCCAACAGTATTTGTCATATTCAAATTGTTAAAGATTATCTTAACTAATGTTTCATTTAGTCCAATATCATCTTGCACATTAAAATTCAGCCAGGGGTTTAAAAGTATGGTGGTTCAAGACCTAAAGTTTATGAGATGGACTAACTAATTAACACCTTCCAACAGTCCAGTAGTATTAAGGAGAAAAAAATTGGAAAATTATGAAGATAAAAAAAAACAACCCATTTTGGAAGTGTGTACTTTTCGTTTTTTCTTAGCTGATTCACAAAGTGCAGTTTGAGCACTAGTTTACTATGGAGTACAAACCACATCACCATAACAGTTTAGTTTTATTCAAAAATGAAACAAATTTAAAACATCAGTTTGATAGCATCAATTTGACATTGTGATACAAAAAAGTCATGAATTGATGGATGAATAAACAGGGCCAACAAACATTGTGTTTATTTACTGATGGACAAGTATTTACTAATGGACTAGTTAATAGTGAATATTAAAAAGCTTGCCTTGGGTTAGTGAATGTTTAGGGAAAATTGAAACCCATATCAGAAAAATTGAATTAATTATTCTCTAAAGGTATTTTAAACTTCTTTTACACTGCTCTTTATTAGAAGATACAAGGTACAATACAATAGTAAGTATACATCAAAAGCTGCCTAATCTGACACCTGTGCAATCCGTTTCGCTCAGCACCCTGACCCTTATTTTCATTCTCAGCTTCATATTTTCATTAATTTGTACACTGTTTATACCGACATACTGTGTATTCCAACAAAAAATTGTCTCCCGTGCATGTTGGATTAAGACAGAAGTGAACAAATTTCTACTTTAGGAAAGTTGCGTTTTGGAAAATTTCCATCTGAATCATCAATATCATGTATGATAAATTTAGTATTTTGCTTTTCTGCTCAGGTTATTTTCTGCTTGAAGTTATTAAATTTTCAAGAGCAATAGGAAATGTTTAAGAAGGTCTCTGTAAAGAAATTCATACTTTAAAAGATTTCATTTTATTCAGGTATAAAATGTTGGAGTGTCATGATTATATATTTAAAGTAACATATTTGAAACCTGACATAATCTTTAGCACTATGCAATTATAATAATTAAAGAACAGTGATGTGGATAATAGACAAGTACTGTAGAGTCCTCATTTTACACAAGTATTTATATTATGAAATGACTTGTGTACATCATGTTCTTGATCAAGACTTTGCAAGTGGTCTATTGGTCAAGAGTTTTAACATGTATTTCATAAATATTAAAATAAAAGCGAGCAATTTTATTTTATGAGTGATACTTCTTGTAAAATTATGCGGTAATAAATTTAGGAATCTACAGTACTGGAATTTTGGCAGGGTATGATATATAGTTACATTTACTCTTAATTTCAGAAGGAAAATGCAAAGTACATTAAATAGTGACAAATGGATACATTTACACTTCAAAAGATAGGAATAAAAAATAATTTTTTTCTCTGTGAAATTATGAAGAAAAATACATGTTATCACTGCAAACAATGACAGACTGACACAGCCAAATATAGCACAACAGAATTTGTCCATGCAAATAGTGTAAATTAGTATAAGAAATATTAAAGGACTAGAGCTATTAATGCATATTCAGTTATTCAAATATTCTCTGCTGTAACATCAGTTTGGATAAACATGGTAAATTTTGAGTTATCCCTCTTTCATAGTGTGAGATATGGTCTATGTTTTGATTCATGAATATTAATTAGTTTTATGTAATTCAGTCAGCTTTATGTAATTATTTGAAAAATAAATAAATAAACTGCAGTTGACCTGTCACAAGTCTGTTACACTTGGGGACAACTTCAAACACACTGGTTTATGAAGTGAGATATGTTTACTTTGCTTAACTTTGCCAAATATTCTTTGAAAAAAGCTATGAAAGCATCAGATAATGATAGTAGCCATTTTGACTTCCTGAAAATGAACTTTATTTTGACATGATTTCAGTATTTATAGACATAGTCTGTTTTGTTTATTTTCACAAATCTGATAACAATCTTTCCCACTGTATTCAGAGCCTTTATCACACGTTAATGGAGAAACAAAGAAGCCTGAGCTGAAGTTGAAGAAGATCAACCTAAAGCAGCCAAATCTAACCTCATCGCTAACGGCAACAACAAAGGTCAGGAACTTTTCATAAGGCATGTTAAGGGCCCATTTCCCAAAAGACTTCACAACTTGGATAATATATGTCTTCCTTACTTACAATTGACCAAAGTATTACTTTGTCTTCAGAGCTAGTACAGCTTTTATGGCTGATGAGAATATGCCATGTTAAGGTATATCCCACTGTCTGTCTGGCATTTGTAAACATTGTATTTATCTGATTTCAGTGAAACTTTGTACAAGTAAAAGCTCCATATTAAACTCAGTGTTTTATTGATTTTCTATTCCCATGCACAGTGTGGTTGCTTTTGTAAAATTAAGAAGTTAATTCATCTCAAAATGCTACTATAACAGTGTTTGTCTGATTTCAGTGAGACTTTGCATGAATGAAGACTACTTAGAAATACACAATTCAATTTATACATACCCAAACAAAACAATGGTATTGCTATTGACCATAAAAATTTGTCCAGTAGTGATATATCTGTATTTCAGACTTGTCTTAAACAATCATATTTAACACAAAAATACTTTAGATTAGGGCTATATGAATAATGTCAGTGGGAAAAAAACTACTGTAATCTTGTCCAGATTCTTTTTCTGTAACACAGAATAAATAGTAAATAATCAAATTTTAATTATTTACATACTGGGTGTCTTGATTTTCTATCAAGGTTCCTTGTAGAATATCAAGGTAAAAGGAAATAAAAATGTGCAGTGTGGTCTATAACAATTGAGTTTAAGATAATCTAATGGTAGATATTCATATGAATCAATCTGATTAAAATCAGCTCCTTGATCTGCTCCTTTATTTTTCTATTATATTGACAATAGAAAAATAAAGGAGCGGATCAAGGAGCTGATTTTAATCAGATTGCATATGAAATGTGGTGTTTTTTATATTTCAAATATGTCTCAATTTGGAAGCACCTTTTGGAGAGTATTAGTCATTTTATATCAGGTTCTAGTTGATTTTATGAAGTATATGGCACTTTTGAAAACTTTCTACAGGGTGATGAGACAGGAGAAGACAATACAGAGAGTAAGGTGGTCCAGTCTCCATCTGATTTCTCCTTGACAGAGAGCAGTGAAGGGTCCAGGGAGGAGGGTTAGTATAACAGAGAACAGTAACGGGGTGGGGTGGGGGCATGGCCACAAACAAGGATTTGAAATCTTATGTAGGGAAATACAACTGCTCAGGTAAGCAATAATGCCTAAGAGCCTTTTGTTCCATGAGAGAGAGCAGGTTTAGTGTAACAGTTCTATGATAAATGTAGAAAACAAAATGGTCCAGTCATTTTCTCCCTGGCAGTATAACAGAGGAGGTGTGTATGTGTGTGTGTGTGTGTTTTGAGGGGGGGTGGGGGGGGGGACAAGGTGGTAGTCAAATATGTACATCTCCTTGACGAGAGTAAATGTAAAAAATGAAGATGTATAATATTTAAACCATTTTGGTTTCCCTCTGAGAGAGTGTACTTCATGATCCCAGGTGTTAACTTGTAATTCCTTAATGAACAAGGAACAGAAGACTAGATGAATTATCATCCATTGAGCATCATGCAGAAATAGTTCTTTCAGGACATTATTTTGTGTGATACATGTTGAATTTTGTTTATTGTGCAGATGATACAAGTTCTACAGAAGATTCCTTGGAATTTGATGACCACATGGAGAAAAAAAGGGATGAGGTGAATAAATAGGACAATCAGCAGAAACTTTAAAGTCAGACGATAGAGACATTCATAGATGTTGATGAACTTGATTTTAAACTGATACTCCAAGAAATATGTATTGTTTATGTTGTAGCATCTTCAAGACACAAATCAATATGTTCACAATGAAATGGAGGCTTTAGAGAGAGAGCAGACACAGATTGACAAACAGGCAGGGGAACTTGAGGCCAAGCTCAGGAGGATAATGGGAAAAGGTAACACTAATATCTTAGGTGGGGGAATTAAACTTGTGTATTTTTAGCAATGAATTGTTCAGAAATGATATCTCAAAAATGATCCTTGAAATAGCTGATCAGTGTTTAGTTCATTTAAGCTATTAAGTATGCTTTTCTGATCACCCATTGTCCGTAGTCTGCCCATCCATCTTTCTGTAAATTTTACACATTTCAACTTCTTCTCAAGAACTGCTGTACCAGTTTCAACCAAACTTGGTACAGAGTATCCTTGGGTAAAGCAGATTTAAAATTGTTTAATTGAAGGCCTATGCAAACTTAAAGGGAAGATAATCAAGAAAATATTAAAAATAGGGTGGGGGTAATCTAAAAGTCTTCTTCTCAATGACCACTGGGTCAAAAAAGTTGAAATTTACTTGAAAGTTTCCTGGCATAGGGTAGATTTGAAAGTATAAACAACACTGAGGGTAGGATGTTTGTTTATTTGAAAAGATGCAGGAAAAAAATCTTCTGGAGAACATCAGGGGCATATTTAGTTATTTTGGTATGCAAACATCCAGAGATAGTACAGATTCAAGTCTGTTCATATTGTGGCCCCTCATGGAGGAATCAAAGTTGTACATGAATTATATGGAAAAAATATATAATTTTGATCTCAGCAAAATTGATTAGTCAAATTGGTATGCAAGCATCCTCAAATAGTGCAGATCCAAGTTTGTTCAAATTAGTGTCTCAAGGATAGGTTTGTGCCATAATACAGATTCATACTTTTACAATGTAATATATGAGAAGAAAATTTGGAAATCTTTTTCTCAAGAACAACAGGGTCATGATTAGTATGCAATCATCCACAGGTAGTGTAGATTTAAGTTTGTCTGAGTCATGGTCCTATGAGGTAGGCTGGTACCTCAATAGGGGATTAAAATTTTATGTGAGAAAATCTGCTCATAAACCATTGACCATGATTAGTCACATTAATAAGCAAGCATTCAAATGTAGTGTAGATTCATTATTTATCAAATCATGGCCCTCAGGCTAGGGAAGGGCTAAAATAGGGGTTCAAAGTTTCACATGAGAATATGTAGAAAAATTTTTGAACATGGCCATTCATGAAGTTTTGTAGAAATGTTTGGGGAGGGGTTTAAGTATACAGATGTGGTATGAAATGTTTTGCATATGAAGTACAGTTAAACACATCTCAAAGTTGATGCAACCATAATGAAACTTTGAGATATCCAGGCGTCCGACATACAGATGGTTTTTCATTTGTTTTATAATGAACTTAAATGAACTTTTAGTTTAAACAATTTTTTCAATAAATGATAGGATTAGGCAACAGTCATAGCTTATAAATGTCCACTCCTTTTATTGTAACATGTAGTCAGGGTAGCAAGTGTTGATGTTGCTCATTATATGCATTTCTGTTTGTAATCTCTCAAGATTTATGTTGATCAATAAAATCTGTAAATATTCTATTTTAAGTTTTTTCTATCTTTGGAACTCGCATCACATTATAGAAGCATCTGTTCTGCTAACATTTCTATCTAATTAATGCATGCCATTTGTTGGCCGTTTTATCCATAATAGGAAGTCTCAAATGCATTATAAAAATAAAACCGATAAATGTACAAGTAAGATTCATGAAAAGGAACTACATTTTGATAATTTATCATTATTGGCTATATTCTTGTATGTTGACATCAGTTTATACATTCAAACAAGATGAAGTATGTAAAATATAAAATGAAAATAAATCATAGAAGTGATATGTACAGACTGTACATAAAATTGCACACTTTTTCAACTCCATTCACATTATCATGCCTGTACATTAACATTCAGACAAAATGATAAATTGTACAAATTTTCAGGTCTAGTCCTATAAATTCAGGCCAACAGTTAATTCACTCCAATTAAAGTCCATTGTTTTGATTACATAACATGTCTATTACTTTGATATGCTTGGCTTATCTCCAACAATAGGTTAAGCAGGTCTATTGTTTAAGAAAAAAACTAAGCCATAATTGTCACAACTAACTGACATTTTCTAAATTTGATTTTATTGCAAATAGATTAAAGGTATAAAAAAAAAAAAAAAAAGTGGTGTGTTCTCTAATTGTCTACTTCCCAAAAAAAACACCTCATTAGGAAAGATGATTAAGGGGCCTCTAAGGGAAAGACAGGTAGAGTTTACCTGTAATTTGTTATTGTTTGTTAGGATGATAAGTTTATGTATTTTTTAAAAATGTATTTTACCTGGATATTGAAGAATAAAAAAATAATTTTATTTTGTTTTGTTTGTTTGTTTTTGTTTCTTTGTTTTAATTATGACATATTCTGCATTTTACCTGGATATTCAAGATTTGTTAGGAAGATAAGTTTATTTACAATTTTTATATATTTTTTATGCATTTCACATGAATATTGAAGAATTAATTTAAAAAAATTTTTTAAAAAAATTATAACTTCATAACTTAATATTATAGCTGCAGAACTATAGCTCTCTGAAAAAGTATTGGGATATATTTTTTCCAGAGAGCTAGTTTTCTGCAGCTATAACATATTTTGAATTTTACCTGAATGTTAAAAATTGTTAGGATGACTTTCTTTCTATTTTTTTTTTAATTTTTTTTTTGGTTTTGTTTTTGAAAATTATAACATATTCTGCATTTTACCTGGATGTTGAAGAATTGTTAGGATGATAAATTTATTTACACTTTTTATGTATTCTTTTTATGTGATTTATTTATATTCTACATATTTATTGATAAGTGAAAATAGAAAGGCTTTGGTCATTTCAAAACTTACAAAATACCCATTGATAAAACATTTTGAAAACAAATCACTTTGAAGTTTATAATTTATGATTCAAGCTGTTATTTTAAATGATCAAAGATTAATAATTATATCTAATGAGATCATATCACTTTGGATTTTTACTGATAATTAAAACTATGACTTCAAAAGTTATCACTTGTGCCAAGCCGTGAATTAAAGAATCACACAAGCCACAGAATTGTATATATACGGATATGAAAATCCAGGATGTATCTGTCTTCATCTTCTATCAACAATAGCAAATGCACAGCTCAACGTTAAATTCATCACAAACAGAAAAGGCGGCCAAAATTTAGCGTTTGATGTGTACATGTACCGAATTCATCGCAGAACAGACAACAGGCTCTTCTGGAAATGCATTGTAGCAGGATGTTCAGGCTGCCTTTCAACGGAAAACAACGTACCAGTAGGATTTGGAAGAAAGCCCCCCACACCCACCCTGCAAACCATGCAGAAGTAGTTCCCAAGCAGATTATGAACCAAATCACCAAGCAATGTGCAGAAGAAGTGAGACCCATCCCCTCTGTTTTTACAGAAGAACACAACAGTCTTCGAGACAGAGAATGGGATGACACCAGCAGAGAGGTTGTTGAGAGATTACCAATGTTTCAAACAGCCACGTCAACAGTGTTACAGAGCTCTCCAGAAACAGACGCCACCACTTCCAAAGACAGTTGCTGACATCAGACTGCAGGGCAAATGGACAGACAGAATTGGGTGACAGATTCCTTCTCCTAGATGACACCTTCCAAAACAACAGAACAATAGCCTTTGCCATGACAGAAAACCTTCAAGGCCTTGCAGCATCAGATACTTTCTTTTGTAATAGGACATTCTACACCTGCCCCAACCTCTTCCACCAGATCTACACCATACACAACCTGAATGATGATGTAATGACACCCGTTGTTTATGCCCTGTTACCAGGAAAAAGTCAAACCATTTCCACAAGATTCTTCACCCTCCTTTGTGATTGCATCAGTGACCTTGGATTCAGATTTTCCCCGACCAGTGCCCTAGCGGACTTTGAAACTGCTGTCCACAACTCCATCAGAGAAGTGTTTCAAGGCATCACCACCAAGAGATGTTTCTTCCATTACACCCAGGTAATTTGGTGAAAGGCACAATATACAGGCTTACAGATTCCATACGTGAAGACTTTGGTTAGATGGGCAGAAGTTCTTCACCTTGTTCCACTAGACAGCATTGAAGACGTTTGGTTTACAGCCTTGATGAACCAGACCTTAACATGATGACAGAGACTTTTACAGATTATGTGACAGAACAGTGTGACAGACTGCTATGGAACCACTTTGGCACTGAGGGACCCCGTACTAACAACAGCCTGGAAGGATGGCATGGGAAGTTGAAAAGAATGGCCCAACATGCACACTCCAACATTTTCACCATTGTGCAGATTTTCAAAGACATACAGAATGCCAAGAAGATACAGAGGGACACCAGTGGAACTGTAAGACCACCCACAAAGAAGTATGTGACCATCAAAAGAAGACTGCAGACGCTTTAGGAGAGATATCAAGACAGAATAACCTGATGACATATACAGATTCAGCATCTGAACTTCCACACCTTGGACAATGATGCTATATGATTTAAATAACATGATAAACGGGTGACATGCAGTCCCTGTGACAATGAAGAAAAAATGCTTCAGTGAGGGAGATATATTCTTTAGTGAGATGTAAAAAATATGCATGTTTATGAATTATTTTCATATTTAAACAATGCCCTACACGTAAATCCTGATTTTTGTAAAATGCAAAAATATACATTGAATTAGATTTTTGTTCTTAAGATATATTGTGAAAATGATCACTGCTTCCTAATATGCATTAATATTAATATATAATGCTATCTATAATTATTAATTGTGTTTCATATTTAAACGACGTCCTATATGCTTACTTCTGTAAAATGTATCAGTATTATAAATAAATTCGGAATATTTTTTAAATTCTTTTCTCATACTTAAATTATCCAGATCAACACAGGCAAACTCTACCTGTGTTCCCCTTAGAGGGCCCCTTAATCCTCTTTCCTAAGGAGATGCTGTTTTGGGGAAGTAAACATTCAGGGAATAACCAAAATGTAATAGCAATCTTCCAGATAGTTTGTCAAAGCAGGCTGTATAGACATCAAAATTATGAGAATAAAAGGGTCAAGTTCCAAGAAAACATCTTTTATGACTTTGAAAACTTTTTTTTTAAATCTTACCTTTCAAATATTATGTTGGAATAATCATGAAAACTCTTGAAACTTGAAACTTGTTAATTTGATTAAACGCCAAAACTATATATGAAATACATATTCTATGGCGTTGTACATGAATAATAAAATCTATTGCAACACAATAAAATACAAGGGTATAAGAAGTAAAAAACAACTATACGTATGAATATTGTTACTAAAACGAATAAAACATAATAGTATGTGATATCTAAATATGTACAGTATTTACACTAAGATATACACAGAAATTAAGAATCAACGCTAAGAAATTACAAAAAAAACCCATTTTTAAAAAAAAAAAAAAAAATTTTTAATCAATTTTTTTTTTTTTTTTTTTTTTATGCCAAGAAAGTAAAATACTCCTTTTAAGAAAGTTCATGCATAAATATTTCCTTTAAAAATAGTCATTAAAGTTGCAGAACATGTGTGTTTTGAGACTGTTCTTAAATTTTTCCAATGAATTGAAGTGCCTGATATTGGTTGGCAGAGAGTTCCACAATTTTGGCCCAGCAGTGCTAAAGCTCCTATCGCCGAAAGTCTTTCTTCTGTTGAAAGGCACAGTATAGTTGCTGTATGTTGTTGTCGATGGCCGTAAACCATGCCTATGTGCAGTGTGTCTTGCTAGAAGTTCAGTTAGGTAAATTGGTGCTTCATTTGTTGAACATTTGTACATCATTGTCAGAAGTTTGAATTCGATTCTTGCTTTGATTGGAAGCCAATGTAGTTCATACAAAGCTTTTTTGGAGCTGTCAAATTTGCTCAACTGAAGTACGAACTTAGCACTCATGTTTTGGATTCTCTGCATCTTTTTTATTTCAATGTCAGAAATGCCATACAAAATGGCGTTACAATAGTCTAGATGTGATAAGACGAGTGACACAATGAGGATTTCGGTTGATTGTTGGTCAAGATATTTTCTTACACTTTTTATTCTAAAATAGTTTAACATGGCTGAAAACTCTTATGATCACTTTAATTGTAGTTGTAAATATGATCACCCGAATTTTCTCTAAATGCAATACATGTGATTAGTAAATTAGAAATGAGGAAATATTTAATCTTAACATCAAATCAAATTATGGAATTTGTGAAAATATTTCTCAGCATTACACTTTTTTAGATGTATAAAACCATTTTATGATTGATATTCTGTACAGATTTTGTACCACAATTTGCAAACTACTGTACAGATATTTCACTCAGAATCACAATATTTTAAAGACTTTGTACAGATTTGTGATTGAAAAATTATTGTATGCTTGATACATGCAGTATCATCTAAGCATTATTTTTAAGTCACAAAATCACTAACATGTACGGCATCATGATATGCTCAAGGTTTGCAAACTGTTTTATTTTATTATAATTTATTTTTATTTTGTTTTATTTTATTTAATTTTAAGTTACTAACTTAAACATATCCAAGCCACAAAACAGTAACTGTGTGATTCACATGTGTGCTTTGGTTTAATTCTCACAACCCTCAGCTTACGTAATTAAAATTAAGAAATAGCTTGGTGCTACTATGGTGCAATTATTTATTAATCTTGGGGTAATCTGTGCATTATGGACAAGTGTTTCTTCCTGGTAGATGTGATCAACAGAACAGTTCACTGAAATTTACCTAACCCCTTGTTCACACAGCACTATAATCTTATGAAGAACATGTCAATCACCCCAATGAGGCTGTGATCTGGAAAAAAAATATAAGATCAGAATCTGACTGGCATTGAAACTAAGAAATTTTGCAAATTAAGGTCCTCGTTATGTTAGTACAGTGATGCTTCTACATTGAACACACTACTAAAATGCTTTCGCTGTGATTAATTGCAGACCAGTGTTGACTAGCAGCTGATCTTACTGTGTTGCTGCTACAAAATACTAGATTATATTACGATGTTACACTGACCTAAAAGACTGTGTAATAATGTCAGTTTGCTGTTGCAGATCATATCATTGTTTGCTGTAAGCTTCTTGTATGTCTTGAATGTAGTGGGACTATAGTGGGAGCATGGTAGAAATATAACTAAAATGACTGTGCTGCGCTTTTACTATGACCGTAAAGATTTCATCTTGCTGCTTGTACAATTATGACATATCTGCCTAGCTACTCCATTTCTTTTTTGTCACGATCTTGCTAGTCGTGAGCATATTCAAAAACATCGTGGTAAGGGGTTAGCGGTACCCAGTCATGAAGATCCTATCCTGATTATATTTTGCTTATGAAAACTTCACCAAGATTTGCCATGTTTTTATCATAGTAGAAGCAGTGTGTATATATGTGAACAAGGGGTAATGGATTTGCTCTATAAATGAATTTCCTGTTACCGTGGGGTAAATATTTTGGTATAGTGACCCTAGAAGTTGTGTAATAGATGTTATGTAAAAAAAAAAAAGTTAAAGAACAAAACCAAAAAATTTAATTTATCAAAACATCGTCCTTTATTTGACACATGAATTAAATTTAATGCAAAATTTGACGAGAGTGAAAAATTGATATTTTGGAATTTCATATTGACATGTATTCAGCAACTGGCCTTTTGAATTTCAAACCTGAGCTAATTAATATGCAGAGATAATAAGCATGAGGGATGATATAGCTGTTTTAGGAGGCATTATAACTGTCCGGAGGAATTACTGTAGATGTATTTAATTTCATTGGGGGAAAATTTGTTGTTTTTGTTGTGAACACAATTTTGCGTGGATTAATTTTCATTGTTTGTGATCACTTAAAAATTTATTTTATGCTTGCCAAGTATATCTGCAATCCGAACTTGCATAAATACCAGTATGATACACATGCCATTAATTTATAAACCATTTCGTCAACAAAATGTGCTGTTGTTATCGCCTATTTGCAAACAAATCATTCCTCTTTGAGCTATGTAAGCTTGGGCCATTGATTTGTTTTACTCGTATGTTTAAAGTGTTGATATTGTATTCCATTAGTAAATAAAATTTGGAAAGAAATCAGATGTACCGGTAGAAACCAGGCTCGTGTCCTTGCCGTACTTGATATTCATAGGGCACATTAGGACAATTTCCTTGACCTGCTACAAAATTACCATATTGAAACAACATCCCCCACCAAAGCGGAAGAACATCATCCACGTGACCATGCAGTTAACAGTAATTAAAATATATTGAGAAGAACATGTGGCTCAGGTGTCGGGTCACGCAGAGAAGGGCATGATTACTGACATAACCTGTTGATGGATCTACGAATGTCTTAGAAATGACATTAAATGTGATATACAGATTGGTTTCAACTTGACGGCATATAAGATGCGCTATCTGCATTAGTGATCAGCTGAAATAAAGGGTGTTAAGAAAGTTCGTGCCATGATTTACAGCATGCCTAAAATTATTTATAAACAACTCATATACAAGTTTATATGTTTTTAATAACCAGACAGTCCACCTTTGTTTTTCAATACATTTTTAATTCTATTTGGCATTGAATGAATCGAAGAAATCAAATGTTTCTGAGGTATCTCCTCCCTCCATGCACGGTGAAGTCAGCGTCGTAATTGGCACATTGTCGTTGGGCGCGGATCCTTGTAGGCCTCGCTGTCCAGAATACTCCATAGATTTTCGATGCAATTTAGGTCTGGGAAATTGCCTGGCCATTCTACTTTGGTAGTAAAGTTTGGTAGATTATTTTCACACCAATTCTGTGTTAGCAGGGCAGTGTGAGGGGTTGCTCCATCTTGAACAAATGTGGCGTGTCCTGGATATTGAAGTAACTTTCGTTCGTCGATCCTACCACTATTTTTCTGTCGATTTAGAGCAGGTTTTAGTTCTTTTTGAAGGATATTGTTCACATAATAATCAGCATTAATAGTTTTGCCGGCTGGAACAATGTGAAGTTTGGATAATCCCTGTACTCCCATCGCACCCCATACCATGACTTTAGCGCTCGACTTGACGCAGGTTACATCTGGAACCTCATCTGACTGGGACCCCCATACAACATCGTCCTGTCGGTTCGGAACATGAAACAAATATTTCGTAGATTCATCACTAAAGATGTAGTTTTCCCAGTCTTCCAGCCGTCAAATGCTTGTGATCACGAGCAAATTTCAATCTGTTTTGCCTCTGTGTTTTCGTCAATAGTTGATTTCTCGATCTTTTAAATGCCTTCCATTTTTTAACTTTTCGCAAATAATTAAAAACAGTTACATGACTCACATTAAAGCCTGAGTTCTTAAGTTCCTTGCTGCATTTCCTTGTTGATTTTCCTCGTTTGTATTTTATGTTTTCCACTTTTCTCTTCACTACCCCCACTATCTTCGAAGGCCGGCCGGATCTCGGTTGATCGGATAGTTGTCTATTCTGCTCTCGCCTCCACTTTATTACCCATCGCTCACTTTTACATAGCTGCTTAGCCACATCCTTCACACTTAATCCTGCATCTAATAAAGCCAAAGCTTGAGCTCGTTCATTAATTGTATCAACACTTGTACAGGACGTCTGCTTTTTCACTGAACTCGGCATATTTATTTCATGACGTAATAGACACTTTGTTTACATTACACTATAGTAACACAAGAGAGTGCACATAGGGAAGGATAACTGCTGATATAATGAAAAAAAAGTCTATAGAGTTACCAGTAAAAATTTGAAACAAAAACATGTCGTTTTTCTATTTAATTTTTCAAATTTACAAACGGAACGAACTTTCTTAACACCCTTTATGTAGATCTACCAGCACTTAGTCATGTCATCACTTAACAATGAAGGTGCCTGATATACTGGCATCTCAGGATATGCCACATGATACATGCCAGCTCTTTTCCATTCTAGAATGACAGCATCCAATTTCATGCTATTAAAAAGCAGAAACAGGCCACCCAAAATGGTTGAAACGTCTAAGTCCATTTTGATAGATTCAAGTGGTTTAATTAAGTTCTGAGCATATTTGTTCTTGGTGGGTTTTTTTTAAGGCGTCGAGCTTGCAAGATATTGCCTCCACACCACCTTTTAGCCAATCTCAATGGGTGAAATCAAAATAGTGCCAATTGGTTTTAAGCGTTTCTTAAGATTCAAGACTTTGAAACATTGAATTTGATTCATATTTGAAAGGAAGAATAACATCTCCGTTGTTGATATTGTTGTTTATTATTATATCATTATCATTCTGAAGCAATGTTGTTCTTTTCCGCATTTTTCATCTTCAATTTGAAGTTATTGATCATAGCTCTTTTAAAGTAACTAGTCTTGAGGGGACATTATCTAGCAAGAGGAGGGTACATGTATGAACTTGTTAGGATAAGCAACTTCAGTCCAAGCTCTCCTCTTTATTTCTTCTATGTAAATACACACATTTTGCTGACATTTTACAAATGATTTTAATGCTTTATTTATGTACCAAAAGGTAAGTTAATGCCTACTGCGGCACTCAAACATTTCTTCTATTTTCTCTAATTTCACCAGCCCTCTAAATTTATTGAGAATCCTGATATATATGATATTGCACTCGATGCCGTTGTGGCCCTTCAGGCCTTTGATTTTTGGTGTTGTTTTTTTTTTTAAATTCAAATCTAAGAGCAGTAGCAGTTGCAAGGATAAAGCAAATATTTTTCTCATGGTGGGGTTTCTACTCCTGATTTCAAACTAATCATCTTAACATTTGTTGTATAAGAACTAGAAAATTGTTTAGAGCCGAGAATATGTGATAATATGTGATAATTACTGCTCACAATAAACTTTATTTAAACTAGTAGCATTGTAAGATGAATTTGGTTAATGATTAATGATACTGTTCTCAATTGTAAAACATAATGGTCACAATTAATTAGAGGTAAAATGTTAATACTACATGCACAGAAAGATTCCTTAAAAATTTTCATTTCAACAACAACCACAATATATAATATGCAAGCATCCACATAAGTAACTTCTCAGAAATTGTGGGGTCAATTTTAACCAAACTTGGCACAAATCATCCTTTGGTGAAATCTCTCACCTCTGTCGGCGCGCGTTCGAATCTCGGCCACAGCGTTATGTGAGCAAGTTTGCCAGTTTACTTGCGGAAGGTCGGTGGTCTCTTCCCAGGTACATTGTATCTGGGTTCTCTCCTCCACCAACAAAAACTGGACGCCACCAGATAACTGAAAAATTGTTGAGTGTGGCGGAAAGCAATAAAATAATCAATCAATAATTCATAGGAATATGTAGGAAGATCACTTTTAAGATCTGCTCTTGAGCAACAAAACTACAGTATGCCACATAAAAATGAAAGCATCCTTATGTAGGTTTATTTGGATTCACATTGTTTCCTCTTGTGCTTACAACTGATACATCTTGTATGCAAGTTTGAACTATGCCAGGGTTAACTGTTTCCTGGAATGGACAATCTGTGATATTCCTGATGCAGATCATGTTATCTCTGCAGATTAATTTTCCTGCATATGTTAATATGTATAAGATAGTAAAACATACTGTAAATTCCGTACTTGACATAGCGAAATTACTTCTACACGTCAAATAGCGAGAACATAAATTCATGAGTACTCTCTTGATCAACAGTTTTTACATGTATTTTAGCAATTTAAAAATAGAAGTGAATAATTTTATTTCGCGAGTGATGCTTCTCACGAAATTACATGAAAATAAATTATTTGTGTATAATTAGGAATTTACAGTAATCAATTGAAAAATCTATAGGAGTATATTAAAATGCCCACCTTGGATCAGGGTTGAACTACAATGGGAGCCACCTTAAGAGTAAAACAGTATTTTGATGTTAAAAACCAGAACCAAATTTTGTCAATATGATTAACTATGAAAAATAATACAATTTGACAATTTCGACTGCTCAATGTAAAGAGAAAACAATGATTTTACAATACATATTTATGAAGGAATGACATTTATGGTGGATGTGTGGAAGTGTGTGAAAAAATTATTATTAGAAACATCATGGGAGATTGCACTATGTAGTTGTACTGAATGGTGATTATAAGAAACCTGAAATTTAGCTCCTCCTCCATTGTTCAAAGTGATTCTCTCTACCCTGATTTCCACCGGTCGCGGTAGCTCAGTGGTTAGAGCGTTCGCTTCGTAACCGGGAGGTCGTGAGTTCGAGCCCCGCTCGTGCCATGGCCGCGTCAAACCTAAGACGAAAAATAGGTAGTGATTGCTCCTTCGCCAAACGCTCGGCATTCAGAAGTGAGAATCACGGGTCTTTCGGATATGACCTTAAAAACGGAGGTCCCGTGTCACGGTAGGTGTTGGCACGTTAAAGAACCCTCACTGCTACGGCCCTGAGCGCTAAGCATAGGTCTAAATTTGTGGTACTTCACCTACAGCTGGTGACGTTTCAATATGAGTGAAAAATTCTCGACGGGACGTAAAACAAACAATCAATCAATCAACCATCTGACTCTCTTTTATCACTGCATGTGACCTGCCAACAGCCTGCAAGCCAACAACGCTTTCACGTCACCATGAAATTGTTTACTTTTGAAGTCCATTTGCAGCGCCACATGATAATGAACATTTCAAAATGGAGTATCCAGTATTTGACTCGGAGAGTACATGATTAAATAGGAAATTAACTTGCTTACTCTTTAATCAGATTGAATTAAATTGCATAATTTGCACAAAGTGTATAACTTATATTGCTTGATATAAAATCATGTTTTTTATACCTATGATAATATCCAAACATTACAGCACATTTATAGCCTTAAAAATTTCAGGAACACAAAAGCTGTAATTTTTCAAATCAATATGAAAATACTTTTATATTTTTGATCTATGATAGACATATCTAAATTGATCTACTAATTTTAAGTAGAGTTCTTGTTATATCAAAATTTTATTCATTTGTGGAGTGAATTTGAATCAAGTGAGCGTTGTGGCCCATAGGCCTTGTGTGTAAAGGTATCTTCAATAGTGCTGTATTACAACTTTTGTTTTGCCATGTAGGCCAACATTTTTGTTCAGTATTAAAAAAAACAACAAAAAAACCCTTTACAGCTAAGTACAAGCGGCTGGAGGAGAAGTTAATGCAGGAGTGGTTTCTATTGGTTAACAAAAGGAATGCTCTGATCAGGAGACAGATGCAACTCAACATACTGTAAGTATCACTCTCTCCAATAGTCAGAGTTATCTCTCTTAATGTGGACTTGTGTATTTCCTTGACCTCCCATTAAGATTTCATTGGTCATCTAGTGAACTTTGCATGCCCATTAGAATTCCTCAATTAACCCACATCTCATTATTTTGCATCCATATATGCTGTAACTGTTCAGTGACTTAAGTTGACTAAGTGGTCTCTTACGAAGTGACCTGTTATCCATGGGTCATGTGTTTGTAGTATTCTGTAAAATTAGCCTCAGTCTACGTAGAGAGAATGTTTTAATGGCTCATTGCAATATGTCAGTGACTAAAATGGCTATTTTGGTGTAGGCACCAAAGTAAAGCAACTCTTTGGGATCACTTTGTGCCTCATTTATCTGTGTATGACTGTCTGTTTGTCATTCCATCAATCACACTCTATAAATCCCACACCAAATAATACATATTTTCCATTGAAACTAGTTTTAAGGAGGAATAACACAGCAGAGAAATCTGATATTAATGAAAAGTGGAGAATGTGTACGATAACATTCTAAAATTGAAAACTTCAAAATTTACCAAATTTAGTTTAAAAAATGCAGTTTTAGTAGAAAGTGATCTGGAAAAAATAATACACCCCTGCTAGAACATACATTCTGCAAATCAGTAGTCAGCACTTTAACCTACTGAGCTACCCAGCCATGGAATTAGATTTAAAAGGAATATATGATTGTATTTTCATTCATATTTTGAAAAGGAAGTCAGCCATGATGATATGTTATTCCTTCTTAAAATCTAATGTTTTACTTGTTTTAAAATATGGTACATATAATAAAACAATGAAATACCTATTTCAGTATTTAACTGTAGAATAATTGAAACATTTTTATAGCAATTCAAAATGTGCCTGCTTGAAAAGGATATAGTTTGCTTGATAAGCATTGAATAGCTTCCAATTTTCTTAATGATCTGGGCTATGAGAAAGGTTTGTTTGAGGCTAAGAGCAGTCCCTGCCTTCTGTGATGGACTGTGATCCCCGAGCAGCGGCTGCTGTGTACATTTCATCAGGGATTTGTTATTTTGTGATGGATGTTTATTCCCTTTTGTAAATCAGACCCTATAAAGTCAGGAGACAGCCCAGCTAATGATTCCTTGCTTAATCCCTGTAACTTGTGAGCTTTCTTAAAGACAGTGACAAAATGTTGACATTGTGAGGGGAATTATCTATCTGCAGCCGCTGTCATTGTCTGATAAAGACAGAGAATGTTTGGTCATGCTGTGGTGTATTCTGATGCTGCAGAGATCCAGCATGCTGTGTCATCCTACGCACACAGAAAAACAATAGTCACCTAAAAGTAGATGTAAATGTCATTGTCCGGGGGTTAAAAATTAAATATACCACTAATTTCAAAATGCAGAATTTTATGTTTCCTATTATGATATGATGTGGTGGTATTTTTAAATATATTTTTATACATATTAAATACAAATATATTTTTATACATATTAAATATATATATATTTTTATACATATTAGATACATATATATTTTTATACATATTAAATGTCATATTCTAAAAGTACAAGAAAACATATTTACAGGTCACTTTCAATATCTTGAAGTTCAAGGGGGCCTTAATAGATTGAGTTGTCAACAACACAGAACTTTATCTTGCATAAATAAGATATTTTAAAGTTTATGTATTTATTTCTTCTTATGTTCATATTAAAACAGACACACACATACTCATTTTTAACAAAATAAATTTCTCATAAATAGTGAAATTTCACAGTCACTAACTACATGGAGCACACAGTCATAAAATTTCCAGTCACTTTACTCAAAGTACAAATTCTTATAGATAATGATGTTTCATGGGCATGTCTTTAAATAATTTTCTCAAAATTACTGTCTCATGTCAAATGTAACCTAATCATAAATTTCATTTATAGATAAATTTTGTGTAACAAAAACAAGCACATGTGTAGAGTTAAAACTGACAAATTAAATGATTAGCTATCTACCCCCCAAAAAGAAGTGATATGTCACCTATATAAACACATAATTAACACAGCCAAGCCAAATCAAGGCATTTACCATTATCCTGGTAAGGTCCAAATGGAAATAATTTTATGCTTGATTGATGGAGTGTGTATACACTACCACCACTTTGAGAGATTGAAAGTGAAAAACAATGAAAAATGTTTTACAGAACCCAAATTTCACTTCAAAAGTTTGAGAACTTCGAAAGATTTAAAGTTTAAGGGATCAAGAGTAAAAAATGTAGAGATCAAGAACTTTGAAAGGTTGATGTTACGCCATCAAGATTCTCCTGTACTTTTGAACGAAAAGATTAGTAGGGTAAAAATTAAGATGTTGCTACATTGCAAACTATGCCATAACCTAATTTGTGAAGTAACATGTTAACTGATAATTAAAGTGTTCTATCTCAGTGTTAGATAAAAGTCAATACTTTTAGCACCAAGTTTACAATTTAAGGTCATGCTAGATGTTTATCGGTAGGATTTAATTTCATGACATTTCAAATACAAAGAATTCTGACACCTGCATCCTATTTTGTTTCTACTCTGGGTGTTTTTGAATATGAGGTCTGTTTTAAAGTTAGTGTATTTCAATAATTCTTGGTTCTGGCAAGTAAAAACTGTAAATCAACTCTTATGTTTTACAGAAGGTTGCATATATGGACATTGCTGAGTTACTACAGCAAGAAAGGGGAGATAAAACCTTTAGATCAATCAGAGATCAAACCTGGTTCCCTTACATTATTAGTTAGGTGATCTAACCGCTGGGCAAACCAAGTCAAAGTATAGTAATATTAACTTCAGTATATAAAATACAATGTAATTACCCTATCACATCAAATAGCACAAGAAATGTTATTCATGTGTCCTGAACATTATCACACATTCAACAAACCTAATGACATTTTAGTGAATATTGTAGAAAGTATTCATGTCTTCAGTGACCATTGAAACTGATTTTTTGAAAGCAAAGAACAAAATTTAATATTAATTGCTTGAGACAGAGTAAAAATGCTTGTAGTTGCATCACTAAGTTTAAACTATTAATACATTTTTGCTTTATGATTTAGTCATTCCAAAATTTAAATGAGATTTCTGTATATATTTCAAATTATGATGTGAAATGTTGCCAACCTTGATAGTATCTATTTTAGGCCACTGCTTTTGTGTAACTTCAAATCGCTAATGACAAATATGCATATTGAATCTCCTAAACAAAATGCATATTTCTGTGTGGTACATGTGCTAAGTCACACTTTCGTTATATTTTCCTAATAATTTATCTAAGTAAGGAAAAAGTTTTGAAAGAATATGATATTGCCATGACCCTGAAATATATGCACAACCTAAAGCTACCCCATTTTTTTCAGTAAATATTTTCACAAAATGATATTTTGCAATTTATTTGCACAGGGGAAAAAAGATATTTCACTTCCAAAGCCGCTGAGCCCCTAATGAATGTGTATATGTGAATATTATATATATGAATGTTTTTCTCATCTGTATATTTAGTCTATAATTTTCAAGACATGCTGACAGATGTAATACAACATATATTTAGGTGTTGTTTGTGTTCTTGTGTGTATGAGTGTTACATGTAATTTTCATTGATTTCTTTTTTTTTTTGCTGGACACGGCCATTGCTGATTAGACAATGTTTTCCAGTACATGGGGTTTTTTTTTTCAAGGTTTTTAACAATAAAGAGGTCATTGGGTTCTCAAATTGTCTGCAATTTCATATACTTTTTGTTGAATGATTGCTGGAGTGTAAAGTTAAACATTAAATCTTGGGAAAAATCTCTAGGTTTTAGAATATGCAATTGTCAGGATATGATCGGCAATACAGTCAAACTCCAAACTACTATATATGCATTTCACCATTTTGAAACCAACAGCATGGTTCAGTAGCTGAAGATTTATTGAAAACAGTCAAGTACAATACATTTTCTTTTATTCAGATAAAAGAAATATATTTCCATTGTTTATATATAAAATCAGTGCCTCAAAACATTTGTATGAAAGCACTTCACATTTGAAAGTGATGTATTCTATTTTTAGAAAGGGCTTACCCTGGGTAAGAGTGCTGTGTATAATCTTTGCTATGATTTGGTCAGTATATATCCTTGACAAAATACAAGCAAATTTTGATAGAAGTCTATAGAGTTTTCAATATCAAAATGAATCTTAAACCTATTTCAGAAATCATACAAGAACTCTTCATATTGAGGAGGTAAAAAAAAAGTTTTAGAGAAAATGACAGAAATGTTGTGGAATGAGAGCACTGAGTTATAATTTAGATGATGGTGTACAGTGTTTGTCTGTAACTTTGATACTCATACATCACTTCCATTCACTAACATCTTGTTGCCATGCTGCTCACACCTTATATTGACATGTGATAATTCATTATAATATATTCCTATACACTATTTCCACTTGAGATCTCTTACCCTAAGACAATTTCATACTCCAGAAATTTAATTGCTTGGATGGATTCAACTGTAGCTAGCATTGTTACAACTGAGGCCTGGGCAAGCCACTTATTTCTCCATTAGTCACATCTGTGGCAAGAAAAATGAGGAGCTATGAATTTTCTTTTCAGTTACCTTTTATGGCAGACATTTAATGATGTACATGTAGCAGTGAAAAGTTTTAATGTATAACCCGCCTATTTTCCATCTTAATGTGTGGCAAATTTTGGCTGCAGTGAAAACTTTTGATTTATATGTTATCTTGCCTATGGAGTTTTTTCATGCACCATTTATTCAAGATTTGCACTCATTCTGTTTTGAGGAAAATTCAGTAGTTATGTACACATTTTGAGTCTTTTTGGTATAATGGTTTGTTGTCATATTTTAGTATTTCTGCTAACTACAAATTTGATAGTACCCAGTAATTCCTATGCATTTTCTGGACCCATATTGTTTTATATGATGCTTAAATTTGCTAAGGCAATTTCTTTAATAGCTGTAGATGTATTAGATATTTTTAGTGGAAGCTAGTGTAGTCTCCTTCATGGTGTGTTTCAGATTGAACAAGGTGTGAAAAGGACCTAATCTAGCTTGAACATGCAGGCTTGAATTGGTTATCTGAAATTCATGGAACTGATGCTAATGCATAAAGTATTTACATTCCAAGATAAGCAACCTTTATGCTTTTTGTATTTTGAGGATATTTTGAAAATTAATCAAACTCATCACCATTGACCTCTGTGCATGCTATCACTTAAAAGCAATACTTGTTTTGAAACAGACTTCATTAAAGGCGTCTGATTAAGATTACTCAATTTTAGGAACCCCCCCCCCCCCCCCCCCCCCCTTTCCAAAAGAGACATCATATGAGGGCGAGTCAATAAGTAAGCAGACTAACTTATTTCCAGTTGACCAAGACAGTTACGATTTTATGCCTTTTTTTCAATATATGTTTTACACCTTGGTACAAAATTGCACACGTATTGAGCCATTCTCTAATAAGATATTGAATGTCAAACATGGCTAGTGATGCAAAGGCATGCTTTTCATCTAAAGTTGAGTACCGTGCTGTAATTTGTTACTTGTACTTAAAAGGTAAAACAGGAAAGGAAATACATGGTGAGTTAGCCAATGTTTATGGGTCTTCTACACCATCATATGCTCAGCTTAAATTCTGGGTAGGGGAATTCAAATGTTGTAGAACGTCTTTAGAAGATGAAGCCAAGTCTGGATGCCATCAACGTAGAAATGTATAACAAAGTTGGGATCTGGTATACTCTGATAGGCGAATTCAGATGGAGTAAATAGCACATGCATTAGACATTTCACATGTTAGCATTTCAACAATTTTACATGATTGTTTAGGTATGCGGAAGCTAACAGCCCATTGGGTTCCCAAATCCTTTAATGATGAGCAAATGGCAACCAGAGAAACGGCATGCAGCACCTTGTTGAAGCATATTAGGTCAAAAGGTGATTTTCTTTTGCATCTGGTGACTATAGATAAGACTTGGGTTCATTATTATGAGCCAGACAATAAAGCTCAGAGCCATCAGTGGGTAGGGCTGGGGTCCCTGAGACCAAAGAAGTTTGAGATGCAACCATCTACTGGCAAGGTGATGGCCACAGTATTTTGGGATGCAAAAGGTGTTATTATGTTGGACATTTTACCCAAGAGAAGTACAATAATGAGTTACTATGCAAACTTGCTAGATCAGCTGAGAACCGCTATCTGTGAAAAACGCAGAGGTAAACTCTCTAAAGGTGTTTTGCTGCAACAGGACAACGCGAGAGTCCACACTTGCAAAGTTGCAATGTATGCTGTAGAGCGAAACAGGTGTGAACTAATAACATATCCTGCTTATTCGCCAGACCTAGCTTCTAGCGACTTCTTCCTATTCCCAAACTTGAAAAAGGATATCCGTGGACGTCATTTTCGATCTGATGAAGAAGTCGTGACGGCACTTGAGGAGTGGATTAATGGTAAGGATCCTAACTTTTTTGGTTCTGGGATGACGCACTTGAACACCATTGGTCTAAGTGCATCACACTAGAGGGAAATTGCATCAAAAAAGACGAGGTGGATCTCAACAGGAGCTCAATAGATCTCAATAGAGCTCAATAGGTCTGGCCAATAAGCAGGAGATGGTATTAATTCATAACAGGAAATAAGTTAGGCTGGTTACTTTGACTCGTCCTCGCACCTTGTCCTTTATATCACAGATGAAAATGTAATAAAACTGCATATTACTTTTTTTCCCCAGAGAGCTACAGTTCTGTATAGCCCCATTATCATATACAACAAATGTACTAATTCAAGATTATGTAAAACTAGGCACCATCTCCAATTGTGCATAAAAGCCAAGAATACACCTCTTTTTCTTCATTAAACAATTGCTATTTGGGGTAAAATATTTCTTCTATTGATTCTTGGATTTTCAATACACAGAAAATTTCAAAAAGCCTGAAATGCTGGAGAAATTTGTGGAATTTCAAGGTTTGGTTAGGAATCTGTAAGTGAAAGGTGTTGCATACCCAAGACTTTCTCTAAGATTCCAGGACTTTGAAATATTCTGTGTCCCAACAGTCCAAGAAATAAAAATATTTTACCAAAAATTTTCTCCAGGGCCCTTTAGGTAAGTGTTAGCAGATTCAAGATTAATCCTAGCACTTGAAATATAAAATGTGATTACACAAATGTTCAAACATGAAGAGTCAGAATATCATAGCTCTTCTGTAGTTACGTCATTTCTATTGGAACTGTTTTTGTTTTGTTTGGAAAACCTGTCCCTCCCCTCCACAATGGCAGGGGGTCAGTGTTAACTAATTAGACTGGTCAGTCCTATGAACAAACACATTCTATTGTCAATGTCAACACTGAGTTTCTCTTAGTTGTTAAAATATTGACATTGTAATGTTTGTACAAGCTCCAAATTATGCTAACAACTTAATGTTTTCCTGTGCGGTACAGTGCCACAGTTTAAACCACCCTTTTCTTTGGCCATTTTAAGATTGTATTCATTTCATTTTAATTATGTCACTTTTATGGAATTTGATATCTCGAGGATGTTTATGGAAAGATGGTGGCTTTAATAAGAAATGTTTTGAAAAAAATGGTTTTTAATAAAAGTTTGAATGGTTTGCTATTGACCACTACAGTGAGCCCCTGGGGACCCATAAGAATACATTTCTCCTCATTGTTGACTTTGCCTAAAATGTTTCTTAAATTTTGAATTCATGTTCCATTCAACTTTTCTTTGCTCAAAGGGTGTTGTTTTAGTTTGTTGCATAACGAGTTTCCGTTACCTGTGCCTGATGATCTTTGATTGACCTGGCGCCAGTAGATTTCCAAATACCAATGACAACATGTAGTGTTTTGTCACTTTTTTTTTTTTTGGGTTGAAAATTTTTTCACTTTGATCATAAAATCAGAAATACACAGTTACAAATGTATCTGAAAGTTTGTGGTTAATATAGTATGGCTGCAAATTGCAACCCCAATGAGAACTTGTAAAAAAAAAAAAAAAATCTTTTATGATATATTTACATTTGAGTCGTTAGTTACAACATTACTTTAAAGATTTCAGTAAAGAATTTATGTACTTCATTGCATAACATTCTAATGCAGATTGGGATTACAAGCAATAAATGAACTGAATAATCTTAAGTTTATTTATAAATAGCTATAAAATAAACTGACTAAACGTAGATCTGTTTAATAGGTATTAGGTAGGTAAGCTATATTGACCTAAGATTTAAGGGCAGCACAAAATGTGTATTGTAAGCTGCTTGCACATGGTATATCTTGTAAACTAAATAAATAGAGTCAAGATTATCTTCTTATATAGCTCTTACTAATAGCTACAAGTAGTTGAAATCACAGATTGGTGATCAACTGCAATATTTAGTGTGTGGAAAAGTTTAAATGTAAGTCGGGCTGCATCCTCTAAATTCCTACTAATCTTAGCCATAGGTCCTTATTAAATCCTGGAACAACAGAATTTTTTGAGTGATCCCCAACTTTGTATTTTTCCATTGAGACATTAAATGTTTGGAGGGGTTGTAGAAACACACTATTATTGGTGAGAGATTATTCCAAAGAGGATTTTAGACCATAATCCATCTTGATTCCATAACAGGTCAATTTGAGTTTCAACATGTTCAAAATAATACTTTCGTGGTCCCTATCCTAATTGGACCAAATTGGCGGCACTTTTTATGATGTGTCGAATCTATGATTAGTCAAATCAGAAATAGTTCCCAAAATCTTCAAATTCCATACTTTACTCAATGTCATTACACATAAATTCTTACAGTAATCACAGATTATGATGTAAGAGTCATACTTTACAATAGAGTAGTTGAATGTGCATGGCAAGATATTATCAGAAACTTTGTGTAGCATTTATTTCAGTACTTATAATTTTTATTTTACACAACATATTAGTAGCTTATCATATATTTAACAAAACAGTTTAACTTCTGTGTTTAATGGTCAATATAATGAATACATTGTAATTGAATTATTAAAAGCAAGCATTCATTTTCAAATGATTGCTGGATGTATTTCGGTAATCTTATGGGAGAGAGCTTTACAATTTTAGCTCTAGAACAAACAATCTTCATATTCTGTTAACTTAAGAAGCAGAAATCATAATCATTTTAGTAAAGAAAATACCCCCACTGCATTTAAATCTGTTAAATAATTTGTGCATATTTATGATTAAGTTTGAGTTTTGGTGATATAATCACTATGTGTGGACATTGACTTAGACATACAAACCAGGATCAATATTGTAGTCAATTATTGCCATTATAAATCCAACTATAATGCTGCAAAATAAGTATTACACTATAGCTATTTAAAAGTGAGGGTTGACTTGTGAATATTTGTTTATGTCTTTTTCGTACACACCTGGGTATGTACTAATCTCTAGGAAATCCATTAGTTAATACTGAACAGGTAGATTTGTTTTTTAACATCGAGTATCCTAGACTGGTGGTCTAACAAGGCTTGGCTGGGTGCCGAACAACAACTGCAGAAATAGTTGAAAGGCCGCAGAGAATTAGTCCCAAATGACATGAAATTTTAATTCCATCTTGTATTCTGAAAAGGTGATAATGTATGTATTTTTCTGTAAAAGTAAGTGTAGTAGGATTAGAACTTGTCATCACGTTTCACTTCAGATTTCCTTATAGTAAGCCTACCGCAGACAAAACATGCCTCATCATCCACTTACATACAAAAGATGTATATTTCTAATAACATATTTGTATTAGTAATAAATGAGATATTCGATGCTCTTGAATGCATATTACCAATTAAAAAGACACATGTCAGGGTTGGTTATGATGGCTGTGGTGACAGGAAAACTGTAGAAATGACATTAAATTGATCCAAAGATTATAAAGTCAGCTACAGTAAATTTTGTCAAAAGTTTTGTCAAACAAGACAGATTTGATTGAAGCAATGAAACGGTGAGGGAGCCCATGCTTTTTCACTGCACATCCTCTGGGTGTGTGAAATTTATAAACACTCACAAAGAGATCATTGCTTGAGTTGGTTTTAATTCCTCAATCATGATTATTCCTGTTTATAATTTATTTATGGGCATGAGAAATTTTCCCATGATCTTTACACGTGCATGCTCCCAAGCACAGGTTTCTAGTTTTATATATTCATTTACTTTTTGTCCCGTGATATTGTATACTTTGGAGGGGTTTTGCATACCAAAAAGAAAAAAAAGCACCAACATACCAATCTGCTATTTAGAGGAAATGAGACAAATTTTTCCATTGCCAAAATTAGGCCATTCCAATTTTTTTCTATGTATAGTGTTCACGTATGCATTGGTTTTAAGGTATAAAAATTAAGAAACATGTCCACATTCACCCAAAAAGTCGTATATATTAAAGTATTATTTAATCATTTTCTGTTTCTAATTTTAATCAGCAGTATCAAAATTCTGAAGACTCTGAAATACAAATGACCACCATGGTGTTCACTCTCTCACTGAGACTCGTGTATATGATGTAATTCGACATTTTAGTGAATATCTAAATCTTTTTAATAGATATATGCTACATATGGGGGTAGGGTAGTATAGTATGAAAACCACATTCAATTGCAAAATATGTGCAGTTCATGTAGAAGAAAGCAATCCAATCAACCTTCATTGTATTCTCTGAAAGTTTCAACAGAACAGACATTTGTCTCACTGTTGGAATCAGTTGGTATGGTCAGTGAAAGGGGTACACCAGGGCTCAGTTTAAGGAACCAATTGATTTAAAATCAAACACATACAAATCATGTTTTCTATATTCCTCTGTAACTACAGACTTAGAGGTTAAAGGTGAGCTGGTCTTTGTCTGTAGTTGTTCAAGAGTAATCGTGTATTATTCAGGGTATCTGATTATAGAAATAATAAAGAAATTGAGTAAGTGGTTTTTTTTTCAAAATATTTGACGGTTGAAAAAAAAAAGAGTTTGAAATCAGCATCACAATTTAGTCAGAATCCAGTAACCACAGAAGACTGGTGCTATAAAAATGACTTTATCACTAAAGTCTTAAAAACCAGAAGGTTTGGAATTTTTGAATGGGAAAGATAGCACTAGTAGTCAAACAATTAAAATGATATACATGTAATCCCTCATCTCAGGCAAGTTCTGTTACTCTGCATTCTCTCATTGATATGTTATATAATGAAGACAGCTTCAAGCAAGAGTACAATGACAGATTAAAATACAAAAATAAGTTCATTTGGAAAAAAATATTACACTGATTGATCATAGTCAAAATTGTTTGGAGAGAAAAATTGTCAAATTATGATAATAAGATTTTCTTATTACAGTAAAAATGTGATGTTATTTTTCTACCAATTTCTGATAGAAAGATAGGTTTTTGATTCTAGGGTGGACACTAAACATAACAAGGATTCTGAGTGTACTGCAGGCAATACAAAGTCCCCTATCGGTAGGATAATTCAGTCAAAAGTAGGTCAAGCATAATGAAACTCAAACTTGATCTGTAACTATCCAAAACAAAGCCAAGTATAAATTTTCATTTGAATATCTTCAACCAATGCAGAGAAAAATCCAGAAAACCTGAAGTGGAATGACAGACAGATAGAAAGACAGACCAAGGGTAAACTAATAGTCCCCTTCAACAAAGCCGGGTAGGGGACTAACAAAAACTGGGAGTGGCCTTATCCAATATGCAGCATGTAAAAAATGTGTATCATATAATAATGTAAATAAAAAGCATACAAAACAAATAGATAGAAGCTGTCGTGACTGTCTGTAGCTTAGTTATCTCCCTTGTCGTTGGTGCTGAAATCTATATTAAGGTGAAATGATGAGAACTCATTTTTCAATTTTAAGTAAGAGAATAATTTATCACACAACTTGTTAAGAAATTCCCATGTTTAAGAGCCTAAGCTATAAAGAGATTTGAGATTGACTTTAACATAGGGCATCAATATTCAATCCTTATATGATCCTATTGCAAATCTCTTTAGCTTCTTTTCTTTTTTATCTCTAAATTCTTCTTACATGGGGGCTGTGTTATTTGAATACTTGCAGTAGGATATCATAAAATTCTGAGATGTTCAGAAGAATGTCAGATGGAATAATAAGATTTTCCTTGAATTAAGGGTGTAATAAGGATCAGGTCCTTAATATCTCAAGAGAAAACTTCTAAGTCTTATAAGTATATTGTGAAAATATTATCATCTTTAACTATAAACCCATTACTATAATACCTGTTAAGAAATCAGCTTTTCTGCAAACTTCTCTAACTATATAAATGGACGAAGTAAATTTAGTTCAAGTTTCATTTTCGAATATTCAAGAGGAAACTTTTTATTTATGTTGGGAGATATATCTTTACAGGGAGAAGGAGGATGACCTCGAGAAGAGGTTTGAATTGTTGAATAGGGAATTACGAGCAATGATGTCCATTGAAGGTAAGATATTTTTGTTGCCACAGAAACTGTATGTATATAATCAAAAAGAAAAAAAATTGAAAGCCCAACAGATTTCACAAATATACACGCTTATATTTTCTCTCTCTGTTGATGGTGCATGATCTTAAAAGTGAAGGTGGTCTTTAGCATGAATTTTTGAAACATTTAAAAATATTTCAAGGATGGATATAATTTTCAAGTGCTCTATCTATATATCCACTCTTAATTTGAACATGTTTTAACCTCACCAAATTCAATATTTTTTGAAACACCCTGAATTTTGAGATTTCAAGTATATGTTCAACAGGCCTCCTGCTCTGTGAAGTTGAAGAGATTCTATTGTGTTGAAAAACACAATATTGAGGGGTTCTGGGTAAAAGGTCCAACTCACAAGTGTTATAAAGTGTTTGTTTTATTTAGCCCGGCTTTTAAATCTTTGTTCACACACAATCCAAACTGAGGGTATAGTGGGGTGAATTGACAGCCCTCCCTCCAAATGACTTTCTAAAGTAAATGTTGTTATGTTGGGTATTTGAATTTATAAATAATAAGATAATGGTACCTTCATTGAGATTCAATTTAAAATGTTGATTTGATTTCATAAAATGGATGTGGTCTAGTTTTCCACAGAAATAATTGAGTGCTCCAGTGTGTGTTTATATTTCATATTCTTGTGTAAAAGGATGAATTAGTTGTAAATAAATATTGATATACTATAGCCATTTGTTTGGGGAAAAAATGTTTTTATTTCAAGTAGAAAGGAAATTCACATTCAGACATTAAGATATTGAAAATTGTTATTTCAAGAACAAATTATTTTTAGATCATGTAAATGTCTCTTATTACTGCATGGCAGAACACCTGTATAAAAATGTTTTCATGAAAATATTGATGAAAAAAATACAATACTGAAAGGAGGAAAAATCATATATGTATAATAAGTACTGCTAAAATACTGTTCCTTTTTAAATGCATATATTAAAACTAAACATTTATATTTGTACAGGTGTTAAATACTGTGCTTAGAAATTCTCTTTTTCAATAAACACATATGTTTTCTCTGCAGAACACATATGATTTATTTTTAATCTTATGAAATTGAGATTACATTTATATATAATATTTGAAAATTTTGATATTCCTTAAAAGATATTCATAAAATATATCATTTTTATTTCAATTTCCTCTCTCTGCACTATTTTTTCAGTCCATAATCTTTGTTTCAGTCATTGTCATGCATTGTTTTAAAATGGAGGGGGGGGGGGATTAAAATATGTGAATTTCATTTAAATGAAACATTGGTGCAGGATATGAATCACCAAAAAAAAAAAATTAAAAAAATTATTGGTTTCTAAGGAGATATACAACATTGTCATAATGGCAGATTTCCTTTTAAAACATGATTGAAAATATATATATCAGCAATATTTGTATATTCCTTTTAAATTTGATTGCCTGGCTTGATAGGTCAGTCAGTTAGTTTGTTACCTGCTGATCAGTAGATCGCAGGTTCAAATCCAGCAGAGGTTTTCAATATTTTCAGATACTTTCTACTAAAACTCCATTTTATGACTATATAAAGGAAATTTGACAGTTTTCAATTTCAAAATAATATTGTACATGTCCTCCACTTTTCATCCACATCAGATTCCTCTGGTGTGTTATTTCTTCTTAATTGGTTTTAAGATGTGTATTTAAGTATGTAATGGAAAACTGAAATAAAAGAGATGCAAACCACACTGATGTTGTAACAATCATATATATAGAGAGAGAAAGAGAAAGATTTTAAAATGTCGCAAGCCGCAAAACTAATATTGAGCATGACTTGTAAATCTATCTGACCATTAGATTACCTAACATGACACTTCAGTAAGCTGATTATAATATATAAGGTGTAATATATACATATAATGCATGCATGACTGTTAAAAAGGGTGTATATTTGTGTATTTATATTTACTTTCATAATAGCATAGGTCTAAATTTGTGGTACTTCACCTACAGCTGGTGATGTCTCAATATGAGTGAAAAATTCTCAACAGGACATAAAACAAACAATTAATCAATCTACTGTGTACAGAAGATATTGTATTTATGTAAAGTATGACTATTTACAGTAGATATTATGTCTATGTACAGTATGACTATCTACAGTAGATATTGTGTTTTATGTACAGTATGACTATCTACAGTAGATATTGTGTCTTATGTACAGTATGACTATCTACAGTAGATATTGTGTCTTATGTACAGTATGACTATCTACAGTAGATATTGTGTCTATGTACAGTATGACTATCTACAGTAGATATTGTGTCTATGTACAGTATGACTATCTACAATAGATATTGTGTCTATGTACAGTGTGACTATCTACAGTAGATATTGTGTCTTATGTACAGTATGACTATCTACAGTAGATATTGTGTCTATGTACAGTGTGACTATCTACAGTAGACATTGTGTCTATGTACAGTATGACTGCCTACAGTAGATATTGTGTCTATGTACAGTATGACTATCTACAGTAGATATTATGTCTATGTACAGTATGACTATCTACAGTAGATATTGTGTCTATGTACAGTGTGACTGTCTACAATAGATATTGTGTCTATGTACAGTGTGACTATCTACAGTAGATATTGTGTCTATGTACAGTATGACTGCCTACAGTAGATATTGTGTCTATGTACAGTATGACTGCCTACAGTAGATATTGTGTCTTATGTACAGTGTGACTGTCTACAATAGATATTGTGTCTTCTGTACAGTGTGACTATCTACAGTAGATATTGTGTCTATGTACAGTGTGACTATCTACAGTAGACATTGTGTCTATGTACAGTTTGATTATCTACAGTAGATATTGTGTCTATGTACAGTTTGATTATCTACAGTAGATATTATGTCTATGTACAGTATGACTGCCTACAGTAGATATTGTGTCTATGTACAGTGTGACTATCTACAGTAGATATTGTGTCTATGTACAGTATGACTGCCTACAGTAGATATTGTGTCTATGTACAGTATGACTGCCTACAGTAGATATTGTGTCTATGTACAGTATGACTGCCTACAGTAGATATTGTGTCTATGTACAGTATGACTGCCTACAGTAGATATTGTGTCTATGTACAGTGTGACTATCTACAGTAGATATTGTGTCTACGTACAGTATGACTGCCTACAGTAGATATTGTGTCTATGTACAGTGTGACTATCTACAGTAGATATTGTGTCTATGTACAGTGTGACTATCTACAGTAGATATTGTGTCTATGTACATTATGATTATCTACAGTACATCAGGTGATAAGCTGCATGATTATATACAGTAGATATTGTGTCTATGTACAATATGACTGCCTACAGTAGACATTGTGTCTATGTACAGTGTGATTATCTACAGTAGACATTGTGTCTATGTACAGTGTGATTATCTACAGTAGATATTGTGTCTATGTACATTATGATTATCTACAGTACATCATGTGATAAGCTGCATGATTATATACAGTAGATATTGTGTCTATGTACAATATGACTGCCTACAGTAGACATTGTGTCTATGTACAGTGTGACTATCTACAATAGATATTGTGTCTATGTACAGTTTGATTATCTACAGTAGATATTGTGTCTATGTACAGTTTGACTATCTACAGTAGATATTGTGTCTATGTACATTATGATTATCTACAGTAGATATTGTGTCTATGTACATTATGATTATCTACAGTACATCATGTGATAAGCTGCATGATTATATACAGTAGATATTGTGTCTATGTACAATATGACTGCCTACAGTAGACATTGTGTCTATGTACAGTGTGACTATCTACAGTAGATATTGTGTCTATGTACAGTGTGACTATCTACAGTAGATATTATGTCTATGCACAGTGTGACTATCTACAGTAGATATTGTGTCTTATGTACAGTATGACTATCTACAATAGATATTGTGTCTTATGTACAGTATGACTGCCTACAGTAGACATTGTGTCTATGTACAGTGTGACTATCTACAATAGATATTGTGTCTATGTACAGTTTGATTATCTACAGTAGATATTGTGTCTATGTACAGTATGACTATCTACAGTAGATATTGTGTCTATGTACATTATGATTATCTACAGTAGATATTGTGTCTATGTACATTATGATTATCTACAGTACATCATGTGATAAGCTGCATGATTATATACAGTAGATATTGTGTCTATGTACAATATGACTGCCTACAGTAGACATTGTGTCTATGTACAGTGTGACTATCTACAGTAGATATTGTGTCTATGTACAATGTGACTATCTACAGTAGATATTATGTCTATGCACAGTGTGACTATCTACAGTAGATATTGTGTCTATGTACAGTATGACTGCCTACAGTAGATATTGTGTCTATGTACAGTATGACTGCCTACAGTAGATATTGTGTCTATGTACAGTATGACTGCCTACAGTAGATATTGTGTCTATGTACAGTGTGATTATCTACAGTAGATATTGTGTCTATGTACAGTATGATTATCTACAGTACATCATGTGATAAGCTGCATGATTATATACAGTAGATTACGTACTTGTCAATGAAAAAGAATTTTTTAAGCATTATGATATGGCATCAGAATGTTTAAATCAATATGCAGATTTTTTTATTTTATGATTTTCCTTGCAATGCATGTCCTGAAGCTTCCAGCAAATCTTCTTAGAGTTGTAACAGTGGGAAGCAGGCGGGGTATTACTGTAATCCCTCTGACGAGATTGTAATTAATTAGATAATTATCTGCCTATGTCACACGGCACCTGATACTTTATCAGAAACCTTCAAGCAATAGGACTGACATTATTGCAATTCAGATTATATATTAAGTTAAAGTACTTTCTAAAATAAGGTAACAGTGTTATTTTTATATTATTATCTCATTACATGCATCACAAAATATAAAACGTCAAGAACATTTCTAAAGTTAGTTGGTATTGTTAATCTTCAATTATTGTTTTTTTTTTTTTGTCTTTTGATTTGTTAGTTCACAAGATGTACTCAAGATTTATAAGACACCAGTATAACATTTATTGCTTTCTAGGTCTCAAATAGAAAACCCATGCAAATACCAGAATCTGCCTTCAGTGCTAGTTCTGTTGTGGTTTAGTTAAATAAATATTCACCTGTCCAAGTCTTTTGCTTTCTCTATGAAAACATATTTAAAAATATTATGTAGTGTTTGATTAATACTTGGATTTGTGCATTAGACATTAAGACCATCACATGCTGACATATGGCTCATCATTTAAATGTTTGCACAATCATTTCACTTTGAAAGGAATAGTTTCTAATGATATAGAAGGCAAGATTCTCAAAAATCTGTGCATTCATCCAAAGTTGGTAAAACACACAATTCATTAAAACCAGTATTGGGTCTAAAGACAGGAAAAAAAAATAGATAAAGAACACTGAGGGATTTTCTTCTTCCATCTGGGAATAAATTTGAGATTTTGCTGCTGATTGTTTTGATTGCTATATTAAGGTTGGCTGAGTGAAGTGCTGGGTGACTCTGCTAATTAAGACCTAGCTAAGGTGACTGGTCATCAGGTCTTCAGTGGCTTGAATTCTTGTTTTACCTGAATCTGGCCTGAATCCTTTTATCTGTGAATTGTTTGATTTGTCAGTCATTATTTCCAGGAATGAAAGGTGAAATTGATGAAGAAAACCTTGCATTGTGGAGTGCCCATGTTGTGTGATGTCAAATCTGATGGATTGTTGATGGTTTAATTTCTCTGGGTGGTTTTTCTTTCTTGTATGTAATTGAGCAATCTGTCGAAACCCATATGCTCCGTTTTTTCTGTCACTCTGTCTAGAGGTATGGCCATTGTCTTAATGAACTCCACTGTATTAATGTGCAATTTGTTTGGGTCGTTTGTCAATTTGTATGCCATTCTTTTTCCTTTTGTGGGTAAAAAAATTAAAATGATAATTGAAGCGCCAGAGTAGAAATTGTTCATTGCAAACTTCATTCATCTTGATACATTGCATTCAAGGACATTTTTCAAATTTGGTTATACAAGTTGAAATACATCAGACATTAATGTCCTCCATAATCAGGCTGTGAAGCTTTTTCAGGTAGCATTAAGACTTAATCACTCAATATCAGATTTTTGGGGTGTATGCACCTTGCAGGGGATAATTAATTTTTGATCCTCTAGAATTATATATTGACATTGTTGTCTGTGGCCAATTAAGGTGCCTATCAATCATCCCTTATAACTGGCACTAAGTCCCATCATCATGATAGCTGTTGTATTTCATTGCTTCTATTTGGAGTTGGAAAAAATATACATATTCTCTATGTATACTTTAGGTATATACAAAAAGCTTTTGTACTTGCATTTGAAAAAATGTTACAATTTTTCTGTTGCTTTCAAAAAAGAGATTTTCATATAAGTTTCAATTCATATGATAATTTAGCAGAATTATATGATAAAAAAAAAAAAAATTCAGTGAGTCACTATGTACAGTGAACTCAAGAGACTGAAGAAAAAATGTTGCAGTAGTACCATGTACAAGGTAAATATTCCTTGATGAGGTGCATCTAGTGTCTGTGTATTGGGGGTTAGTTGCCCTTGTTAGCATTTAACAAACCAGATACATTTATCATAACTCACTGAAAAGTTAATAATTTGTACATAGTACCTGGCCATACAAGTGTGTCATATATGTATTTATTCAGAAACTTGAATGGGTGTTATTTGAAATGAAATTTAATTTTAAAAAATTGTAAAGTTTGAATTTTATTTGCACTCATTCATTGCAAAGAATAGAAAATTTAAACTTTTAGAGATTTGAAATACAACATATCAATGTTAGTAATTTTTTGACCAGAAATTTTTATATTATAATTACGTCAAATTTCTGCATTCAATCAAAATAATTCCATAAAGATTGAACTGGATATGGCTTCAGAACATTTTGTAAAAATGTTTTATAATAAAATATGTAATAAGATACGAGAATTATGGACAGGTACCTATACATATTGAACCTTCCAATTGATGTCAACATGAGGGAAAAAGCAGGTTTAGTCATGACAATTCTGTTTTTTAATTTAGAACAATATGTTATAATACAGTGAAAAAGTTACAACAGAACACCAGATTACTGTCATTCTGCATGAAGAAAAAAAATATCCCTTAATTTGAGGAAAGTCATGTAACATTACCAAAGCAGCTTATGTAGGCAATATATTGAGGAAGACTGCACTCTCAGTTAGAAAGGACATACACTTTCTGTAATTTCAGTAGTTATGTTATATAAGAATCTATGGTTGGAAAATAGCAACACATGTGGCCATAAAGTGTTGGCTGTCAAGATTGACCCCCATAAATTTTCCATTTGAATAACTTTAGTCCACAAATGTGAATTTTGATAAATAGGGTGAAATCGATTGCACCATATTGTGTGTGTGTGAGAGAGAGAGAGAGAGAGAGAGAGAGAGAGAGAGAGAGAGAGAGAGAGAGAGAGAGAGAGAGAGAGAGAGAGAGAGAGAGAGAGAGACTTCTTGTCACCCAGTACATTATTGGTTAGCTAATCTGGTTATCACCACAACTTTGTGTTGGTACATAAAGGTAAATGAACATTTGTATATTGTGAGGATGTAGGTTTGTTGTTTAATTCTCCAAGATCATAATATTTATATGCGAACTAGTTTAATTATTATTTAGCTTGCAACTCATACTTTTAAAACATCTTGTGCTTTGGTTAACATTATTCAAATATAAAGGTTTTCAGTATCTACATCAAACACACTCTCAGTGGTGCATGGGAGTAGGCAAGCAGGCAAACTGTTACTGGTTTGAATCCTAGTACAGACACAGAATGCTAGTTGATGTATTCTTGAGGTGGGGCAGCTGTATATACCATTATGAGTATCAGCTTTGACTGGAATGTAAAGGGTCTCTTGACTCTTGTGTAAACATAAACCATTGCATTATAACAATTCTGACATTCCGAGACTTTAAATTAATATGATGTATTAAATGAATGCTAATTTTAAAACTTGCTTTAATTTAAGCAATAAGATCGTTTGAAAATATTTTCTCTGATTTTCTGATGCATAGCTCTAAGCAATGAAGCAGAAAATTTAGATTTGCATGATTTACAAGATTTTTTTAAATGAAGATAAATGAAATGCCTGTCAAAGTCAGCATGATTAATTGTTTATTTGGTGCCATCATGTAAAGATGGATTTCCAAATGACTTTCGACAGTGGCTAAAAATGTTAAGAAGCTTTGCACAGAATTTAGAATTGTGTCTATGTATGCTGTCCATGGATTTCAGCAACTCATTTCACCAGTCTCTAATATTGACCAATTACTGCCTAGAAAACATTATTGACTGAGACATTTGTCTCTGAAGGGGAAAATTGTAATGATATGAAATGAATAACTGGTTAATTTGATAGAAAACTTTTGTTAAAAATTATGAAATAAATAATGGTTATTTGTCCATTTTTAGTAAGTTGTAATGTAATTTGTGAAAGTTATGAATGATGTGGATTTTTTGTCTTGAACTGTTGAAAGGGTCCACAGTGTATATATATATATATATATATATATATATATATATATATATATATATATGTGTGTGTGTGTGTGTGTGTGTGTGTGTGTGTGAATATACATTTTATTATGCAAACAAATACATCACCATTCTGTCTGTGGTTGCATTTAAATAGTAAATAAAATGGAACAGAAGTATTCGTAGAGTTAGATGACAAATATATATATCATGTTTATATGGAGCAAAGTCCGATAAAGAAACAGGTGTGATTGACTCTGATGCAGCATAAATTCTAGCTCATTATTAAGAGTGTAAACCATAAGCTTTGTGTTATGTGCATTATCTATTGGTAAATAAGATGTTGTTTTAGTGTTGTATGACAAGGAATATGAAAACAGGTGTGTCTTTTCACACCAAATAGACATCTGTTGACACTTGGCTTAATTTTGACTATAGAAAACAAAGATGCTGGTCATGTTTTTACACTGATCATCAAATGACCAAAATATAATTAATCTGTGACTTTGTTTGGTTGTATTACTGAAAGCGTATCAAATATTTGACAGATTCTCTATGTACTAACAAAGATTTTTCTTATAACATGAGTTTTGTGTATCTGATCATAAAAGACATCTAAAAAGGTAAACAATAATATATTTTTTAAACAACACACATACATG
This sequence comes from Ostrea denselamellosa, assembly GCA_024699665.1. Lineage (NCBI taxonomy): Eukaryota > Metazoa > Mollusca > Bivalvia > Ostreida > Ostreidae > Ostrea > Ostrea denselamellosa. The sequence continues at coordinate 2,337,765 of JAMZEH010000014.1, forward strand.
TATATATTCAGGTAGCAGGAGATCTGAGATTGTGTAAGTCTCAGTTTGGTTTCATTCCTTTATCTCCCAATATGCAAGATAAATACCACATTATTGGAGCTCTCATAAAAAGTAACAAGGGGCGTATGTAACTCAGGCCACCCCCACCCCCCAGAGAATGCATACAACTGCAGTATGTGCCATACAGATTGAGTAACTTATGACGGAAAAACATGGAAATCTAAAATATACTTTCAAATATCATACCATATTTGGTCTAAATTTAAAATTGGCATATTTCTATTCACTAATCCACTTAATCTGCTTTTTATAATGCCTCCTTGCAAATGATAGTTGTACACTTCCACTGACTTAATTTTGGAGTTTTTTGTATATTTTTGTTCTCTTCCTGTTGCATTCAGTTGCGATTGGTGATGGTACCCTATGACTATTCTAACCATCTATTCATACATGATTTTCAATTTTATTACCAGATGAAGATTTTTCATTTGCCTCTGGTATGGAAAAAAAGTTAGAAACTAAATGTTCAGAGAAAATTTCAATTCATCTCTGAACAAATATTAAGTGATGAAAAATTAGGCTTAGGAGCAATGTAGGAATTAGGAGCAATGTAGGAATTTATTCAGATATTCTCAATAACATTGTTCTGTCCATTTGTAACTGTTGGAGAAAAATGTTGTGGAGACATGGAAAGTCCTTTCAAGCAATTGTTCAGTTCTATTGGAGTGTCATGTCCTGGATAAATGTTTTATGGTTTGAAACATTGAATTCAGGATATGTATGTATAAGTGTTGTTGTTGATGATGTTGATAAGACATGAGCCCCAAAATATGATAGTTCATTTAACACAAAATTATGATTTCATTTTTAAAGTGATGAGGGGCCTCCGTGGCCGAGTGGTTAGAGCATCGGGCTCAAAATCACAAAGCCTCTCACCTCTGTCGGCGCGTGTACGAATCTCGGCCGTGGCGTTATGTGAGCAAGTTTGCCAGTTTACTTGCAGAAGGTCGGTGGTCTCTTTCCAGGTACATTGTATCTGGGTTCTCTCCTCCACCAACAAAAACTGGACACCACCAGATAACTGAAAAATTGTTGAGTGTGGCAGAAAGCAATAAATAATCAATCAATCAATCAATCAAAGTGATGAGAAGCTTGAGAGTAATACAGATTATAAATTCTATTACCATGGAGTCATTCATTTTCTTGAGAGCTAACTTTTGTGAAACATGAATTTGTGCATTGGTTATTACCGAAAATGTTTGGTACAATGTATTTACTAGAAAAGTTGCATTACTTTGAACATTTACTGAGACTGTAAATTTGAAGACATTGTATAAACCGAAAATAATAATAAATCAAACCATCAACCAGCTCAAATGATGATTTTTTATAGTGTGTGTGTGTGTGTGTGTGTGTGCATATATATATATATATATATATATATATATATATATATATATATATATATATATAAGGGTTTTTTTTCAGACTGGCAAAAAACTGAGGCCCAAAAGCACCGAGAGAAACTCCTCCTGGAAGAGCTGGTAGACATTGTAAACAAGAGGGATGAAATGGTACAGCACCTGGACACACAGGAACGAGCGTATGTACAGCATAGATTTCTGGTACAACTTTACAATCAATGGCAGCTTGATGTCATACAATTATTGTGTAGGATGAAAAACAAAAAATAATACCCTGTGTTTTAATACCATTTATTGGCACCAGATTTCTCAGAATCATCATATAGAATAGACATAAATAACTACTGATTAAAAGTTTAAAAGTACACTAGACAACGCAATTTCAAAATATTAAATATCTATTTATAGTATGACATAATTGAAATACGTGAATGCAGTGATGCCACATATATGTGTTCTATTATTTTTATAAGGAAACTCAGGCTATAAATTGGACCTTTACTCCATATTTTGGAAATATTGAGGAGATATCCTTGGTTTTTTTTTTTTAACCTCATAGAAACAATTGTACACAGTCAATGTAATCTATAACATACATATTTTCAATATATTTGTTTTTGTTTCTTTGAAATGATTAGATGTTTCACACAATATTGTAATGAACCGTACAAGTGGAATTTTTAATGAGACACAAATTTAAAAACTTTTAGATAGAAGTGGGTATATATTTTTAGGAGAGCTAATTTTAGCAACTTTATAATTCAATAAAAGATAACCATTACCCCCAATATGGAATAAATTGTAAGCGATATTCGATATTCAGTTGTAGCAATCTCATCACTCTCATCAACATTGCCAAAATTAAATCCTCACTAAAAATTCTGTTTATACGGCATTATTACATAATGGTTATGCATCTACGAATAAATTGAAATTCAGGGGACCAGCTGATTTTTTGAAGTTCAAATTAAACAAAGTTGACCTCATAGCTGTCATCCATTTTAGAAAAATGAATTTCTGAATTTAACCTCATTCTAATAGGCCTATGCAAACCAGAACCAAGTATGATAGTCCCATATATTCATATTGTAAACATAATTTATTGTGAAAATGAATATAGTTCAAATTACATATATACACAAGTACATTGAGCCAAGATAGTGATCAGTGTTGAAATTCAAATGCTGCAGTTCTGTTGTAATTTTGTAATATGTTTCTCTGCCGCCATGTTGAAGTCACAAGATTAGACAGTGATCAATGAACAGCATGCCCCCCTCTAAAATTGAATTGTTATTATAAAGACATGCATTGAAAACATCGAAGATAAAAAAAAACCAAAAAAAAACAGAACACCTATCTACCTGCATGATTACGAATTCACTGAACCATGACGATGACTGAAGTGGGATACTTCAATATAACTCAGTATCAGCTCAAGAAACAGTTAATTAACATTAAAATAAGTGATATATCAATATAAGTATTTTTATATTAACTGACATTTTAATATAAAATGAAAGAAATTTTATTTGAGAATTATATTTATTTCAAAATTAGCAGTATTTCAAAATAACTAATTTCAATTACATGGAGTATACAATAGTTCTTTCCTGGAAATAAAAATATTGATGTTAAATCCCTCAATGATGTCACAGTGAAATGCAAACATGTTGCATGCAAAAAGACATTTAATAAATTTTTGTGGTGGTTAATTTTTGTTGTTTCATAGTTTGGATATTACCATAGATTTAAGTCCTTTACAAACTAGAGAAACTGAACTACAGTTAAGAATAGCAACTCTTTTATCAAAATCAAATTCCCATGAAAGTAAGGGATTCTATGGTAAAAGTAATTTTAAACAAATTAGAGTTAGCTCACAGGAAAAAGCAATAAATGAATTTTAGTAAAATTTTATATAAGAAGATTGATAAATTAAGATGGCCTAAAAGAATATTAAACAGCTTGATTTTTCTTATCAGATAAATACTGTACATGTACCATTTATATGATATTTCAAAGTGGGTCTTATAAGTTTAATTGATTTCTGTGTATTCCATAAGTTTTCTTTTTTTCAACTACTGCTAAAAATTATTATTCAGAAACTAGTATAGAAAATTGAGTGCAGAATTAGACATCAGCTTGCCCATTTTTACATTTCTTCTTGTCACGTATTGGTTTTATTAAGATCAAATAATGAGGTGATTTCTGGATGACTTGTCCCTCCAAACTTGTATTTACAGTTCTTCGAATTGGCTTTTTTATGTTCACCTAATCTATAAAACACCCCCAGTAAGATCTTTCGCTTCTTCTGTCAATAATCTTTGTGTCATCTCCAGTCAAATGCAAAAAAGATATCTCAACTCTCTGTGAAATGATATTAAATATCATTTTCAAAAGGTGAAACAAAGGAATATTGAAGATCAATGGCTAATTGATGCAGTCAAGCTATCCATCTATTTCAGGGGAATCACCATTGTCATGTTAGTTCCAGGCCGAGTCATGCTAAAATACTAAAATTATAGGTCATAAAGATTCAAATTATTGGGTAGAATATAAAACATGCTCATTTTGGCTTTGTCCTCTGTTGGAGTTTGACTCAAACCGATTCCTGCCAAAGTCTCATATTGACAGAGAACCTGCCAAGTACTTCTTGGCTGCATGCTACAAGGGTGCCCTCATTAACAGGTGAAACTAATCACTGAATTAATTTCTGTCTTTTTCTTTGCTTCAAACCCATCCCATTTGATAAAAATTATCAATCATCTACCATTTACAGTCCATTTTTAGTTTTGAAATTAAAAAAAGAGATCTTCAAATTAATGAAAAGCTTTGTAACTAAAAAATAAGTTTCTGTAGTTGATCTTAAAGATACTCTCAACACATTAATATTAGAATTCGGTATTCACTACAGTTTTACTCCCTTTTATCACCTTCCTAAGTAAGCATAAGAAAAATGCAAAAAGACTTATGGGATTTTGCAAAATTTTTCAAATTTTCATTATCTATTATAGTTTTAAATTTTTTAAAACTTCAAATGAATCATTTAGAGAAAGAGAAAGAAAAATAAATACCTCAAGGAATTTTTTTTTTTTTTTGGTCATAGAACAAAAATTGATCATCATTTGATCGGATTATATTATGAAGATGTTAGCCTGAAATTATTTCCAGTGTAAATATTTCATTGGTGAATCATTCTTCAGAATGGAAATTTAAGAACTCGGACCTTCTTCTTCAGAAATAAATGTCAGTGTTTCTTTTGTCCAATTCTTGGGGATTTGTCTGCCTAATCTTCAGTTGCCGCTATAAGAGTCTTTAATTGTTCACTAATCTTATTACACTTTCCAAATTCTCAAAACATATGCATGTCATTACTGTTTAAAAACATGAATTTCCTTCTTGTCTGTTGTTATATACAATGTCACTAGTCCAGATGTCTACATACTTAGGGTATGTTCTCACCGATTACGTTTTGGAACCATTTCCAGAAACACTAACGAGCCTGACATATTTTTGGAACAAATATGTGGCAGTTGTGTTTGAATTAAGAAAATAAAGTCCATGTTGACAATATTTTTCATTTTCATTACTTGTAAATTTTCTTACAAGTTTTTCATTTACAACTGGAAACACTACTTGATAAGACTTCATGTCAAATTTACATGCATTTCCTAACACAATAATTCACAGCAAGAACATGGCATGCTATTCAGATCTGACATTTTTAAAAACATCTGACACCTAATATGCTAGTGCAAGCCTGTCATGTTTGAAAATTGTAATGCAGAGTGATTTTTCATTTTCGGTTAGCAATTATAGAACTTTTACCATAAACATTTGTATTATAGTTTTGGTGACATTGTATTCTAAGAAACATTTGTTTCATATTTAATGGATCAGGTAGGTTGAATCTCTTGTGATTTTGAAACTGCATACAACCCCTAATGGTTCCATTTATAAACACATTATTCACTCAGTCTGAGTCCCTGGTGAGTTTGCTTGACTTTGGTCAGACAAAGTGTAAGTAATGGCCTGAAATAAAAGCCCCCTAAAGAAGAAGCTGATGGAGCGACATTCCATTATCAGCATTGTGTTTACAGTGATTTTGTCTAATTAGCTTTTACAATTTTTTTTTTTCAAATTGGTGTTATTTTTTTATGAATGATCTACAGCCTCACCTGTTCTGGTACAGATTATTGATATACATTAATTTACCTTCCTCAGATCTTCATCAAAATGCATTAATTGTGTGTATGTTCATCTGTTTCTGTTCACATATTTTAGCATTGAAGAGGATGAACATTTGGATAGAAGGATAACCCAGGGTAAAATTCTGCATGACAAAAAGGAGTGTTGCATTCAATGATGAGAACTGCTTTACACAAGTTATGCACCACCCATTGGTGTGAAATATAAACTGGTCCTCTAAACAAAGGTTACCAGTGTAGAAAACCTCTGATCCATTGAAACAGTAACTGCAGTGACAAGAGAAGTGGTGAATTGGATGTGGATTTTTTTTTTTTTTTGATGTACTTACAAAAAGCCAACTTATGGCCGTTGTGCTCCATTTTGCCTTATGCTTAGCTTCCAAAGTTCAGGGCGTTTGGCCAGTACTTTAATATTGCATGTTAGCTGTCTTATGACAATAGCTACAGGTGTTAGAATTTGCACATGTATACAAATATATTGTCCTATGATGTTGTGACTTTATATAAAAATGAAAAAATTGTTGTTACAATTTAGGGAATGATTTTACTACACCATGGGTACTTGCTTTTTATATATATGTATAATGAACAAAATATATATTCTAACTTCACATACTTAAAAGTTGAAATTAGGCAAGAGATTTCAGTGTAGTTACATAAGGATATCTGCAGAATAAGGAACGGACTAAGCAATTTTTGCCCAAAAATATTTTTTACCTGAAATAGACTTGTAATTATTTATTGCCAGGTGTGTTGTCTTGCATGATTTATCACATCTATTGTAAATGCAGGCAATGTGGTATCGTAAGAATTACACTTTAATGAAATGTTCTTTAAAATCTGTCTCTTTGTCATGATTTAGATGAGGTTGCATGTAAAGAATAAATTTCAAAACATAAACCACAATTTGACATTTTCATCTTGATATGTGTATGTAGCCTAAGTTTAGAAAGTCATCAAAATTGCAGTTCTGTATCACATAGAGAAATCCAAGTATGTGCAGTTTATTTGTTACTATAAATTTGATTGTGAGTATGTATTGAACTAAAATAGAGTCTTAGTGCCCCTTGTTTTTCTTTTTGTAGGAAAACCTTCATTGATAATATTTTTTGCTATGAGGCTATACTAATTTGTTTCATATGTAGGATATTTGATAAATCAGTATTAATTATATTTTGAAATATCACAAACTATTTCAGTATTTTGGATATATTTGTTTATTTAGATAGCTTCCACCACCACTCTGTGCACCAGTCAGTGTTTGACACTTTACTGTAACATGGTGTGGAAGCTGTTGTGTAAATATAGATCTTGTAATCATCTTTTAAGGAAAAGGTACAAATATCTGATCAGGAAGTGTTTCCAAGAACAATTTTAATTTTTTGTAAATATAGACACAATTGGATTTTGTCCTTGGTAGTGTTGTTACATTTTGTCCTTGGTAGGAAATTTTATCAGACTGGTCTGATTTGCCTTATATAGACAGTGGTTTTCTACATCTGTAATACCACAGACAATCCAATAGACAGTGATGGGGCATTATAAAAATGCAGGTATATTTGTTTCCTATCTTTAACAATAATGATTTATGTGCATTTGACTCAAAATACTCGTAGGTTACTTTATGCTCTGGGTCTGGATTTTAAATGTAAATTGTATGAACACAAAAAAAAAAAGATTATTTACCTACTGTTATGGCAGTGTTTCTTGGTTTTTTTATGCATGTACAAACAGACAATGTACATTCATATAAATCACTTGTTCTAGTTGTGGTGCTTTGTTTGTTGCCATGAACCAAATATTTTATTTATTATGCATCTATTTCATTGTATTGAAATAAATACACCTAAAAAATAGCAGTTTCTTGGCACGTTTTTTACTTAGAGAAAAAAGGATTTGAATTGAATTTATGCAGCTTGCATTGTTTATATGCCAGCTTACATTATGTACAAGGCAGTACAGCAATAAGAGAGTTTGTAGTGTTTTTCATGTTGATTTGTTTCTATACGATTTTTCTTTACCTGTGTTGTCCCCATTGACCTTAGATGGCTACTTTGACAGCTGGAGAGAGCGGAATGCGCTTTTTGGGCCAAAATTATTAATTTTTTAATTTTTCTCCAGCAGTTTTCTCCATCCACGTTGGTATAGCATACAAAAGCTTGATTTTTAGATTGTTACTCTGCTGTGGTTCCCTCTCCCGAGCGGCCCATCAAGAGTTGACAGGTTTTTGTGAAGTTATTAAAATACAGAATAAATAAACCTGTAGGAACTCTCGGGAAATGGGACCGCTTTCTTTTGCGGATGAGCAGAGCGGTGCGGGTGGAGCACGGGTACATACAAACTGTCAACTAGACTGAGTTTGCTAACATTCCGGGTGTGCATCGCTAGTCCTCATCTTCAATGGACCACACAGGCGCCACTAGTAATGATTGATAGTTCAAAAACACTGAACTATAGTCGACACAAGTGGCCGTGTAAAAAATATTGGCCTTTTGATGTCCAATTTGCCGACGGGTAAATTTTGTCCGTTTGTTGCTGATGTGAGGTGTCGTGTCGAGCAACTGGGTGGATGTCTGATAATGAATTCTTGGGAACAATGTACTGCTTGTTAGCAAACGTACAACAAAGTTTAAATACTTATTGGTCTCTCCGTGAAGGATTGGACCACATGAGAAAAAGTCTAAACCGTGGTTTCTGAGGACAATGGCATTTTCTCATATGAAAGAAATACGGTTTCGTTAAAAAAAAACCAACGATTCCAGAAACCTGTAAAATGCTGCAAGACGTTGTGCACAGTTGGACCATCTGTTTCCTTTCTGATGTTCAAACCAAGCGGTCAAGCAAGTTTACAGACATTTTCCGTCTGATAAAATGCAATCAAATCATCCGCCAATATTAATCGTAATAACTATCAATAGAAATGAAAGAAGAGTCCGTCTGAACACGAGAGGACCGAAGCACCTGCAGTGACTTCAGTTAGAAGACTTAATCAGTTTACAAAGTAATTAATTAGCAACGCTTTGTAATGCCGTTATGTACGCTAGTTCTTAGCTTTCTCTTTATTGAGATCTGAAAAGACGCAGAAGTCTTCAAAAGCCGCAACCGTGAAATGGTTGGTCACATTTTTACCTGCGATCGATTGCACATCTTATTGCGGTAGAAACAATGTTCTTGGGTTCTTTTATCTACAAAGATAGGCTTCTTTGCGGTAGATGGGTGGATTACTACAAGCGAGTGCATCTTCTGTCACTTGGCAGCCATTGAAGTTAATCATTTTCGCATAATATTTGATAATGGCACTGATTAGCGTTGAAGCTGACCGACGGTGCTTTTGTACTCTGATTAGTTTTAACACATTCTATACGATGTGTTTTTCTGTTGTTTTCCATTCCATTAGATCTTGGACGAGAATATCACAATATTAGGTGACAAGAGAAAATATCTTATTGGAAAATACCGTTATTTGATGGATAAAAACAGAACCGAGTGAATTAGATTGTCTGTAAGGTACCACACGCGACACGCGTAGCCTTTCATCTTTTGTAGCTTTTGCGCGCGAGTCCTCTTTGTATCGCACGGCGGTGACGTCGTTTTCACGGTTTCCTTGATGACCGAACGCATGCACCAGTAGACAGTTTGTGGTGTATGCTAACGACGCGCGGTTCCGGGTGGTGTTTAATTGATTCTAGAAATTTAGGAACAGAACCAGAACGGTTGTATCTTCCATTCCGTCTGTCAAAAAGGTCCAGTCAATTCTGCCCTCAATTTTCAAGAATTTAATGAACACCCAACGAAATGTTGTCTCCCAGATTCTACTGACGTTCGAGGTGAAATGTATCAAACTTACTCTTTAAGCTTTGTTTAATCCCTGATAAACATGAAAATAAAAATTTCTGGTGTTGGACAAGGGTGTGGAAGTAGGATAACAACATAAATAAATTATTTTAAAAAAGGAATGGATTTCCGCTCTACGCCTAATTTAGATGATTCTCCAAACTAAGAAATAAAACATGTACTTCCAATATGACCTTTTACTATGATACTATTCTTTAGATCTCAGCATGCGGCTCGTCTCTAAATAGCCAGAGCCTGCTTGACCATCGTCCTCAACTGTGTGGACCAACCCGTAATGACGAAATGCGACCCAAAAGCGCGTAACAGTCCCATTATTATTCGGTCGTGGGTATCTTAACAATGGATAATAGGTTTACAGTCGTAATCATTAGCTTCCAATAAACATATTTTTACTTTTACATTTCATTCTTCTCGTTTGAAGGGTATTATTGTCGCGTTTTCCACTGTACTTGATGTATTCAGAACGAAAACCTCAATTACAATACGGACAGACTCCAGTTTTTGTCAAATTAAGATGTTTTACCTTATGGGTTGCATAATTTGTTTGTGAGTACATCTTTAACAAGATTGGGAGTCCGATACCTCTTCGCCCGCTGCGAGGACCAGTCTAGACCCGTGACGTGTATTTAGAGCGATACGTTGTCATTTCTACATGTATTGGAAGATGTGTCCAGGAAAAGCACTTCGAAACACCAACAAGATCGACAACATAAAAACGATCATTAGATTTTAAGGAAGTGTATTATATCATTATAATGACTGACTTCCTTTTAAAAGATGAATGAAGATATAAACACCAGCAATGTTTGTCTTTTCTTTTCAGATTTAATTGTCTAACCGAGTATCTCGGTATGTTAACGTCTGTAGATCGCGGGTTCAAATCCAACTGGGATTTTTATTTTTTTTTTTTCAGATTACTTTCTACTAAAACTGTATATGTTGACTAGATAAAGTATACATTTGAAAGTTTTCAATTTCAGAATAGTTTTGTATATGTCGTCCACTTTTCATCCATGTCAAACGTCTCTGATATAGTATTCCTCCGCAAACATTCAAATTCCATTTACACTGTTCTAACGATATGTTTGATCTCATCCATCCTCTATCTACAAACGATTCTAGTCACACGAATGTACTAAACTGAGTTAAGCAACATTACATTTATTATATTAGGAAGTTATTTCTTTTATATGAACACTGAAAACAGCCGCATTTAACTCCGAATTATGTTTAAATTTGGGGGGGGGGGGGATTTTGAAACACGCGTGTATTTACAAAGAGAGTTAACACTGAGTTACCTCAAACTCTATTCAATCTATTTTAAGGCAAAGGTTGTTTGGTACTTTTAGCTAAAAAACAAATCTGATTCGCGTTGGTTATAGCAGATAATCTGACGGTATCTTCAAGAATTTACCTTTGAAGTTTTACCAGATAGCGAATTTGTGGACAAATTTGTCGACTACTATTTTATCTTGTTTCTATTCTAAAGATTTCCAGACATAAGCTTTTTTAATTCACAAGAACCGATGAGTGGGTTTCCACGGGGCACCGTGTCCTAACACACCAAAGCGAGAAAATCCGGATTATGTTTCTTGAGCGCTTTGGTCGGCACGGCTTGTAGGGATTAATAGAGCCTGGGGGACTCGCACGGTCGTAGCGGTATAGCACAGTGGGTACGAAAATCAGCGTCTTAGGAACGCCAAGTATCACCCAGTTAATAAAAAGGTATTTTGTTCAGTAATACTCTCCAGGAGACCCTTCGTATTTATTGTATCGTCGAGATTATATCTTCCTATATCATTAACATGCAATATCCAACGTCACCAAATATTACACTATATTATCGTTATGTTCATTGAAAGTTAGTCACATTATAGTATTCATCACTGTTAGTTATCTTGATGTTTTCATTGGTATGCTCAAACACTTTTGAAGAACCAATACCATATTTAAAGTATAAACAACTATAAAGTTCACGATACTTTGTTTTCTACTTCAAAAATGTGAAGTAAATTGTTGGCAAGGTAATGGAAGTGCTATTTTTTCCCATCTTAAGGATTTCATATATTGAAGTCCTTCTGGTCGTTGAAGAGTCTTGTCAAAGTCGGGTCCTAGTTAGTCCAGGTGTTCAAAATCCTGCTTTACCTGACAGTTACACACTTGTCAAGTTAGAACTACATGCTTAAGTAGAATATTTTTATTATTTTTTTTTTCTTTGCGACCGTTCATGTTTCAGTTATAAGGGTGCACATTCACTTTGTCTTCCTCATTTAATGGTCATTGAATCAAGGTATAAAATGAAATTTATTTTCTAGCCACTGCTAACCTCTTTTCTTATTACTCGATTCAAAATTTTGCAATAATGACTCCTTTAAAAACTTTTGGATCTGATGGTTCCGAGAAATTGTGCGACATGGGGGCATATGTTGATATTTCCTGAACTTTTCTAAGTATCATTAGTTTCAATTCCGTCGAAATTGCTTTCGTTTCCTGGCGGATTCCTCGTGATTCTGATACTCTGTTGGGAATTTGGCGAGGGTTTTAGACATCGGGTGAGTTCGATGTAAATTTGTCTTGATTTTAGAGAAACATTGATTAAATAACTATTCTGATTTAGATGGGATTATTCAACAGGTTGTAACCTGTATAACCCCTACCCTAAACTATATATCACTAGAATACTTTTCTGATCCAAGTCAACCTGTCTCTAAACTTTTTATATCTTGTACTTCTCCATAACCACAAGATATTGTCGACAGTAATACCATATCCGTGGGGAGGGGAAGGGGATCTGTTTTCCCCAGTAGAAAGAGGGTGATTAGAATATAATGGGAATACTTTTGAGTTACTTACAGCTTTTTCCCTATAACCGTGGCTTCAACGGTAGCTATTTTATATAGATATGATTAAATCGGGTTCATAAATTGGTTACCTTGGGAGCACAGTAGGGCTCCACAGATTAACTTATATGGGGCACCTTCAGAAATTCTCAAGGATATGAGGGGGTCAACATTGTCCAAATATGATGTAAACTTCTTAATGCAATTTGTATGATAATCCATTTAATGTGCGCTTCTCAACTTCTCCGGGTGACTAATATACATGTACATACAATGGAACATAAACATGCGGTGAGTAAACTTTGTCATCTTCATTACGCAAGATGCATCTTTATGTGCAGTTTAAATTTGCTGTTCTTTTGAAACTGATATCTGTATTCCATTCGTATAGCATTAATGTCTCGGTAACGATAGGTTGCCTATGTTGAGCGATGAGGGTCATGTGCCAAATGTCATTTCTTCGTCCATTGTAAGTCCGTGCACGGGTTTAAGGGTTCTCTTCTCTCCAAAATAATTGAAAAGAGAAAGATGTACACGTGTGGCGTCAATTAATAAAGTTCATAAAAGAAACTACGTACGTACTTACGGAACAAGCATGGTTTCGATTGCCTAAAAGATTCAAAACTATATAGGATTTTGCTAATTTAGTTGTTTAGTTGTTACCGCACAGCTTCCGTACACTTGGCATACTGATGGCATAGAATGAGCTATTTCCGTGAAATAGTTTTGTAAAGAGTAAAGCAGATTAAAAATCAGACTGGTCGCGTGCATTTTCCATGTTGTATATATGAAAGTGAAAGCAACAACCACGAACGAAAACAACGGGAGAATTCCACCCCCTGTCGCTTCCTGGATATGGTTATGAATTTCATATTACAACTGACTTCTGTTGACTACTTTTTATTTAAAACAATTAAACTGTCGTTATTCAGTGTCACCTACGACGGAAGGACGAGCTGGCGACTTCCTGTCGCTCCGTGCAAAGCGTTTGTGCTCCAATGACTCTCGTTCACACGACTCTAATTTATCTCGGAAATATAGACTCCGAATTGATTAATTTTCTTTTTATGTATATATTGCAGTGTCTGCACTTGACCGATTCTGTCCTTTATCCGTAGAATTACGGATGAATTCAACCATAGCTCAATTCCGGTTTTCTTGGATGGAGATTGTTCTGCGCGCGTCAACTGTGCACACATCGCTACTCCTATTCGCACGTGGTTTGTCGCCGTATTTTAATGCAGTGTGTTTTCCGGCTCTATTTCCGTTGTGTTGAAAGGTAGTGCTTTTAAGGAGACAATTGAATAACACAAATTTCCGATATTCTAAAGTGAAGCATCGTCAATCGATCGTCGTAAGATTGCTAGAAACAGAACAAAAAACATCGCGGTAGGGATTAGCAACGGAAGAAAACTATATATTAAACCATACCTACAGCCATTTATAAATTGATGAAAGAATCCAGAGCATAAATGTTGATTTAAAAAAATAAATTTTCTATAATGAAAAAGATGATTTTTTCTCCGCCGGACTATTGATTTCCGAAGTGAAGTTAATTTCACCACCTTTTATCAGTTCTTTCCGAGAGGTCTGTTTATTTCCAAGGTCTGTCAACAACTCTGCAACCTGTTCCAACGCACGACCCAGACCGGAAGTTGTTTTAGAGAAGATTTTGTTTTTCAAACTGTAAATTCGTTAGTCGTTATATATCTTTTACAGTATTGAGTCGTTTTGTGATGGATGGTGGGCAAACAAATTGAAAATCTACCATAAATTGGTACATGTTGGTCATTTAAACATTTGCTGTATTCTTCACAACCTCGACAACCAAGCGATTCTTGCCCTCCCCAGTAAATATTTTACGAGTATTGTGGCCTTTTTTCTCTTTATAAGGATATAACGTGCCATCCTATGCTGATATTTGTTTATGGGTCTTTGTTGTCAATTACACTACAATGAATTTATTCGAATATTTAAATCCACAGTCGTTAAAACTATAGCAACGTGCAACCAACCGCGTGGCGAAATAAAGCCTGCGAGAATCCTCTTCGTTTTCACTAATAAAAATTGCGACGAAGTAATACTTTTCTCATACCCAACTGTGTCATTTAATTTAAAAATGATATCATCTCCTTGCTCGGCTTTGTCGGCAAATTTTAAATTAATATTTGTAATAGACATATAATAACCAGTAAAGCGCATGCCCATTTGGTTTAATATTGAATTTTATGGTAGATGGTTTGACGGTTGTTTTCCGCCGAGATATAAATATTGTTTTTAACTAGCAGGGTTTGGGGGTTTTCGGAGATTTTCATTAATTAAATAGATTCTCACTACTGCAGATGACCAAGTAATTGACAATTTTATGTGATCGCCGTAAAAAAAGGCAACTTATGGCGAAGTGCAGCGTGATTTGGAAAGATATGGCCACCCATAGATAAATGTAGCAAATTGTGTGCGATTCGCACGCGACTCTTTCCATCTCCCAGCTAGTTAGCGTGCGCGAGACCGGCTCGTGAGAAAACGTGCTGGGAAATGATAAGGAAATCTGACTTGTCATCTCACCAAATCGTCGTCTGCTTCGTCATAGCAGTACGCTCTCGTCACTATTTCATTCAGTTTGAATGATATCGCACTCTGTCAGTCGGATGAGATAGTATCAAAAAAAAAAATCCCTAATTCTCTTAAAACAATAGAATACTCGGTATTTTACAACGAAATATCGTAATTCAAGGAGATTACATCGTCTTACGCTGCAGGTCATTGAGAATGGAAATGAGATCCTGACTTTACAATGGTGATGCAATATACGTGTCCGAAATTGTCTACTTCCGGTGTAACGACGAAAAATGACCCCCGTAGAATAATGACCGGGGGTCATTTTTCTACGTAGAAATTTTACCCCCTGGTCAATATTCTACATAGAGAAATGACCCCTTTTTTCGTAGAAAATATGGCTTTGGGGTCATTTTTCTCCGTGTGGATTGTAGAAAAATGACCCCGTAGAATAATGACCGGGGGGTCATTTTTCTATGTAGAAATTTGACCCCCCGGTCATTATTCTACGGGGGTCACTTTTCGTCGTTACACCGGCACCTCATTTTGACCCGAGTTAAAATATTGACGTAACGGGTCTCCATCTGACATGTAAGCAATTGCTACATTACAAATATCTCTTATAATTCAATTTCCTTGGTGTCACTAAATATTAATTGAATATAATCGTGTCACTTGGAAGACACACAGTTTATATTCTTAAATATAAACATTCATCTTAAACAAACAATTACTTAAACATTCATATCAGTAGAATTCAATTAGTATCCCTCTAAAAATATGTCTGTTCTTAGATTTACAGGTAAATGTTATATTGACTGGTGCATATAGAATTGTCGGTAGCACTTCCGGTGGTCTACAAACAGGACTTGTGCGCTACGCACCTTTATCGCTGAATGGGTGAATATTTTGCTAATGTTGACCAATTTAACCATACCCTGTTTACAGTGACACGTGTAGAAAGCTCTGTGTTTACCAAGCCGTAAGAATATCCCTCCAGTTTTCTATTGCGTTCAAACTTCAAGAGTTTTCAATTTCACGTGCGTGGGATACATACCTCTTTTTTATATACAAGCTTGTATTTCAACATAACGTGAAGATGACATTAAAACGTATTGCAACTCTGCTCCTCCGTCTTACAGTGTAGTATTCTACAACAATAAAGTGGTTTAGTTTAGGAGTTGCCCACCTCAATCCCATCAGAAAGTTCAACAGAAAACTGGATTTGATTCTGGAAATGTAAACTAAGACAATTATATAATATTTTTGTGTGCAAATCTTGCTAAGTGACCACTTAGACACCTTGATCAGTTACGTCCCCGGATGTACGTATCTGTGGTCAATGACCTGCTGATTCAATGATAAGACAAAACAAAGTTACCTAATACTGTATGATGATAAAACAGAGAGTCACTAAGAACTCAACCTCGGCAGCACGTGACATTTGGTGCTCTTGTCACACGCGCTTATCGTCAGTATTACTGTCACATTTTGTCATCATTTGGGTCGATTAGTATGATGGAAATGTATCTACTGTCATACAATAGCATTCAACTGTTCTGAAAGAAATTTAGGATAGATACACGGACAAGGACGATAACTTTTTTCGCAGTGGTTGGAAACTAGCATGGACTTTTTTAAAACAAAATGTAATGTGGTATTTTGGTACATGCAATTGTGATTAATCTTAGGCACATCCGCCCGTATGTCAGAGGTACCCCCCTTCTCATGGAGATCCACCGCCGCAGTCTTGGTGGTTTACATAGTAATGTCAGCAGTTTTTGTTACAGGTACATTGACTAACCAGCTGCATGATCGCTAGGTAATGCAGTCAATGGTTAGGTCCTGTCAAACCATGTGAAAAAATCTGAACGTTTCAATCTGAAGGAGTCTGGATTCATATTTTCTGCAAATATAGAATAAAAGCAAGCAAAGCCTTCATAAGGAATGAGCTGCAACAAATCGGGATAAACAGCATGATTGATGACGTAAAACAAGGGAATATTTTGTGGAGATATACTGTATGGTTACTATATTTTACTCCATACTAATGTAAAATCCGTCCGTAAACATAGAAATGTTACTTAAGATACGTCGCGGGTATTATTTTGCAATTTGAATGAGTAGGGTAGTTCTTGAAAATCGCATTGTAGCTTCTATAAAGATTTCTCTTCATCCGTTTCATATTTATTTATTTATTTTATCTTTACTTTTCATAAGTAGATGCAAACCTCGAAATTAAGTTAATCTCTTTTAATTAAAGGTGTGTAGAGTTGAGATACAGAAAATTCAAAATAATGCATGTATTTTTCTGCTAAAACCAAAGAACCAATGAGTTTTATGTCGATTAAAATGTTTTGAAGTTTTTAGTAAGTATATATATATATATATATATATATATATATATATAATATATATATATATATATATATATAATATATATATATATATATATGTGTGTGTGTGTGTGTGTGTGTGTGTGTGTGTGTGTGTGTGTGGCGGTAGCTCAGTGATAAAGCGTTGCTTAGTAATCGGGAGGTCGTGAGTTCAAGCCCCGCTCATGCCATGGCCATATTAAACTTAAATCGTAAACATAGGTAGTAAGTACTCCTTCGCCAAACCCACGGCGTTTAGGAGTGAGAATCACGGGTCTTTCGTATATGACCTTAAAAACTTTAAAAATGGAGGTTCCGTGTTCCGGCAGGCGTTGGCATGTTAAAAAACTCTCACTGCTACGGCCATAAGCACTTAGCTTAGGTCAAAATTTGTGGTACTTCACCTTGAACTGGTGACGTCTCGTCGGGACAAAAAAAAACCCCAAACAACCATATATATATATATATATATATATATATATATATATATATATATATATACATATATATATGAAAGGGGGAAAATGATAAAAATGTTGACTGAACTACGATTTTAATGAAAAGGCACTTGCAAAATGCTTTAAATTGAAGACCTTGAGACTATAAGGCATCGCTCGGAGCACTAGCCGACAGTTAAATCTCAATTTTGATCAGTTTCATTGAGGATTAAGAAGTAGAATTGTGTGTATTTTAAAGATTGGAAATTTATAGATTTTTGTAATTGTTTTTATATGAAGAATACAATCAAACGTCTAACAACGCAGTATTGTGTTATATCGTCATATAAAACCTATTTCACTATGGTTTTCCTAGTTTAATGTGGTTTACATAATTCCTATACGAAAACTGCAACTTATCTCTCACAAATGAACAAGTTTTTATTGTTGTATATGAATGATATTTTCATGTCAAACAAGTTTTAAATATGAATATCTTTTCCGACTTGTAGAAAATGTTATTCTTAATAGATTGATAAAAACTTATCCCTGTGGTGATTGAACATAGAATATCAAAGTTAATATCCCTGTTTAGACAACGAATCGGAATGCGAATAGTAAGTAGACTGTCTATAGATATAACGTACCGACTTGGTAGTTACGACATTTCAAGATAACAATAAAAAATTGTTAACAATAACAAATTATGTCTATCAGTATTCCATGCACGTGATAGAGTCCATTGTTTTGGGCTTTTTTTGTTTTTGTTTTTTGTTTCTTTGCCTACACTCCGAGAAAGAAAAAAAAAGAAACATTTTCAATGAACAACAGGATAAAACATGTCATCTAATGACACGTACTACAACAACAAGTTGGAATGGGGCAATCTACCTCTCCGTCCACCCGGCGACTCCACTTTATCGTTTCCTGTTTGCTTGCTTTACACGGAGAACAATAAAGCCATAAGAATGATTCATAATTTATCATTAATCCGTGTAATTACAAAAATCACAAATTGTCAAAAAAAGATTACGTTTGTTGTTTTGGTTCTTTTTTCTAGACCGATTTTGACTAACAACGCGATAATCCCAGAAACTTGCATCGGACTTAGTCATCCGACGACCATCGAGGACGCTGCAATATATGCGTGTCACGTGTCGACGAAATTAGCTCCATGGACTACATGTGCAAGTAGATTTTGAAGTTTCGTTCGTGAATTCGTTTTGAATATTAAAAAAAAAACCATAAAAAATTGGCTTCAAATATGAAATTTGCTACAATAGAATTGTAAAAGTAATTAAATTCTTTTCTTCTTTTAGATCTACCATAGTTTGGTTAAAATTGGAGCTTTATTGTTGATAAAGTCTGAAGTACATATTGGAAATCACTTAAATGAGATGGAACTTAAAAAAAAAATATTTTTCACATAATATTGAAGAACGAGTCAATTTACTCAACTTCTGGTTGCAAGAACTTGTTTGCATTTTCTCAGATTGAGTCCTGTAGTTCGTTAACTGTTAGACAATTAGGAAGCCTCACGGGTTAATTATTGGAGATTGCTTGGGCTTGCCTCGAGAAGGGTTTCGTTCCGACAAGCCTCGTCATTCATCATTCGGACCACCTCGGACTAATCTCTTTGTGACCACACTAAGCCGAGGAAGTACAAAGGTTCCGTCAAACACTTAATTAGTCGTTTTGTGCACTAATTATAGAAAACTTCGCACCCAACCCGTTGATACTCGACATGCACCCAGCGAGAGATACCCACAAATAAACAAACCTCACCACCATATTTCACATAGTCGGACATATTTCACTATTATCTTGGAATGGTTAATGAGCATTTTAACCAAATCAACTAGTATTTGAATCAAACGTCTTTATTCAAATGAGAATAGATAGTAGAGCACAGTTTTAATTTAATCTGTGTTTATTTAAAAAAGAACATGGTTGTATACATATCATTGTTGGCATATTGGGATTTGAAATCAAGTACATATCAATTTCCCTGTCATTATGATTTAAGCAATCGGTCATCATGTTT